>HG992204.1:3012965-3612965 GCA_905220545.2 Melitaea athalia
GATCTGTGCTGACACTCCGAAATCTGCTAATTTCACATCGCCGCATTCTGTCAGTAAAATGTTTGCCCCCTTTATATCCCTGAAATGTATAAAATACTCAATATTAACCGATGTTAAAATTAGAAAAGTCCTGATTTTCATTATATTTTAAGTCGACAAGGGGGCTCTCAATTCAACTGCATATTTAATTTAATTCGTATGTGCTACCTCATAAGCCCGTCACAACATTTTACTGGGTGTACTGATTTTGATAATTCTCTATATTCGAGCTTGTCATGTGGTCCCATTAAAATTGGAACGAGATCTAACTAATAGTTTTTGAATTATCCCTAATAATAAGTATTTGATGGACTTTTACAGTTCGACTATGTAGGCGATGTTTTAATTTGTGTAGTTTTCAGTGCAAACAGTTATTGTATCTTTTATAAGGTTCATTATGAATATTGTGAAAATTTTCATTCTTTGACGGTAAAGAAAATTCTAATCTCTACTAAAACTCATCATTAAAACATTAGCTGATAATTTTACCCCCATCCAAGGGCGGATCCAGCTTTGGCGCCAGGGGGGGTCACAGTCATGGTCAAGGCGCCAGGGGGGGGTCACATAGTCGTGGTCAAGTAAAAAGATGTTATAATTTAATTTTTATAATATTTTTTTATAATGTAAAAAGTAGGTATTTTATTAGTCTATGTAGGTACTGTACTTAAAAATACCTATATTGTGACATAAATCTTGTTTAACAATTTTAATTAGTGGTCCACCTAGGTCCTGGACACAGCCCAGTGGGGGGGTCATGACCCCGTGACCCCCCCCCCCTGGATCCGCCAGTGCCCCCATCGCCATATATATTACCAGTCTCAACAGAAATCGAACCCGTTGTGGATTAGGCTAGTGACGCGGTTAGGATATCTTCCATCTGGTTCAAAAATACGTAAATATTTTACATAATATTGTATCTTTAATATTTTAAGATTGAGTAAACCTCACCTATGCATTTTTCCCATACTGTGTAGATATGACAGTCCCATAAGGGTCTCCTTGCACATATACGCTATTTGTAATTCTGTAAGGGGACCCGTTACGTGGTAGATGTCCTGGAAAGAGATAATATAAATTTATTTAAAGATTTAACACAGTTGCAGACGTCACTTGTGTCTTTTTGCTTTTTTTTTTTGTTAAATATTACTATTCCACTATATTTTTTTTTATGATTAGTGTTTAATTCGTTTTTAAGTCTGTGGCTTGTGTAATTGACATAAATAAATTTCTTTTATTCTTCGTTCATTATTGTACGAATGTAGAAAATCTTAAAACCGTCGATATATTCAAGAAAAAAAAAATACGACGGCACAAAATTTGCTAAGTCAGCTAGCTTCTAATATAGAAAGTAAGAAATGTTGTTTCAACATAATCCACAAGAATCATAAATCTTCCAAAATTACATCGATATTCGAATCATAAAACCATTATCATTAATCATCATATCATTCTTTCCCCACTATTGTTTGTTATTGATGTTCCTTCTATATTTGGAGCACAATAGCAATCTTTATATATACGCAGCTATGGATAAAGCTTACACTTCTACTCGGAGATAGAGGCCTATGCCCAGCAGTGGGTTGGTTACGCACTGAATCAAAATAGGCGGCTATGTGTGCGTGTGTTTGTGAATATGAAAGGATTTATTTGATGACAAGTACATACTTAGCAGTCCTCATTTGTGTTGGTCACAATTATTGGACTCCCCCTACCTAGTGTGATGTCCCATATTACTTACAATTAGATATATTACATTTTGAAATGTGAAAATTTTGAACCCCTGCCTACCCTTTGTCAATTTAAATAGGGTCGGCACAACATGTTCTCCTCTTCCTCAGACTCATGTTATAGTAAGTGATTTGGCATGTTATTTTTTACGACCGGCCGCCTGCCTGACATCAACCCTCCTTGGGAAAACCCATAAAACTTGAAAGTATATGCCAGAACGATTCCTTTTTTTAAATGTCAATGTAAAATGAAATGACATATTAAACACAAAAATGAATTTGATTCTTCTCAATTCTAAGTAAGGGGGCGTTCAAGTATTACGTAACGCAAATTTTGAAGATTTTTGACCCCCCCTCCCCCCATGTAACGCGCCGTAACGTTTTCTGTACACACCCCCCCTTCCCATAAACGTTACGTAACACCCAACTGACCATTTTTACCACAAATGTCACAACTTTGTTGCGCAAACTAACCGAAAAGTCGTTAAATTACTTTTGTTATTGTTTTAATCGCGTTTGTGGTAGTAATAGATAAATAAAACAGTAGATTTTATACCCTAGTTTTTTTAATTAAACAAAAAACAATGTTACGTAACGCGTTGTTCGAACCCCCCTTCCCTCCCCTGTAACGCATCGTAACGTTTAACAAGACCCCCCCCCAATTAGCGTTACGTAATACTTGAACGCCCCCTAACTTAGCAAAATCATGACGTGCTTGCTACTTGGGCCCTATTGAAAGTCATACATTCATAAATAAAAAAAACATTATCATTTATCACTATACATAAATACACTATTACGACAAAATATTTGTATGAACAACTTTGATAAACACATAACTACCAATATTTGGAATTATAACTAAAATTATCGATCACCTAACCTAACCTATCAATTGTTACCTGCAAACTTCCACCCCCGCAGTACTCCATAGATATCCATAACTTATCCCTCCTAAGGTACGAGCCGTAGTACGCGACGATGTTCGGGTGACGGCAATCCTTCATCATCAGGATCTCCTGCTGGATGATCGCGAAGTCATCACCCGGTTCCAACTTGATCACCTTGATGGCGGCAAGTTCACCGTTTCCGTTGAGACGTTTCGCCTGGAAATGAGAGATTTTAAATTACATTATGTTTTTACCGACTTCAAAAAAGGAGCTTCTCAATTCGATTTTTTTTTTTATTTGTGTTACCTCAGAAATTTTTACTGTGTGAACCAATTTTGATGATTTTTTTAAGCGACTTCCAAAAAAGGAGGAGGTTCTCAATTCGACACGTATGTTTTTTTTTTTTTTTTATGTATGTTAGCTCAGAACTTTTGACTGGGTGGACCGATTTCGATCAATTTTGTTTTAATTGAAAGGTGTTGCGTGTCATGTGGTCCCATTTTAATTTAATTGAGATCTGACAAGTACTTTTAGAGTTATATCTAATAATGCATATTTACGTGACTACTTTTTCGTCGACCTACGTTATATTATACCGCATAACTTTTTACTCGGTGTACCGATTTCGATGATTCTTACTTTATTCGAAAGCTAATACTTGTCTTGTAGTCTTGTTTAAATTAGATCGAAAACTGATTACAACTTTTTAAGTAATCTTTAATAGCGCGCATTTACTTGACTATTTTTTCGTCTTATTACGTTGTATTACTTGTCGATGTAATTGAAGTCGCTTTTTTTTCGTTTGCGAGCAAACACAATTATTTTTTAAAGAAAGCGGTGCTTGCCATGTAAATTTTTCTGTTATACCATTTGATACCGTTATACGAGTATGTATACCAGATAGCTTTAAAAGTAACTGGTGAAATAAGCCCTTTTTATTACCACTAAGAGATGTTGCAGCGTCTGCCGTAGATGCTATCTGTCATACAAATGTATTCAACAGATGAAAGTTTATGGTGTATTTTTCTTTTTCACCATCCAATTTTAATTCATTTATGGGATATTTCTGTTCGCGATAGTATATATCTAAGTTGTAGTTTATTAATTCACGCGAAACAGGCCTTAATGACCTGTGGCGTAGCGAGAGGGGGCAAGAGGGGCATCATGCCCCGGGCTCTACTCACAAACGGGAGCTAAATGGTCCGCAAACCAAAAAATTGCTGAACATATGTTTTTTTGATTTTTAATTTGATAAAATTTTACTTTTTATTTTTTTAATTAATTGTTTAAATCCTTTCTAAAATTTTTACTTTTTATTGTATTTGTGCTCTTTGTTTTTATTGTATTGTGTATATAAATAAGCAGTGTATGTGTCTCAAATAAATGTCTTTCTTTCTTTCTTCTTTCTTTTCGAATGGGGGCAGGGGGCTATAGGGGGGGGGGGGGTATTGCGCCCCGGGAGTGAGTTAAGTTCGCTACGTCACTGCTAATAACCCGTTTTAACACAATATAATTTGTTAAAATCTATTCGTTAATATGTGCAGGATAAACGATACATTCAAAGCCATATAACCCAACATGATTTGTTGATCCGTCCTTGACAGAGGTTAAATAGTAATCGCTCTAACGAGGAAAACGAGAGGATTAAGAAAATTACCTTCACATTAGCGGCTTCAGACAGATTAGATCATAACATCGGAGATAAGGAAAATTATAACAATGATGAAAAATTATGATTAAAGCAACTTTAATACAGATTGGGTTTTTCACGATGGCAAAAACTTTTTTTTTTTTGCCGAAAAAGTTAGTAATTAGATATCCATATACATACCTATAATAGAACTATAACTGGGTTATGTCTGTATATAGATATTTGAGAAAAAAGTATGGTCTTTAAAGTGCCAACAGAAGCCCTTAATACATTTTGTCTGTCTGTCTGTATATTAGTGCGCGTATCACCCAAAAACTACTTAAAATCTGATGTATGTTCTATATATCAGATTTTATTTATAGTTTTATTCTTGAAACCCCATAAGGGAAATGTAGTTATCGAAATATTGAATAAACATATTAACAATTATAGTGAAACCGTAACTAAATCTTTTTTTGTTCACACATTTACCGAAGGTAAAACTATAGAGCTCAACTAATCTTAGGTAAATTTACGGTACACAAGACCGCGATACCGCGTGAAAAACCATACGTTTAGAATTTAAATCAAATTTATAAATTATTATTCTCAACACTGTGTGCGCTATGTCACGAGCAAATAAAACACCAGTCATGAACGAGTTCGACACATACGTAGTATTCCGTACCTATGTAATATGCCGTGGTAATATTGTAACAATAAAGCTTTTTTCTTTTAAAGGTTTGTATAACTGAAAATGTAAATAAATGCGATTTAATGGTAAATTAAAATACAAATTATTATTTTATTTTTATTCTCATACGTATGTATATTACAATACTCATTATTTAAAAAAGGGGGTGCTTTATACCACACGACTGACGTAAAACTTCTTTAGCAATAGGTTTTTTTTTTGTTGACCCAGAGGAAATCCCTAACGGATGCCTCCAGTTTGGGGGAGCTGGAGGGTATGTCCGATTCGCACGGACTAAAACCTCTGGGGTATTTCTTCGCTCGCCTGGGACGGGATCACGGGGACGCTAAGCACTTCAGCGAATTTAGCAATAGGTCTGCACTGTGTCTTAGATATACGAAATGTAACTTGGCTATGAGCGGACATGAACAATCAAAAAATTCTACCACATCTACAGTAAAGAGATAGCTGTTTTGAAACTAAACATAATTAGGTGCCTAATATCACGGGATTTTTGCGCCATCAGTACCATTACTATAGAACGGCTTTTAACCGACTTCAAAAAAGGAAAGTTCTCAATTCAAGTGTTTTTTCTATGCTTTTTACCTCATAGATTTTTTCTGGGTGTGCCGATTCAGATGACTCTTTTTTACTCGAAAGTTAATGCGATTGCGTGTAAATTCGAGCGAGATCTGACAAGTAGTTATTAAGTTATTTTTAATCATGTGCATTTATTGCACTATATTTGTCAATGTCAACTGAAGTCTCTTATTTGTTTGTTTGAGAACAAAAACAAGAGTTTGAGAATAAGACAATTATTAGGTTACGGAACCCTAAAAGGTACATATTTGAACACATATAATAACGGCACGAGATCGCAAATAACGAACGCCGACGCGAAATTAATTAGTGAGTGGATGAGATCTTTGAACTCCCACCTTGACCTCGGCGACACGACTACGAGGTGATCAACGTCACTAATTAACTATTTATCTCTTATATTATAACGCTGAAAACTTTGTAGGTTTTTTATATATAAAACTAAAGTAAGAAACAATCAGCAGCAATCACTGTCTGGAGACAAAAATCAATAACAAAACATAGACAAACGGGTTGACAACACGCTTGCAATGTTTCTGGAGTTGCGTTTACCATCAGAAACCATACGGTTGTTTGCCAATTTTGTAGTATAAAGATATCGACAAAAATGTGTATAAATCTAGATTCTAGATAATGATTTTAATGTGCGGGAATTGAACACTACGGCCTGCGAAACGGCTAATGAATCATTTATTTTATTTGACAGTATTCATGAAGGTATGGTAAGTAACTTTACTTATTAGTGAGCAGAGCTCCTGGCCCAGATAACAAAATAAACTTGTTTCAGACTTGCAACAAGTTTGATACATCAAAAATGAAGGCTTGCTTCAAGTTTGCCATGGCAACTTTATAAACTTGCAGCAAGTTTAAATCAAACTTGCTAGTTTCACGGTGACAAACTTGCATGAAGTTTGTTTTTTCAAAGGAAATTCAAACTTGATAAAAAAGCGTTTATCGCTTATAAGTACTTTCTATTACTTATTATCACTAGTAGTTATTATTATCAGTGATCGATGCACGTGCGCAATTTAGAACAACCCTCCGCGATGATTGCAGCTCCACTGTGTAGAAACGTACTCTCTACTAGACTCTCCTGATAACTGTATATATACTAAGTGAGCTTAAAAACATTGATAGCGTGATTCAGGATTCTCTAGATTGAAACTTGAAACATCATCTTTGTCATAACAACATTCCAGCAATATTGTCACAAACTTGAAACATCATCTTTGTCATAACAATATTCCAGCAATATTGCCACAAACTTGAAACATCATCTTTGTCATAACAATATTCCAGCAATATTGTCGCAAACTTGCCTCGTCATATTTGACGCAGCAATTTAAAATCAAAGAATATCAAACTTGCCTCAAGTTTACATGCTATCTGGGGGGGGGGGGATTGCGGGATTGTGGGTAGGGTTGGAAACGCGATTGCGATGCTTCTACTATAGGAGTCGTCCGTCTATAAGCTACAGTTATGGCTTACTATCACCCTATCAGGTGATCAGTACGCTTGTTTGATGATATAACTCGTCATTAAACTATGAGCAATAGGATCATAGGCCTAACCACCACTACCACCACCACTACAGCCTATCACAGTCCACTGTTGGACATAGGCCTCCACAAGTTCGCGCCCGACATTATGACGCGAACTCATGTGTTTTGCCCATAGTCACCACGCTGGGCAGGCGGGTTGGTGACCGCAGGGCTGGCTTTGTCGCACCGAAGACGCTGCTGCCCGTCTTTGGTCTGTGTTTTTCAAAGCCAGCATGGATGGTTATCCCGCCATCCGTCGGCTTTTTAAGTTCCAAGGTGGTAGTGGAACTGTGTTATCCCTTAGTCGCCTCTTACGACACCCACGGGAAGAGAGGGGGTGGCTACATTCTTTAGTACCGTAACCACACAGCACTAAAAGGCCTAACCTATATAAATTAATTGTTTTGTATGCAAGATGAACTATTATAACTTAAATTTTAAAAAGGAGTTACGACAACACAACACAGTCTTTACATTTTTCTATCTTTTGTTAAACGATGGTCGTTAGTTCAGTCGAAATGTACAATTCTTTAGAAAATAAAAACGAGGTCATCCTATCATAGGGAGCTACGTTTAATATGGACGTTTAAATTTACATTTCGAAAACGCCTTTCAGTAGGATGAGAACCTTATGATGAAGGTCCAGAAACACACACAACAAATATGCTTGCCTACTAACATCTGTTTGTTTTGGGCAGAGATCGAATCCACAATTGCTTGACCAACCAGTCATTATAGTTAGACAATTAGACCAACAAATCATTCAGTACTAAACTTTATACTATTTCACTTCCCCGACATTACGTCACAAAATAAAATCGATTAAAACAATAGAATCGGGTCCAAGTAAAAAAAATAAAGCATGTAGGAGACTAACTTTTTCTAAAAAAAAAAAAACCCAGCCGGACCACGCGACGTTTTCACTGACGCTCAATAAACACTCTTAATTCCTACAGATATATAGTTGAAAATCCCTTGAAACCGTGCGAAGTAGCCAACACGTCAAGACTTAAGAGTGCGCATAATGCAAAATTACCATCTTCTATTTGTTTTGACATGAAAAGTTCCAGACCAAATCTTAAAATAAAAATATATGACAAACTACGTGATATTTGCAAGGGTTGACCTTTATCAAAAACATAAAATAAGGAAATTTCCTCGATAAAATATAATCACGAAGTAACCTCTAATTTTTATATTTTTTCTATTTATACTCGATATGGTTATGACCATTAAGACAAAAATTTGATAATTAATTACATTTAAATATGAGTAAAGGCTATGCTTAGGCATTTAATGTAATTACTTTTAGTTTCGGAATTATATACAAAATAACATATTTGTCGTTTTTTACATTCGTAATGCGCTCAAAACTATATCGTCTATCGCACTCTGACACGAGGCTTTGTGTATATTTTGTTTCATCGGGCGCGCGGGTGAAATCAGATTTTTTGCTTGCCTTATGCACGCTCTTAAATAAAATTATATTCGTTCAGTCAGCGTGTTAGTTTAAAAGGCCGCAGTGAAATCAAACGTAAGAACAGAAGTCATGCCATGTAATTACGAGAAACAATTACCTACGACAATTACTTTTAATACATCATGAGGTATTATTAATACTAGTCATCTACACAAACAAATAAAATTGAAGTGCTTGTTTGTTATATTAAAATAACCGCTTTTTACTAAATGCATATCATGGATGTATACACGGTACATTTTTTTATGTTACTAGGTTGGCAAACAAGCGTACGGCTCACCTGATGGTAAGACCGTAGCTTATAGACGCCTGCAACACCAGAAGCATCGCAAGCGCGTTGCCGACCCTATCCCCAATCCCCCCAGGAGCTCTGGTCACCTTACTCACCAACAGGGACACAATACTGCTTGAAAACAGTATTATTTAGTATTATATACATATACCGAAATAACATTTTTTACAATGTTTGTTCAGGCTAATCTCTGAAACTGCTGGACCGATTTCGATGGTACTATCACTAGTAGATAGCTGATGTAATAAATAAGGAGTAACTTAAGCTACTTTTATTTTAGTAATTTATTTTATTTTATAACTGCGAACTGAACAATAACATTTTTGTAAATTCCACGCGGACGAAGTCGCTGCCACAGCTAGTTAATAATAAAATCAACTTTTACAGAAAAAAAACCAACTTGACTTTGTGTGTAATTATGACCTATTGGTGTTGAGTGTCCATTGATTAAGGTACCCTACCATCAAGTATACCGTATACTTGTTTGCCATCATAGTAAAAAAAACCCTCAAATACATAATAGAATAAACTTAAATTAAGTTTTGTTACTTTTTAAATCACTTAACATTTATGACTAGTACTATTTGGAATCGAGGTGTATATTTATAGCCTATATTTAAAATTGACGAGCCTATTAATATCTTCCATGAAAGCCAAAACAACTAAACCCACATAATGACGACTGATGTAGTCAAAACATGTATTTTCTTCGTAATAAAAAAACATACTATAATATATAATTATGTTTGCTCGCAAACGAAAAAAAAAAAAACTGGCATCAATTACATCGACAAGTAATACAACGTAAGTAGACGAAAAAAATTAACAAACGCATTAGTCGCCTTTACAATTTTCGTAAGATTCTTCTCGATTACTCTGGGATGCCATCATCAGATCTTGGTTTCCTTATCATTGTACCACCCTTGGGATATTCCTTTCTAACAAAAAAAGAATCAGTGAAATCGTTCAAAGAGGACGAAGTTAACCTCCTCCTTTTTTGAAGTCGGTTAAAAATTTAATACAAACACGTTCTAACTTTATCAATTAATATTATAGACAGTATGTACGGGTCTTGAACAAAAAGTATGTATATAAATAACTCAATTACATCTGTCCGTACATGTGCTGGGCTCGTTGTCTCATACCCTCGCCAACAGGAAGACGACAAGTGGTGATTCAGATGTTACTTAGGGTTACTAGATTTAATAATATCGATACTTCTTGCTGTAAACTTTTTTAATTTTTATCTAGTCAAGTTTTTTTTTTTTTTTGCATTTTTAACAAATGTTTTGGTCAATGTAACTGATGGAGAAGATAAGAAGAAAATTGATAAACGTGGTGGAGTTTACAAACTTTTTATATTTGTAATTAAAAAGGGATAGTCATATATTACTTGTTGTTAATGGTACATGATATGTGACGTCATTCAGACATAAAAATGGCGACATATAGAATCATTTCCGAGAATGTCATTCTCAACACCTTAACTTTAAATGATTCTTTAAGAGACATTTAAGTTAACACATTTTCATACACATTTTTGTTTTATTATTATTATTTTATTCATATTAAAGGACTATTAATAGAGTAGCACAACCCTATTCTAGGGTCATCGAACTTGACAATTTGATGTTAGTTTTAACACTTGGCGTATTGTTTAATCTTTTTTACTTTACTGGCTGCTACTTGCAAGTTAAAAAAAATCACAATCCCGTTAAAACAAAACAAGTTTACAAGAAGTTATCCGGGTTAAGCCGACACAAAGTTTTTTAAGAAAAATGAAGTTATAAATCGGCCAAGTGCGAGTCGGACTCGCGCACGAAGGGTTCCGTACCATTGACTAGGTAAACAATAGTAGGTGCATTGATTTTAATATCGAGCAAAAAGCGGCAATAAATCACTTTTGTTGTATGAGAACCCACCCTAATATTTTTTTTATTTTTATTTTATTATTTATTATTAAAAAAATATACAATTAAGTATTTTGTGAATATTTCAAGTGGCTACCTCTTACCATTTATTGATATAGTATAGAGCAAAAATAGCCAATGATAACGTTTTTTTTTTTTTGTATGGGAGCCCCACTTAAATATTTATTTTATTTTAATTTTATTATTAAAGTAAAAATACAACTAAGTATTTTGTGAATACATGTATTTCAAGTGCCTAAATGTTGCCATTATTTATATCGAGCAAAAAGGGCAAGAAAATCGCGTTTGTTGTATGGGAGCCCCCCTTAAATATTTATTTTATTTTGTTTTTAGTATTTGTTGTTATAGCGGCAATAGAAATACATAACTTGTGAAAATTTCAACTGTCTAGCTATCACCGTTCTTGAGATACAGCCTGGTGACGGACGGACGGACGGACAGCGTTAGTAATAGGGTCCCGTTTTTACCCTTTGGAACGGTTGGTACGGAACCCTAAAAAGAACATTACAGTCATATGTTACTGCTGTGAATAGAATACTGACGCACTACCGTAATGTATTAAGTATCACGATCGATCACGATTCAGCCTGTAATATCCCACTGTTGGGCATAGGCCTCTTCTCCATGTAGGAGAAGGATCGGAGCTTAATCCACCACGCTGTATATTTATTTTTATTATCAAAATTAAATACCTAAATAGATATGTTCAACATACACACACGGCCGCGGCCCTCTGTTCCTTGTCGTGGCTTAGTTACTTGTTTTAGGGATACCTAGACGGTTGATATAACTACACTTTTACCTATAAATAATACATATATATAATAAATATATATTACATATAAATAATATATAATGCACCCAGACTCGGGGTAAAAAACAAACACGAAAAAAAAGGATACACGAAGTTCGCCGGGGTATCTACTTTTAAATAACGTTCACTAAAATTTTACTTAACTGTTTATTTAACTATCAAATATAACCGCGTAATGATTAAGTTAATAAATTAAATTATTTAATACTGATATAACGGTGATTAACGCGCTCTGAAAATTTCGACAAATGAATGTTTACGTACAAACTTTAAGTATTTGTATAAATTGTTATATTTTTTAAAAGTACTTGAATAAAATATAATTTGACTTTCGGGTTTTTTAAGAAATCTATACGTACAAAATATATTAACATTGTAATCGATCGATGTCTACAGCATTTGAGAGATATTTAGGTATAACAAATTATAGGAGTCTACGAGAGATATAGAACCTTATTTACTCTTCTTCATTAGCGAAAACCTTTTGTTATTTAACCTTTAATTGTTTTGTTTATATTTGTTCCATCACACTACAGCCTATCACAGTCCACTGTTGGACATAGGCCTCCACAAGTTCGCGCCCGACATTATGACGCGAACTCATGTGTTTTGCCCATAGTCACCACGCTGGGCAGGCGGGTTGGTGACCGCAGGGCTGGCTTTGTCGCACCGAAGACGCTGCTGCCCGTCTTAGGCCTGTGTATTTCAAAGCCAGCAGTTGGATGGTTATCCCGCCATCCGTCGGCTTTTTAAGTTCCAAGGTGGTAGTGGAACTGTGTTATCCCTTAGTCGCCTCTTACGACACCCACGGGAAGAGACGGGGTGGCTACATTCTTTAGTGCCGTAACCACACAGTACAAATTGTTCCATAATAAAATACAATCGAATTAGGAATCTTCTCCTTTTTTTTTCAAAGTTATAACATACACAATGTTACTAGTTTAATCATTAATCCATCATAGGTGTCAACAGTAGTTCACGAGAATCCAGTAAATTCATCCATTACGTGGGTGTCGCTACCAGTTTAGGCATTGTCAATGGCGAGCTGGTTCGATGTCCAGGCAAGGTCAGCAGACAAAGCGTGAAAGTGAACGTTACTCGTGTAATGGGACTTTTCAGACTTGCTCGCACTTAATCGTTATTATTCGGATGGATATGCTTGTCTTACATTCATATTTATAAATAAAAAGGTGACGCCGTAATGTACGTAAGCGCAAAACTTTCGAACGACTGTACCTGGCACCAAATTGGATTTTTTTAAACTCGATTTACTCGAAAAAAATAAATTTGGTGGTACGAAGTTCGCCGGGTTAGCTACTTTATCATTATTTTTTTTTTATAGCAGCCAGACTTTAGAAGTACCTCAACCTTATCGAAGATCATATCTAAATGATGTTGCTTGTAAGTAGTGTTGTGTTCTTGTAATGAGTAAGGTGAACAGAGCTCCTAGGAGGGTCGACAACGCGCTTGTAATGCTTTGATGTTGCAAACGTCTATAGCCTACGTTAACCGCTGACCATCAGGTGGTCGTATGCACAAAACACATTGCATAACTAAAATTAACATTCTTATTACGACGGTAAAGTATTTATTATAAAAGGCAATCGACCCCCGATCGCTTCGGAAGATATTCATTGGGATACAAATCTAAAAATAACTACCTAGTTATAACAGCTCTATATTTGTAAGATCACTTACAAACAGACAGACCAATTAGGTTGATTTTAGGTATTCATAACTAAGGTATAAAACGAATGGAAAATTCTACCGAGAAACTAGAAAAATTTAATGGTTTTTCATTTTTTTGTTATAGATAAAAAAATGTAAATTACAGATTGATTTTTTTTTTCGTCTCATACCCTATTATAAATATACAAACTCAGTGCTAGCGTAAACGAATCAAAAGTCAAATTTTTATCTGTATTTTATATATTCTATTAATAATAATCTTAATACGAATAAGTGTGACTACACCCTCCATAATTCGTAGTTCAAACAATACTACAATGGCCGTCAAACTTACCGCCCACCGCACCGCTTCTATGGAACTGCTTAGCAAACTTGCTCATAGCTTTACATTTTAATACATTTACACACTCATTTAGGTACAGACAACTTAATAAATGATAAATATATTAAGGATGTATGTAGTTTATAATTCTAGATGACTAATACTCGCGGATTACATAGTTGATAAAGATGTGTGGACTTAGTGACGCTGTATTTCATGCAAGATATTACTAATTTTGTACTAAAACATAGTTTATTATATTATCTTATACTAGCCGACCCGTGCCCACTTCGTAGCGCATTAATAATTATTTTTAATAATTACTTCTAACGACGATATCTCAAAAACTATTCATCTGATTGATATAGTGTTAAGGGCAATTTTAATCTGCATTAAATGCCTAAGCTAAAGAACATATTCGTTTGGATAAGGATCAATACTGAACTAAAGAAAATAGCTTTGAAAATGACGTAAGGTTTTTAATTAAAAATTTGAACATAAAAGTGGTTATTGTAAGTCAACCGTAAGAGATAGAGATATGCTATCGCGGACTTTTTTGTAGAATTTTTATAGATTTTGAATTCTCTAGTACATTACTTAACTATATTTGTGGTAGTTTACGCGGCGTTCGCGTGGAAAGCTCCCCGTTGGCAAGATTTTTTGCGACCTCTTAAACATTTATCGCCGTATTTCTGCTAATTTACATAAAAGCTTAATAAACTATACACCTAAACCTTCCTCAAGAATCACTCTTTCTATTGTTGAAAACCGTATAAAAATCCGTTCAGTAGTTTTCGAGTTTATCGCGTTCAGACAGATAGGAGGACAGACAGACAGGGTGACAGAAAGACGCGGTCGGGGGACTTATTTTTATAATAAGTATAGATAAAAAGACAAATTCAATAGAAATATTTAAAAAAAATAATGTTTTAAAGTAACCCTTCAGTTTTTAATTGCGGTACCCTAAAATACGTTATATTCTCATTGCTACGATACCGCATATGCACTGCAGATGCAGTTGTTTTCGTATTTCGATGTTGTAATATTCTTAATGTATCCTCTTACAAAACATGACTTATAACCAACTACTTTGATGAGACATTCGTGTAGAAAATTGAACAGTTAAAAATTTTCAAAAAACTTTTATCTAAGCCTGGTTTTCATTAAGTACTATGGATTGAATTTACATCGATAATTAGAAAATGATACCATCAACGTAGGTAGTCGAAATAACAGTCAAATAAATACGCATTATTCATCACTTCAGCCTATCGCAGTCCATTGCTGGACATAGACCTCCCTAACTTCGCGCCAAAAATGGCGCAAACTTATGTGTTTTGCCCATAGTCACCACGCTGGACAGGCGGATTGGTGACCGCAGGGCTGGCTTTGTCGCACCGAAGACGCTGCTGCCCGTCTTCGGTCTGTGTATTTCAAAGCCAGCAGTTGGATGGTTATCCCGCACTCGGTCGGCTTTATAAGTTCCAAGGTGGTAGTGGAACTTTGTTATCCCTTAGTCGCCTCTTAAATACTACACCCAAGGGAAGAGAGGGGGCGGCTATATTCCTTTCTGCCGTAACCACACAGCTTACGCATTATTAGGTACTCGTATAACTCAATAACTAATAGTCAGACATTTATATTGGACCACATGACAAACACCAGTTTACGAACATAAAAAGTAATATCGGAATCGGTACACTTTAAGTCAGAGATAAACACATGAAACCTCCCTTTCCGAAGTTGGCAAACAAAACACATGTAACATGGTGTTTTCGACATCAGTTCCAAAGTACTGAGTGCTAGACTTAAGAGTGTGCATAATGCAAAATTACCATCTTCTATTTGTTTTGACATGAAAAGTTCCAGACCAAATCTTAAAATAAAAATATATGACAAACTACGTGATATTTGCAAGGGTTGACCTTTATCAAAAACATAAAATAAGGAAATTTCCTCGATAAAATATAATCACGAAGTAACCTCTAATTTTTGTATTTTTTCTATTTATACTCGATATGGTTATGACCATTAAGACAAAAATTTGATAATTAATTACATTTAAATATGAGTAAAGGCTATGCTTAGGCATTTAATGTAATTACTTTTAGTTTCGGAATTATATACAAAATAACATATTTGTCGTTTTTTACATTCGTAATGCGCTCAAAACTATATCGTCTATCGCACTCTGACACGAGGCTTTGTGTATATTTTGTTTCATCGGGCGCGCGGGTGAAATCTGATTTTTTGCTCGCCTTATGCACGCTCTTAATGAGGACACTGGAACGAAATGGGCTAACGACTCGCTGGCGTTATTGTGATATGCGCCAGACGATTTTCTTTTTAACCGACTTTTCAAAAAAAAGTAGGAAGTTCTCAATTCGTCTGTACTTTATAATGATTTCTTATGTATGTTACCTCAGAACTCTTGACTGGGTGAACGAGTGACGAGAGCGTTAGCGAGGCGAACGGAAGTTGAGAACGAGATATAAGTTAGTGAAGTTAGAAATTTTTACTTCAGTCGTGTGGTCTGAAGCACACTTTTTAACCGACGAAAAAACGGAGGAGGTTATCAATTCGACGGCACAGACGACGACGAGTTTTATGACCACGCATAACTTTTTACAGCGTAGTCCGATTTTGATAATTCTTTTTTTATTTCGTCTACTCACGTTGTATTACTCGTCGATGTAATTGAAGTCGGTTTTTTTTTTCGTTTGCGAGGAAACAAATTATTTTATTTTATAATCACTGCACATCTCTATGACACATCACCTAGGAAATATATTTTTTTACAATTATTTTGTCTTAAGGTTGAAAGACAAGATGGTATAAGAGTATACATTAGTAGAGTTAAGTCTGGCTTTCGCTTAATATAATATGTTATTAGTCAAGCAATAAATTTTAAATAAAATTTATAGTGAAAACAGTGTATGATACAATTACATATGAACGATGTAGCACAGGAAATGTTAAAATAACAACGATTAGTTGACCCAGTAGTAAAGTAACTAGCTCTTGTTACTCGGCAGTAGTTTTACTATCAAAAGTTTATTTTAGCTGACAAAGAAAAACATACAATTAAGGTTTTAAAATTTTCACGATCCCAAGGAACAGTTTAAGACCCTACGGGACTTATCGCGATTACCATCCCGCCCCAACTTCGCACAGGTATTTAACAAAAAATTAGGGTATTTGACAATACGAATACGATACGAATAAAAATTGCAAAATATTTTTTCCCAAATTTTTTTGAATATAGCGTATTAAAGAATTTTTCAAATCGGTTCACTATTATCTATATTTCGGAGCCTATTCAATGCAAACAAACAAACAATCAAATCTTTCCACTTTATAATATTATTAAGTATAGATTTCAAAATGAAATTCGCGGTAAGTTCCATAGAATAAAAAATTCTAGAACTATAATATACATACAATGTTGAAATATCAAGCCTTTTACGATTATAACTAAAACAGATGATATAAAGCAGTGTTCCGCAAAGGGTGTACCGCGGCACACTGGTGTGCCGTGGTCGTTTATTGGTGTGCCTCGGAAAACTAAAGTTTACGTTTATTGATTAAGAGGAAAGGATACCGGCTCTTTCTCCATACAAACGTATTCGACTGTTTTCTCCCTGGATAATGACACTAGATCAAATATTTTTGTAAAATAAAACTTTTACCTGCCATGACCATGCCCCTACGTTTTGTTTTTTTTCATATTCTTATTATATTAGGTAGTAGGAGTCTTCAAAAACTAGAAATATTGCCTAATTTTTTGTACATTTTCAGACACTCATAAAAAAATAATAATTCATATTTACAAAAAAAAGAAAACGGAGCGGCATAGCTGAAGGCTTTGTTTATTTACGTTGAAAAAATAAAAAATAAATTGGCATGTTTCGGGGAGAAAACAGTCGAATACGAAATGATGTTTTGGTCAATAATTATCTACCTAAAGTGGTCTGAGCTTCAGTTGTCCCTTTCTTGCTGTTTGTGGGATAGGTCTGGGGGAGGGAAGGGTCAGAGCAGTACGTATACACGCCAGCGAAGTGATGCCTCATAGTCGATAATTATATAGATACACTAGTGATGTAATATTTTGTCGATATTTTCAAAAATTCGTGTAAACAAAATTAAATAATCTCTCTTTTCATAAACTACAATAAAACCTTATTTGGATGCGGTGTTCATTGTAACATTGTGCAAACCTGGGCTAAAGAAGGGTTTCTCTAACAAATAAAAATGATAATTATGGTAAATAATTTAAATAATTATGTTGTTTATGTTTTTGGTCTGACCATAATTTTGGCTAACGGTAGTCTTATTACTGAGGCAAACGAAGGATACCGTAGAAAGACTGACGGACAGACACTAGGAAAAGTAGGTAAGTAGGTTAACTAAATAAAGATACAAAATTTCCAAATAAGGATTTATTCAGTTCAAGTAGGTAAAGAGTTATTTAATTATTTCCTTTACTTTCCCATATGGCAATCATAGTAAAATTTTTCTACTATTGGTTCTATTGAATTCCAGAAAGCATCGTTCTTTTTAACCGACTTTTAAAAAAGGAGGAGGTTCTCAATTCGACTGTATTTTTTTATGTATGTTCTCAGAACTTTTGACTGGGTGGACCGATTTCGATCAATTTTGTTTTAATTGAAAGGTGCAATGTGGTCCCATTTAAATTTAATTGAGATCTAACAAGTACTTTTAGAGTTATATCTAATCTAATAATGCGTATTTACTTGACTACTTTTTCGTCGACCTACGTTGTATTATACCGCATAACTTCTTACTCGGTGTATCGATTTTGATGATTCTTATTTTAATCGAAAGCTAATACTTGTCATGTAGTCTTGTTTAAATTAGATTGAGATCTGATTACAACTTTTTGAGTAATCTTTAATAGCGCGTATTGACTATTGTTTCGTCTTATTACGCTGTATTATTTGTCGATGTAATTTAAGTCGTTTTTTTTTCGTTTGTGAGCAAACACAATTACCAATTTTTTGGTAAATGATTCCTATAGGGCTCCACAAAATAGAATAGCAGTAACTTCGTAGTCTTTACAATATTTTTTTAAAATCAAATTCGGACTACTCTGTAAAGAGTTATGCATGGTCAAATATTAAAAAAATATACGTGGCGACTTTAGAACCTCCTCTGTTTTTCTTCGTCGGTAAAAAATTCTTAATCAACCACAAAATAATTAAATAAAAAAATCAATAGGTGGTCCTGAAAATCTGTGTTAGGGTTTATCCCTAACTGAAGCCGAGGACTTATCTTTTTGTGAGACACACTGCCACCTTTATTAGTGACTATTATTTTAAATATCTTTATTTTATTGTTAATTCTGAGTTCAGTTGTTTCAATTTTTTTTTAATAATTATTATTATTTCTTTTTATTTATAGTTTGTTCTTCCACATTTATTTTGATGTTTTTTTTGAAATGTACTAATTTTTATCTTATGTTCATCGTTTATATTTCAGTGTATTTCGCAAATAAAGGTCTTATTGTTAGGTATTATTGCGTAATTTGCCTAACGAAAAAGACATAAATAAAATAATAATTTATAAATTAGAACAATATCAAACATTATGTACAACTGTACACTTAAAAATATTAATACGGTAGTCCTTTGAAATTTTATGCAACACCGTACCTACATAATATGCAGTCGGACGCATAAAATTGGAGGATTAGTCAACCAGTCTCTCTTTGTATATTATGTCACCAGAATCTCATTTGTTTTTTATTACCTAATTACTATTTTTAAACATTATTATATCGTCCCAATTATGTGTTACGTATTAATAACCGCGACAAACATGAGACATTACAACTTATATGTATACTATTACTAGCTGTGCCCCGCGGTTTCACCTGCGTTGATTTGAGGGAAAAAAATGCTTTCCTTTTTTTCAATAGTATAAGATTTAATTAGCTTGATATATTTTCCTTAGTTTACACTAAATAAATTTCTGAACGCACGCATAAATATTTGACCAAAGAGTATATTATGACCACTACGTTTTATATTTGACAAGAAATATATATTATGTCAATCCGTTTTCATTACTGACATTATTATACATTTTTAAAATGTAAAATACGCCACTATCCGTATATTGTGGATATACATATGTTGTCGATTCGAAAAATTTATTTAAATACGTTCTTTAATTTTATCGGAGAGTTTACCATATCGACGGGATGAACATTAAATGTTTGACAGTTACGAAACACGAACATAGTTCCATACAAATTTTCATTCCCACCTTTCAACCCTTTACACCCTTTTATTCGCATTAAAAAGTAGCCTATGTCCTTTCTCAGACTCTAGACTATCTGTATACCAAATTTTATTTAAATCTGTTCAGTAGTTTTGGCGTGATTGCGCGACAGATAGACAGACAGACAGACAGACAGAGATACTTTCGCATTTATAATATTAGTATGGATTTAAATACGTTCTTTAATTTTATCGGAGAGTTTACCATATCGACGGGATGAACATTAAATGTTTGACAGTTACGAAACACGAACATAGTTCCATACAAATTTTCATTCCCACCTTTCAACCCCTTACACCCTTTTATTCGCATTAAAAAGTAGCCTATGTCCTTTCTCAGACTCTAGACTATCTGTATACCAAATTTTATTTAAATCTGTTCAGTAGTTTTGGCGTGATTGCGCGACAGACAGACAGACAGACAGACAGAGATACTTTCGCTTAAATATTAGTATGGATTATTATTATAATTATTTTATTGCGTACGTATGTGTGTATGTACCTATGTATGATTGTTATATATTCTTTTTTTGCTTATTTATATTTACATACCACCTGCCCATCTGAAAAGCAATATCCCTTTCATTAGCAGGTTGTCTGGAAGAGATTGCTTTTTAATCGACTTCAAAAAAGGAGAAGGTTACTCAATTCGACCGTACTTATATATATTTTTTTGTTTTTTTTTAAATTTATGTTCGGGGATAACTTCGTCGTTTATGAACCGATTTTGATAATTTTTTTTTTGTTGGAAGGGAGATATCCCAACTTAGGTACCATGATAAGGAAACCAGGATCTGATGATGGGATCCCAGATAAATCGAGGAGGACCCTCGAAAATCGTAGTGACTAGTGCGTTTGTTAATTTTTTTCGTCGGCTTACGTATTACTTGCCGATGTACTTAATTGAAGTCGGTTTTTTTTCGTTTGCGAACAAACACAATTATTAGCAATAAGATCGCCTGGTTGTACAATTTGTGACTATATAATTGCTGGTAATGTAAATTTTGTTCTTTATTTAAATGTGCAACAAAGTATATTATTATTATTATACTAAGACAAACATATTAAGTACTATGTATGTATGGCTACAATACATTTATCATGTACACTATATGTATGTATCTCAACACCCATTCTTACATACACCTCAACCATGTAATTACATACCTAATTCATAAATAAAATACCTAAGTATTTCAATAATTATTACTTACCAAAATACAGTTATGTAGATAACAATCCAATGAATTAACAAACAATAATTCAAAATAATAAGTACTAAGTAGTTTACGAAATCCAATAAAAGTAATCCGAGTTACAGAAGAACGAAGCAGAAATTTTTTATTAAATATGTAAATATAAATATCATATAACATACACACACTGTCGTCTGTTCCTATGGTAAGCAACTTAATGCTTGTGTTACAGGTAACAGCCGACTCCTATAACTATATGTATATATGAATATTTTTTATAAATATACATAGAAATAATACACATAAATATGTATATAAATACAAATATTACACCCAGGCTCGGGCAGGAAACGAACCCGCAACCCGCGGAACAGAAAGCAGGGCCACCACAAACTGCGCCAACGGGCTAATGAAATAAAACAAGCAAAATACAGAAAAATAGCATTCGCGAAGCGGCACACGCACACAAACACCACGGCACTTACACATAGACAAAGCAGTGCGGGGTTGGCGGGTGTGCGGGGCGGCCTACAGTAAAATTCAGTGGAGACAGGAACATTTTATTCAAATACCTATTCTTCAAAAGTCTATTCCGTACCCTTTCCTCTTAATCATAAATATTGTTTCGGTGATTAATAAATAAATGTTGGTTAATGTTACTTAAAAAATGATTTTTTTATTTGTGGTGTACCTCCAAAATATTTTTCTATTCCTAGGTGTACCTTGAACACAAAAAGTTTGCGGAACACTGATATAAAGGACTCTTTGCATATCTTAAATAAAAACTTCTAAACGAACATTAAAACAAAATCCAGTCGAATTGAAAACCTCCTCCTTTTTTTGAATTCGGTTAAAAAGTAAGCGTCAATACGAAACATAAGTTACTGCTTAAAAAGCATCAAAAAATAATTATATATATTATATATGTACCTATACATTTTTTTTGTCAACCGCTTCGTAGAAAAAAACCCAAATGTGTGATAGAACATCTAATAAAATTTTACATCATTTATTGATATCTCAAGTCAAACTCCTAATGAAGAACTGGTATTTGGTCGAATAAATAATTAATTCCTTTTCGAAAACTTTCACCTTACGCAAACATAATAAAGTTTTAGCGAAGGCGTTTCATACAGATGTTTGCCGTGGTCTGGGTGTTTGTGCAATCCTTATGAGTCTCCCCACCGTGCCTCGGAGAGCACGTTAAGCCGTCAGTCCCGATTGTTATCATATACATCTGATAGCTCTGATCCTTCTTCTACATGGGGAAAGAGGCCTATGCCCATCACTTCATCATCATCACCTCAGCCTATCACAGTCCGCTGCTGGACATGGGCCTCCCCAAGTTCGCGCCAAAAATGTCGCGAACTCATGTATTTTGCCCATAGTCACCACGCTGGGCAGGCGGGTTGGTGACCGAAGGGCTGGCTTTGTCGCATCGAAGACGCTGCTGCCCGTCATCGGCCTGTGTATTTCAAAGCCAGCAGTTGGATGGTTATCTCGCCAATGGCCAGTTCCAAGGTGGTAGTGGAACTTTGTAAATCAATCATTACTTTATTTTTCAAAAGCATATTCAATCATTTTACATTTATCATTATTATGATTGAAAAACAAAAAGACATGTACCTACATAATAATAACGTATATCAATGGATTGCACAAAATCCAGCAAAGTTTAAACAATTTGCAATTTGTATATAAGTACACTATATTTACCTACCTATATGTTACATATTTTTATATCAAGGTCGTTTGAAACTTTTCACTAAAAAAAGAAGTAGTTACATTACATGTTCTATTTATCTTCTTGATATCGTAGCTATTTGATAATAAAAGTTTATATACAAAATTGGTTTAGCGGTCACAACAATTTTACGTTCTTTATAGTTTTAAATCATTAATATTGTTTAAAGCAAAAAAAAGCATTAATACATTTAAAAAAAAAAAACTAAACCCACGCATCACCTCGCTGAATGTGTTGCTAAGCGCAAATCTCGAGAGCGGCTGAACCGATTTCGCTAATTCTTTTTTTATAATATTCCTTGAAGTACGACGATGGTTCTTACGGAGAGAAAAATTTAAAAAACTCTCTGAAAAAGTCTAAAAACAACAATTTTCTATACTCCCATACAAAAGATTCGTAATAATACTTAAAAGTCAATTTGAACTTTAATACCATACCATAAAGTTTAAGCATTAGTGGAGGGGTTACGGCAAGTATTAAAAAAAATAAATAATTAAGGAATCGACTGTTAGGCGGTACGAAGTTCGCCGGGTCAGCTAGTTTGAAATAAAAATAAAGTTCATTGTTAAAATATTACACAGAAAATAATATCTTTAGGCCGATGCATACGCTATGGACGTCTGAAAACCCAGGAGTTTTGTAATAGTATCAGTAACGTTAAGTAACATCTGAACCTTTTTTTAACTTGGGGAAAATCCTCATGGATACCTCTCCAGTGCGGGGGCACCGGAGAGGTTATGTCAGACTTTTACTGACCAAAAACCACCACGTGTGAGCAGTCATCCGCCTGGGTGGGGCGAGATGACGTCGCGCTAGCATTCGCCACCTCAAGTAACATCTGACCCTCCCCCGGAGCTCCAGCCACATCAAACGCCATAGGAACACAACACAACTTAAGAGCAAATATTAATTAGCTGTGAACTTCTGAGGTACCTACTTCCCCAGTCGGGCTGCTTTAAAATTTCCACAAAGATATATCTGCTGTATTCTAACGCAGTAGAAACCGCGTTAAACATCTAGTATAAGTCTATACTTATTATAAAAATAAGTCCCCCGGCCGCGTCTTTCTGTCTGTCTGTCTGTCTGAACGCGATAAACTCGAAAACTACGCAACGGATTTTTATACGGTTTTCAACAATAGAAAGAGTGATTCTTGAGGAAGGTTTAGGTGTATAATTTATTATGTTTGAATGTAAATTAGCAGAAATACGGCGATAAATGTTGAAGAGGTCGCAAAAAATCTCGCCAACGGGGAGCTTTCCACGCAAACGCTGCGTAAACTAGCAAAGATATAGTTGTATAATGTTCTAGCGAATTCAAAATCTATAAAAATTCTACAAAAAAAAAATAAGTCCCCCGGCCGCGTCTTTCTGTCTGTCTGTCTGTCTGAACGCGATAAACTCGAAAACTACGCAACGGATTTTTATACGGTTTTCAACAATAGAAAGAGTGATTCTTGAGGAAGGTTTAGGTGTATAATTTATTATGTTTGAATGTAAATTAGCAGAAATACGGCGATAAATGTTGAAGAGGTCGCAAAAAATCTCGCCAACGGGGAGCTTTCCACGCAAACGCTGCGTAAACTAGCAAAGATATAGTTGTATAATGTTCTAGCGAATTCAAAATCTATAAAAATTCTACAAAAAAGTCCGCGATAGCATATCTCTATCTCTTAGGGTTGACTTACAATAACCACTTTTATGTTCAAATTTTTAATTAAAAACCTTACGTCATTTTCAAAGCTATTTTCTTTAGTTCAGTATTAATCCTTATCCAATTAAATATGTTATTTAGCTTAGGCATTTAATGCAGATTAAAATTGCCCTTTACACTATATCAATCAGATGAATAGTTTTTGAGATATCGTCGTTAGAAGTAATTATTAAAAATAATTATTAATGCGCAACGAAGTGAGCACGGGTCGGCTAGTTATCTATAAATAAAACTAAAAGTGAACGTGTATTAGATTTATGAAAATGGCGATAAATCACATGAGAGCAATTTAATTGAGAATCCAACACGCTACCACAGCCGGTCATCGAACCTGCTCTCCTCTCGGTATGTTACTCTTATATAAGACTTAGATGAAAGTTGATAGATGCTGAGTATTGCCATATTTCGTTACTATGTTATCGATTTTTTTTTTTTTTTTTTTGGTGAATGAAAACGAGCTAGGGTATATTAATTATACTGTTTATTTTATTATCAGTCATTCAGTCTGTTCAACCTATTGCAGCCCACAGCTGGACATAGGCCTCCCCAAGTCCGCGCCAAACATCCCGGTTTTCCGCAATCCTTATCCAGCCACAAATACACACATGTAAATATTTAACACATACACAAACCGTTGTCGTGTTTTTTATAAATCAATGGATTAGTGCATTCAAATAAACAAACTTTTCATCTTTATAATATTATGGTCCGGCCGCTGAAAGAATGCGTTTCTGACAGATCGTGATTGATTGGGCGATATAACTTTGAACTGGCGTACAATTTACGGCAAACTTTTAAATATCTTTTTTTTACCTTATTAACGAGTGATAACATTAAAATTTGGATAATTTTGCCAACTTACAATAAATGTATTAATTTTGGCCTAAAATTTTTACAATTACTTAATAATTTTTTTTTAAAAACAATAGCTTTTACAAGTCCAACCACATCAAACGACGCTGCTTCAAGGTTATGTCAACTGTTTGTTTTTGTATTGTAGTGATGTGACAAAATAACGAGGCAATAATTGTTATCGAATATTTTTGTAATCTTAATAAAATCTGTCGGTATAATATAAAATAAAACGTTATAATTTTATAATATATAATGTACTTAGTATTTAATAAAGTTAATAACATAATAAAGGTACGCCGAAACAAAACTTAAGAAAAATAGTGTTTGTGACACTATTTGTCTTAAGTTTTGTTTCGGTTATCAGTCAGATGAATTAAAAAACACATTTAAAATAAAATGACTTACTTTACTACTTTATATTTCTGGTAAAAAATTATATATATGACTTAGTCTTCATTGTTTAAGGCTTAAAACAATGTATTTCATAACATACATTTTCCAATAAATAAAGCATTTTTATTTTTTCTCTTCGTTACCTTCAGAAATTACGATTCAATTCAATTAATTGATTCATTAAAAAATTATTTACATTGTGAATATTTATTGTATATGTTACTGTAAAAGCTCGAACTACGGTAAATCCTAAGATTTAAGAGTAAGTCTTAGGTTTTACCGACATGAGTTGGTAAATGTAAGGATGGACATTTTTTTTGGGCTTTTACTATTATAATTTAGTACATGCTAGGTTTTACCACTGACAGCTAGTAAAAGTTGGTCTTGGGAATAAAACAAAGATTAATTCTTATTCATATATTTCAGTCAAAAACTTAAATTGGTACCTAAGTCTTTAGATTAAGACCCGTAGACCGTTATCGGCATAATTTCGTTACAAAAAAAATAACCCTAACCTATCTAACTTCAAAATTAGACCGTTTATCGGCATAATTTCGTTACAAAAAAAACCCTAACCTATCTAACTTCAAAATTAGACTAAAGCGGGTCTTAATCTAAAGACTAGCTACGTTATAAGTTTATAACGTGTCTTTTTCAACATTTACCGTGCCTTTAATGTAAATCCTATGACTTACCAAGTGAATAGTGGTAAAAGTTCGAATCGCAAAATTGTTCGGGCTTTTACCATTAAGAGTTGTTAAATCTTAGGTTTTACTCTTAAATCTTAGGATTTACCGTAATTCGTGCATTTACAGTAACAAATATATTGAAATATAAATCCTATAAAAAAAAACATATAAATTAAATTGAAATCATATTTAATGCATAATGAATGCAATAAACAACGTAACTGTATAATTATTATTAATGTTATTTATTGTACATCACTAGTCATGACGAATTGGCAGGTGTCAGAAACGCATTCTCTGAGCGGCCGGAGTATAGTATAAATTGGCGTCGCGTCGAATGATAAAATATTATTCAAGACATTAATAATGACTGATTTTATTATCTATCTGTCTGCTCATATCTCAAATATGCTTGGCTCGTTTTAATTAATTTCTGCAGAATGCTGGCACGCATTTTGCAACAACGTGAAAAATTCAAGCACAGTTTTATTAATAAAGTAATATTTGTTATTTTCATGACAAGGTTTATTTTAAAAAGATATCGATACATTCACGAAAATAAAAATGGCGGTAAGAAGTTTGCTGGGTGAGCAAAATTAAAATCAAAAACAACTTTATTTAAATAGGTTTTAAAAGCACTTCACTATATTAAAAACAACTGTGACTTATAGACTTCAGCACACACAAATAATTTAATACATATATTATATTTCTTTTCTTATGGTAAGTTTTAAAGTTTTAGAACTTCGAATGTAAAATATATGCCAAGTCAAACCCAATAAGGGTTTAATGGCATTGTTACTGTTGAAATATGTAAGTGATATGTAATTAATGTCTTAAATAAATAAATAAAGCATTAGCTATTTTTTGTATAGGTATAAAGATTTGACACAACCTTTAACAGTTGAACTGCAACATTCTCTAGAAGTAACACTATGTTATTTATTTATACTCTTTATTTTACACAACAAAAATCAAAACAATAATACCTATATTACAAACTAACGTTGTTTTCCCATATATGATATTAACCCTCGCAACCCCCTCTTGTGGGTGGAATTTCGTAAAATCCGTTCTTAGCTGACCTCTACTTGGCGAAAGGAATATTCCTACCAAATTTCAAGTCTCTAGGCCTTATGGTTCCAGAGATATCGTGATGAGTCAATGGGTGGAAATCTCTTTTATATATATAGATAGAAGATAGATAAAGAATAGTGCACAAAGGCGGTCTCTTCGCTGGAAGAGCGATCCAAACTGGTCACTATATTGAAAGATCGTGTTATACTTGTTCTAGAAATCAAATAATAAAATGTTTTAAACGTTCCAACCATATTTTCTAATTCATAAATCCTGAAATTTAAAGTTTAGAACTGGAAAAAAACCTATTTTTAAATGCGCAGCCAAATAGTCGTCATAAACCTAAAATTATGGTTGAAATTTGTACCGCGAATGTTGAACATTATTTAAATATGTCGTACTGGACAGAGACATCTTCTCTAACGAAGATAAAGAAAGAATAAGAGAAGATGAAGAAGAGAAGGGATTTTGAGAAAAGCTCATTATAAATTGATCTAACCAACCATCTTGAAATAAAATTTACATTTATTGTTGGCTACTATCAAATTTCAAGCATAAATTTATCTATAGTATTATTTTGAATTAGATAATGAAAGGAATAGATAAATACCTAGATAGATATCAATGGTCTTCTGTATAGACATATCAGTAAGCACGATGCCAGCCATAAGACTTAAGGCGGTATGCCAAGCAAATAACCTTGAGCATTCGATCCCTCTTTGCCGCACCCCACCTCTCGCGGCACATCTAGCGGCATTTGGTTACAACTTACGAATACACGTAAAAATTACAGATCTAGGGATCCGCAGACCGCACGGCATTCAATAAAAAAATATATTATTTTTTTATAAGAAATAAATGTTAATTGGTGCGTATATATTTTAGGTAATGAATTCAGTGACTACACTTACGTTCAATAAATACTAACAATGAAGTATAATTACTTAAACTTATAAATAACTAGCTGACCCGGCGAACTTCGTACCGCCTAACAGTCGATTCTTTAATTATTTTTTTTAAATACTTATTTTGCTATTCGGGATAACGGCAATTTGGGTCAGCTAGTAAGATAAAAAAAAGAAAAAAGAAATTTGATAAGTCAATAATTACATTATGTAAAAAAAATAATTATAAATTAATATATTGACAAATATTGAGATTAATATTTATACGATACTAACGTCACTCAATTGCTATTCGGGATAACGGCAATTTGGGTCAGCTAGTAAAAAGATTAAAAAAAAGAAAAAAGAAAGTTGATAAGTCAACAATTACATTATGTAAAAACAAAAAAATATATAAATTAATATATTGACAAATATTGACATTAATATTTATACGATACTAACATCACTCAATTGCCTTTCCGGAACCCTTCCACTAACTCTTAAACTTTATTGTATGGTATTAAAGTTCAAATTGCCTTTTAAGTATTATTACGAATCTTTTGTATGGGAATATAGAAAAGTGTTGTTTTTAGACTTTTCAGGCAATTTTTTTTAATTTTTCTCACCGTAACAACCATCCTCGTACTTCAATGAATATTATAAAAAAAGAATTAGTGAAATCGGTTCAGCTGATCTCGAGATTTGCGCTTAGCAACAAATTCAGCGATTCATTTTTATATACATATATAGAGATTTTTTTTTATTTTAACGTAGGTCTAGGTAAAAAGTAAAAACCTATAGGTACATGGTCAAATTAAATTAGCTAGCAAAACTCTTTATCATGGGTGTCGTTTCTATAATTTTCAAAGGTGCTAAAACCATTGTTTAGATACCTACACAACAATAGCGTTTTTAAAAAAAATTCAATAGTTTTAAATACACACACAGAGCGTTTTTTCACAATAAATAACAAACAAAAAAAAACTAACCCAAACAAAAGTCAACAAAAAATGCTAACAATATGCTAATTGCTAATAAATTATTATTGTTTACTAGCTGTGCCCGCGACTTCGTCCGCGTGGAATTAAAAAAAAATTATTGTTCAGTTCGCAGAGATACAAAATAAAAATAAAAGTAACAGCCTATTACATCAGCTATCTGTCTGTGAAAGTCCCGTCTGAATCGGTCAAGCCGTTTCAGAGATTAGCCGGAACAAACTGACAGACATACAGACAACAATAAATTGTAAAAAATGTAATTTTGGTATATGTACCGTGTATACATGGATATGCATTTAGTAAAAGGATATTATTTTATTATTACAAACGGACACTCCACTTTTATTTATTTGTATGTATAGAGTATAGACGTATAGATTTATAATATGACGTGAGCGTGCGCTAGCCGAGACGGTGACAAACGACACAAGCTTCTCCCTCCAAACCTTGCGGCAGACTGAATTCCAATACAACCGCGCTTGAGTACAGTAGTGAATACGCCCAGATTTTAGAAAAAAATCAATAACACATCAAATTTAGGTCTTTTCGAAAAAAATTTTCATGCGAATTGTTCCTTATTAAATTGTCAATCCATTAGTGTCGGTAGCAAAATAAAATAATGTTTACTTCACGAGGAGACGCACAGTATCAGTAATTATTTCTCATTTTTGTGGTTTCGTTGTAAGGCGATTATTTAAAATGTAATCCTTTAAAAAAATTAAAAAAAAGGACCATCATGTAATCAAAATTATGTAGAAATTAAATGTGTTTGTATTAGTTTTATATTTCTTTCCAATAAAAAGTAGATAGCTTCAAAAAACTGCACAAAAAACGGCTAGCGCGGCGTTTTGCCCCCCCAGGCGCCTTAACACCCCCGTGAAATGACCGATGCGTCATTAAGGTGATGTCACTTCGTCATTTAATTAAAGTGATTCACATTATACGTATAATAATTGTGTATAAGAAAAAAATTAACAAACGCACTAGCCGTCACTAAGATTTTTGAGGGTTCCCCTCGATTTCTCTGGGTTCCCATCATCAGATCCTGATTTCCTTATCATGGGTACCACGATTGGGATATCTCCTTTTCAACAAAATAAGAATTATCAAAATCGGTTCATAAACGACGAAGATATCCCCGAACATACATAGAAAATATATACAGGATGTCCCGTAATGAATGGATAATCCTGAACGTGCGTGTGCGGAATGGGAGGTGGGTTACAAAACCAAAAAAAAAATGTTTTATATCTCAAATACATAGTTCACGGTCTATGCCATTTTTTGTATAATTTAGAAAAATTCCACATCGGCTATTTGAGGCCTAGATCGGATTTTTTTTCTTTAAAGTGTTCCCTAATAATGCTGTTCCTAAATTATGTTTCAAAAAACTCATCTACTATGAATAGTAGTTTACAAGAAGTCGCTAAACTTAAATTTCATTTTTGAAATTTACTGAACTGCAAAATTTTGAGGACCTGTGGTGTAAAAAAAATTCAGAGTTGTGTTGGCCAACCACTTAAAAAAATAGCCTACTTCATAAGGATTCTAAAACAGTACCATGCTATCTACTTTGTATCGCAAAATTATTGAGCTGTAGCCATTAATATGTAAAAGTAGGCAGAGTATTTTGTGAATATTTCAAGAGCCTACATGTTGCCATTATTGATATCGAGCAAAAAAGGGCAATAAAATCGAGTTTGTTGTATGGAAGCCCCCCTTAAATATTTATTTTATTTTGTTTTTAGTATTTGTTGTTATAGCGTATATAGGTATATACAGAAATACATAATTTGTGAAAATATCAACTGTCTAGCTATCGCCGTTCTTGAGATACAGCCTGGTGACAGACGGACGGACCGACAGCGATGTCTTAGTAATAGGGTTTCGTTTTTACCCTTTGGGTACGGAACCCTAAAAAAACGAATGTGCTTTAGACAACTTTCTTTCTTCACTAACTTTTATCTCCCTCTCAACTTCCGCTCGCCTCGCCTGGTCACACTTTTCGTAACGCTCTCGTCACACATTCACCAGCTCACTCCCCAAGTCGAGCGTCGTAAAGAAGTTTTACTTGAAAAAATAATATTAGACATGATGACAGATGTTTAACCTCATTTGTTCATGTCGGTCATCAACGAAGTTACAAGAATTCAAAACGCTTATAAGTAATGATAAATATTTATTTATAAAAGGCGATAAACGGTACGTAAGTGGACGTATCGTGTCAATGTCAATAGCCGTAAGTGCAGCGCTTGCTTTGTCGCCTCGAAGGTCAAGGTTCGCGGCCGTGACGGAATTCCGAAACTAGAGCTGATAAATGACATTTCTTTATCTTGAAATAACATACTTTTGTAGAGTTTGATACTAGATAAAAGTCTTTGACAACTTAAAAAAATCGGCCAAGTGCGAATCGGACTTATGCACCGAGGGTTCCGTACAAAAATTATTAAAAATATTTTTATGATATGATGTAGGTAACTAAAAATTTATGCTTTTCGCAATTTTTCCTTTATCTGTGCTATAAGACGTTGAGATTTTAAGTTCACGGGAAGTACCCTGTAGGTATTGATCCCCTTTCATCTTGACAGACAGACGGACAACAAAGTGATCCTATAAGGGTTCCGTTTCTACAAGCTTTTATTTCTCCTTTTGAGGTACGGAACCCTAAAAATATGTGTTTTTCTAAATTCGCCTGCAACGTCCTAGGGCTGTGTTTTACTCGGCCTCTGACCATAATAATATAGAACGTTTATCATACAACGATGTGAATATGTGACTACGCAGGAATGGTTTAAGATAGGAACTGAGTTTAATTAGTCTTAAATATTGATTGAGATATGTATGCTCCATTGTCAAAGCTGGTAGCAAATATTGTGTTGACAAAGAACAAAATATGATACTAATAATACAGTAATAGTTAAGACTTTAGATTAAGATCCGTTGACTGTTTATCGGCATAATTTTGTTACAGAAACAAAAAAAATATAACCCTAACCTATCTAACTTCAATATTAGACTGTTTATCGGCATAATTTTGTCACAGAAACAAAAAAAATAACCATAACCTATCTAACTTCCGACCGACCGACCGACGCGGGTCTTAATCTAAAGACTAGCCCAGTAATATGATAATGTGCTTTATTGCACACCAAGTCATACTGAATTAAAGATACGATTGTGATGAAATAAAAGACTTTGCATTGACTAACTTCAAATTTTATTGAATAAATAATTACAATTATAGTAGACTTGTGTATGTGTAGAGCTCTTGCTCTGGTAATCGAATCGAATGGGCTCCCGTCCACGGTCTTCTGATACATATTTTAAGAGGGCGCGTAAAGCAAAATTATCAATCTGCTATTTGATTTTACATGAAAAATTCCGGACCAAATCTTAAAATAAAAATATATGACAAACTACGTGATATTTTCAAGACTATAGCCTAATCAAAAACATAAAATAATGAAATTTCCTCGATAAAATATAATCACGAAGTAACCTCTAATTTTTATGCGTTTTCTATTTATACTCGATATGACTATGACCATTAAGACAAAAATTTGATAATTAATTACATTTAAATATGAGTAAAGTCAATGCCAAGGCATTTAATGTAATTACTTTTAGTTTCGGAATTATAAATAAAATAAGATTTTTGTCGTTTTTTACATTAGTAATGCGCTCAAAACTATATCGTCTATCGCACTCTGACACGAGGCTTTGTGTATATTTTGTTTCATCAATTACTCACGGGCGCGCGGTTGAAATCTGATTTTTTGCTCGGGTTATGCGCACTCTTAACGACAACACTCCCCGCCGCACTCGTCTCAAAATCAAAAAATCAAAATGGAAAATATTTATTTCGTCATAAGGTGGTATTGTACACACTTAACGAAAGTCAAAAATAAAAATATAAATAAATAAAAAATTCATTTACAAAAAAAAAAACTAAACAATGCAATAGAAAGTTAAGGCCTCTGATTAATAAAAGTTAAGGTCTCTGATTGGTTGTCGCCAGTAAACAGGAAAGAGTGACCGCGTAAGAAATAAATTGAGTTACTAATAAATAATATTGAGATACTATACTATTATAAATTAACCATACATTTGAAGTATAATAATACATTTTTATCATATTAACAAAAATCACAACACTAGGTACATCAAAATGTATGTGTACAACGAGGCGAGGCTAGAGTGCTCAACTGCTCATAAGCAGAGAAAAAGGCAGATGTTGGTTCCACCTTCCACCTCTGCCATTTACTTTACCAACCTTACCGAAGTTTCTTTAAAAGCGTGGTAATACCATAAGTCAAAAATCAAATATAGAGCTTGGTTCTATAAAAAAAATTTAACGTTTTTAATACGAGGGTCAGAACGAACCGGCAAGAAAATCCGCAGTTACTCTTTTAAGAAAATAACCTATGTTTTAATACAAAATTAATAATATCTTGCATGAAATATAGCGTCAATAAATCTACACATCTATATCGTATTCAATTCTACAAATAATTTGAAATATAATACTATGTATATACATATAATTTAAAATATAATATTTTGTACATATAATAATTAATAATTTATGATATAATAACAAACGGAAGCTCAAAATTAACCAACTTAAGAACAGAAGTGAATCGAGAAATTCCACGGTTGGCCTAGTTTAGTATAACCTAGACAATTGTGTTTTGAAGCCAAAAAGCAAACGTGAATGCTAAAATCTTATATAAGCACTGAGTGTATCGTATCTAATTAATTATCGTAGATAATGTAGAGCGCTGGAAATGGTATCGTTGGAATGGTATCTTTTTTTTAAAAACGGATGTTCCTCGTAATTTTATTTAGTAATACGGTAGCTGCAGTGACGTAGCGAGCTCAACTCGCGCCCGGGGCATAATATCTTTTTAGCGCCCCCTCCCCCTCCCCCCCTTCGAAAACCATATATGTATTTGGTCCAGCGATTTTTGTTTTGCGGAACATTTGACGCCACTTTATTTATTTATTTTATTTATTTATACTTTATTGTACACCAGAACAATATTAAAAACAAATAATAAGGATAATTACAGACAGTGAAGTACAATGGGCGGACTTATGGCTACTTAGCCATTTCTTCCAGACAACCCAAACTTTGTGAGTAGCCACTTTGTGAGTAGCCACTATGTGAGTAGCGCCCGGATCATGATGCCCCCTCTCGTTACGCCGCCGGGTAACTGTTTTTTTATTACAAAGATAGCAAACAAGCGTCTGAAAAGCGAATACCTTGGTTTATGGACACCAGCAACAACAGGAACATTTCCAGCGAATTGCCGAACCTACTAGGGCCCTCTACAGGAGCTCTGGCCACCTTACTCACCACAAGAACATAACACTAGTATAGCCTATATTTTATTGTTATTGTTTGAACAAAAAATTCAGTGAAAAATAATAGTATATGTAAATCAAGTCGGAGAAATATGAGCGAGATGAAAACTTTACGCATTATATTTGCATCACAAAAATAATTAACGCCCAACGAAGTGGGCACGGGGCGGCTAGTAAATTATAAAGTTTAAAACAATTTATTCAATCTTAATACATGTTCTTTGTCCGCGATGGACTCCTACACTACGTAACTGATTTTAATCAAATTTGCACACCATGTGCACTTTGATCCAACTTGAATTATTGTATTCAAGAAAAAAATAATAAGGCGGTACGAAGTATTATAAATTCAGCATTGCATTTTCTCTATAAAATACTAATTTCATATGTAAGGATCTAATATATTACACGTAATTAGTCTTTAATGCATTTCAACAAAATATCATGAGTAATAAGTAATTAGCAATTCGAAATGTTGAAATACATATGAACGCACGCTACACGTCATGCGCAATTTCACACGTAACATTATTGTTTTAAAGTTTTAAACAATTAATTGAGAAGTAATAGTTTTGAAGTTTTAGTTCTTTTTCACAAAGGTCGGAAATATCTCGCTCGATATCTGGAGTAGCCCAAATGATGCCCAACTGAAGATCAAACCTAGAGCAGCCCGACTGGGGTAGTACCTCGACCTTACAGGAGATCGCAGCTAATCAATACAGTTTTCAAGCAGTGTTGTGTTCCTGTGTCAGTAAGGTAGCCAGAACTTTTGTGGAGGGTCGAAAGTGTCATTTGAAACGTTCAACGGCTACGGCAACCAATTACGTAGGTACTTATATAAAAAAGCCCTAAGTTTTGCCAATTTCATTAAAGCTTAATTACGGCATTCAAAGAAATCTTTGACTAATATACAGGTGTTTAACAGCAGTAAGGAATATTTAATAAGTATAAGAAAGTCATTTATATTTAAAGTGTTAGCTGTACCCGCGACTTCGTCCACGTGGAATTTGACAAAATAATTATTTTTCAGTTCGCAGTTATAAAAAAAAAAGTAAAATAAAAGTAGCCTAAGTTACTCCTTATTACATCAGCTATCTGCCAGTGAAAGTCCTATCACAATCGGTCCAGCCGTTTCAGACAAAAATAATAAAAAGTGTTATTTTGGTATTACCTTGTATTTGTATACATGTATACATATAATTATGAATTTAGTTAAAAGCGCAAAGCAGAGAGAAAAATAAAATTGGAGTCAATTTTATTTATTTTATGGATGTATAGATTACAAATATAATTTATTTTATTAGAAATGAAGTTATTTCAGAAACGACGTTAATAAATCATGTTACTCGTACATTAATCATAAGTAATTATTTTAACATATTCTGAATTATAATGTAGCTTGTATTAAGTTTTTTTTTTTTGTAGAATGAAATAGAAAATCTATAAATTCTTGCGTGTTCAAGCACAGACGTACTCCTAGTTGTAACGTGGTAGTACGTTCACTAATTTAAAAGATATTTATAATAATAGGTACCTAGTATGTAAGACATTACTAATTCTGTCTTTTTTTAAAGATTAATTACCTAGTTGCCAATTCTTCTTTGCAGAATGGGTGGTAACTATAACTAATTTATTAAAAGGTAATATAAAAAATCGGCCAACTGCGAGTCGGACTCGCGCACGAAGGGTTCCGTACCATTGGCTAGGTAAACACCAGTACGTAGGGTGGGTGCACCAGTAGCAAACCGATTAAGGAACATTTTGAAAGAAATTCTGATGATGCTACTCGATAATTGCAACAATTATTGCAAACAAAAAATCCTCGTACTCCTTATATACCACATAATCATGTAGCCTATTCGGAATTTCCTAATAGCTATCAAAATTTTTTTTATTTAAAAATGAATGCGGCAAGTCGCCATGTGCCTAAGGTGGACCAGATTGTACCAGTAATAGACCAAACATTGTACCAGTAGTGAACCAGTAAATAAAACGAATACTTTTAATGAATAAAAATTTTATTTTTAATACTAATCAATATAATTAAGTTTTGTACTCAGTAATTATCACAACCTTCAATCAGTCTATATAGTCCATTGAAATGTTACATTTTTTTGGGCTTACCTTGCGTTTGTCAGAGGACGCAATTTTATTTTTTTGATATGAAGGGGGGGCTAGTCTAATGTTAAATCCAAGTTTGTGGGTTTGTAGTCCTTGTGCAACGGCCGCCATCTTGGAAAAAGAGGTTCAAATGGTTTTTATGGTTTATCTGCCAAACTATAAGTCTCACAAAAAAAATTATTTAGAGTTTTTTGTTGCAAATAAAATTATCTACAACTTATGTCCAGTAACTTTTAGTCGTAGAATCATAAATAAAAAAGTTATAAGCGAAAATACATAAAAATTTGAGAGAAAAAAATCTATTTGTTGATAAAACTTTTTTTAAAATCATTTTACAAAAAAATAATATCAGACCATTTTTATAAACGGTGTTTTGAGGAACAATTTTTATCCGAAACATTTTTAAATTTATTTATTATTTAAGGTTTTACAGCGCTGCGAAACGAATACTATTCTTCAGTATTCATAACAATACGTGAATATAAATATAAATATTCATGATTTGCCCTAATCTTTAATTACCTTGTTATTTTTTTATGATGATCTTTTTAATTATTGATAGTAAAATATTGTTTAATATATAAATAATTCTTGATTTGACACTCTACCTACGAGGAGGAGTCTGGAGGCGCGTTTTTTTTTTTACGTGGTATCCGCAGTAGGCATAATCCACGGTGATTTTCTAAATCACAACTACTATCCTCGATCTTGCGGCGAGTGACTGGTTGGCTTTCTATATTAAATACTTGAGGGAGAGCCGAAGAAGAAAGTGACGTAAATTTCAAAATGTGTGTAAATCATTTTCTTCAAATAATTTCGAGAGTTCCATTACTTTGCTGCAACTCTCAAGCAAGATAAAAAGACGTTCACCAATGATAGTGAGCAGTGCAAGGTCAATTCTCTTGTTAAGGAACAACGCTGTTCCACTTGCTAACTCTAGATGTTGCTCCAGGGTTTTCAGAAATTTGAGTTTATCCATATTGTAAGCACCTGAAATTGTGTCACATCCTGAAAAAGCATGGAGAAACAGCAAGTTATACGCAATAAGGTCTCCGTACATAAAACCACTTCACACTTCTTGCTAACTTTCTTCTCCGGTTCCCCCTCAAGTATTTAATATAGTAAGCCAACCAGCCGCTGAGCCGCAGCTTGGTCCATCAAAAAGACCGAGGACAGAGTAATTGTGATTTAGAAAATCACGCGCGTAAAAAAAACGCGCCTCCAGACTACACCTCGTAGGTAGAGTGTCAAATCAAGAATTATTTATTATATATTAACAATATTTTACTATAAATAATTAAAAAGATCATCATAAAAAAATAACAAGGTGATTAAAAATTATGGCAAAATATACGAGTATTCATGTACAGTTACAAATATTTGAAGAATAGTATTCGTTTCGCAGCGCTGTAAAACCTTAAATAATAAATAAATTTAAAAATGTTTCTGATAAAAATTGTTCCTTGAAATATTATCTTTAAAAATGGTCTAATATTATTTTTTTGTAAAATGATTAGAAAAAAAGTTTTATCGACAAATAGATTTTTTTCTCTTAAATTTTTATGGTTTTTCACTTATAACTTTTTTATTTATGATTCTACGACTAAAAGTTACTGGACATAAGTTGTAGATAATTTTATTTGCCACAAAAAATGTTAAATATTTTTTTTGTTAGACTTATAGTTTGGCAGATAAACCATAAAAACCATTTGAACCTCTTTTTCCAAGTGGCGGCCGTTGCACAAGGACTACAAACCCACAAACTTGGATTTAACATTAGACTAGCCCCCCCTTCATATCTAAAAAATAAAATTGCGTCCTCTGACAAACGCAACCCCAAATGTAACTTTTCAATGGACTAATAAGTTTGATATTTTTATTTGCAAAAATAATTTAAATTACAAAAATAATTAGCGCCCAACGAAGTAGGCAAGGGTCGGCTAGTATCTAATATTAGAGATTCATATCACTGACAGAACTGCTACAGTTTAAAGTAAAATATTAATGAATTAACATAACACTAACTATGAAACTTAAAGGTTCTGAAATAAAAACAAAATTAACTTTTGACATTAAATATACTAATCAAATTTTTGGCTCAAATTTTTGGCACAAATTAGCCAAGGATGGAATTGCGATCTTCTGCTCTACCACCATATTATATCACATTGTTCTGGCCAACGGAAAGTATTTCCAGCAGAAAATGTCTTAGTAGTTATTTTATAAAGTTTTCCGCCAGTATTTTCAACAGTCCCTGGAAAATATTCCCCATCAGATTTATAAAAAACGAATAAACGCTTCACACTCAACGGCCCCCAGTAGGATTTTCTCCTGTGTCAGGAGTCCGGAAACATACACAACACACAAACACAAACGCCCAGACGACGAAAAACATCTATATGGCCAATACAAATGTCCGTCGTGAGCGGGGATCGAACCCGCGACCGCCAGCGCAACAGCCAGTGCTGTGACCGCTGCGCTAACGCGTCGTCAGCGCGTCAAGAAGAAAAAATTATATGTAATTGTTAAATTATTCTTTTTATTTCTTGTTTTTTTTTCCGATATTTCATCCATTCACTGCTGTATACTGCATCAGGCAGGCGAAACCTCTTACGGTTTTTCTGGTTTCCTTTAATTGGGGACTCAGACAGCCATACTATTGCTGTTGAAAAGCAGGACTTATTGGTTGAACTTGAAAAAAGTTCTTTTCAGCGGCATTGTATCTGTAGAAAAAGTGTAGATGGTCAACTACTGGAAAAAACTAGTAGTATAGACAACACCGGTAGTAAACCACTGGTCAACCACTGGACCGAAGTGAATTATTGTAGAGTTTATTATATTAAATTATTGCAATATGATAAGAGAATATAAATGTAAAATAAAGAATAAAAAAGGCACAAAAAGTTTTATCACCAGTTGTTGACCACATGGAATAATACTGGAACATCATAGAATTCGTGTTCCATTAGTTAACCATTGACAAAATTGAATGTAAACTAACATTTTTTGACAAAATAAAAAGTAATATGTTTATTATATACTTTATATTATGTAGCTAACTTGAAAATAGGTTTCAATAATTGATATAAACTAATTTTTAAAAGAATGAAAATAACTTACCGTCATACGCGTGCTTAGTAAAATGGCCGCCTGGATCAAAGTGAACGATTGTCGTTTCGTATTTTGTGTTCTTTAAGGATTTAGAATGTGTGTATGATGCTTTTAGTTACGATTATATGATTGGTTAAACTACGGCAAGGCTATTAATTTAACAAAAAATGGCGGGAAATTCATAAAATGGTTAATATTTAGGTTTGAAGGTCGAAATGGTCTACTACTGGTGCCTGGTGTGGGACTGGCGCACCCACCCTACATTGATTTTAATATCGGGCAAAAATCGGCAAAAAAAGTCATTTTCGTTGTATGAGCCCCCCAATTTATTGTTATTTTAATTTTATTATTTACTAGCTTCTGCGCGCGACTTCGTCGGCGTGGACTCCACTCCTATTGGTCTTAGCGTGACGACACATATCCTATAGCCTTCCTCGATAAATGGGCTATCTAACAATGAAAGAATTTTTCAAATCGGCCCAGTAGTTCCAGAGATTACCGCGTTCAAACAAACAAACAAACAAACAAACAAACTCTTCAGCTTTATATATTAGTATAGATTATTAAAGTAAATACACAATTAAGTATTTTGTGAATAGTTCAAGTGCCTACCTCTTACCGTTTATTGATATCGAGCAAAAATAGGCAATAAATCGCGTTTGTTGTATGGGAGCACCTCTTAATATTTATTTTATTTTGTTTTTAGTATTTGTTGTTATAGCGGCAACAGAAATACATAATTTGTGAAAATTTCAACTTTCTAGCTATCGCCGTTCTTGAGATACAGCCTGGTGACGGACGGACGGACGGACGGACGGACGGACGGACAGCCGGACAGCGAAGTCTTAGTAATAGGGTCCCGTTTTTACCCTTTGGGTACGGAACCCTAAAAAAAGTGCTTTTGAAAACTACTTGAATAAAGTAAGTTTTGATTTTCATTTTACAAAAAAATCAGTATTACTTTATTACTTATTTACTTTATTGCTTAAGTATGTTGGTGAAAAAAAAATTAAAAATTTAAGTTGTATACCTACACGTTGTAGTCACTGTCTACAAAAAGCTAAAATCAACGAGCCACTTTAATTTGATTTTTTTAATTTTGTTTTCCTGTAAAAAAATTACGACTACAATTAATTAGTGCAGGCGGTTTCGAGTTTTGAGCTCAGCGAAACATTAAGCGATTTACATACATTAGGTAATATAGGTACACTAGCTTTTGCGCGCGACTTCGTCGGCGTGGACTCCGCTCCTATTGGACTTAGCGTGATGTTACATAGCCTATAGCCTTCCTCGATAAATGGGCTATCTAACACTGAAAGAATTTTTCAAATCGGCCCAGTAGTTCCAGAGATTACCGCGTTCAAACAAACAAACAAACAAACAAACAATCAAACAAACAAACTCTTCAGCTTTATATATTAGTATAGATATATAGACATACAGATAAATTACTAAATCAAATGCCATTTTCGCGTAACTTTTTCATCCATATTAATATCAAGCACTAGAGCACTTTCCACCATTTCTATCATTTTCTATGTTCTATGCACCACATCGAGATGAACGCTGCGCTGATTCAGAGGTGACGCACTTGATTGTCTCGGTTCTGACCGCAAACAATGAGAAATACACTTGTGTATAGGTAAAACTTCACAAAACGTTACAAAAAATATATAATATCTTTATATATCGCTTTAATTATATTACGTAACAATAGGTAAATGAATTTGAATAGATTTACTGTAGTCTGTTCGCATTAATAATAAAATTGTGTTTGCTTACAAACGAAAAAAACCGACTTCAAAATAATTGTGTCAGCTAGAAAACGAAAAAAACTGACATCAATTACATCGACAAGTACCTAATACAACGTAAGTAGACGAAAAAAATTAGTCGTCTCTACGATTTTCGAAGATTCCCCTCGATTTCTCTGGAATGCCATCATCAGATCCTGATTTTCTTATCAGGGTAGCACCCTTGGGATATCTCATTTCCAACAAAATAGAAATCTGCAAAATCGGTTAATAAACGACGAAGTTATCCGCGAAAAAACAAAAAAATATATACGGTCGAATTGAGAAACCTCCTCCTTTTTTGAAGTCGGTTAAAAATACTCAAGTAAATACGCATTATTATAGATAACTCAAAAAGTACATGTGACACATGACAAGCACAAACTTTCGATATAAAAAAAGAATCATTTAAATCAGTACAACCCAGTACAACCTCCTCCTTTTTTTGAAGTCGGTTAAAAATAGTACCTCATCCTGTCCTTTAGCTTGGCCACGCTCGCACCAATTGAATCGCAGAAAATTAGAACGACGTGATCAAATTGACCAATTGAAGTAAGTCATTAAGGTGTTCTAATTTCGCTTTGCCATAATTATATAGCCTTACACAGTCCACTACTGGACTTTTCGCCAGTTTTAATATTCTATCTATCTCTGAATTTGCTTACTAGAGATAGAATTTAACGTAAGCACCACACAAATTGTGTCAAAACTCTAATAATAATTAGTAGGCAAAACCAGAGAGATTATTGAAAACCAAAGGTCTCCCTCAAAATCGAGCCAAACATCCCGGTTTTCCGCAATCCTCATCCAGCTCCACCGACCATCTTAGATATATCGTCGATCTAAATTAATCGCCGATCTAAGTTAGGTCGTCATAGGATTTAATTGATCAAAGAACGTGACAAACAATTATCTAAGTAATAGTGAAGATCACTATTTTCTTGACGCGAATAAACTATAACTTATTGTTATTTCAAAAAACTATTTATATGTAAATATACATAACAAGTTAATTTATTCTTTAATTTAAAACTTTGCTTCATGCATACAAACGAAACGCATAAAAACTTAAGGAATTTTAGTTTTGATCATATCAGGAAAATCTTTTGTACCAAAGTTTAAAATAGAGATTTTACTTATTTTATAAGTTATTGCACAATATACATTTTTATTGCACAACCCAACATAGGAAGTAAAAGATAGGACGTTCTTAGGTCGAAAAATGAGTACAATTACATTTAAAAAGAAAAAAAAGAAAATAATATATGTACTTAACATAGATTTAATCTATACTAATATAATAAAGCCACAGAGTTTGTTTGTTTGTTTGTTTGTTTGTTTGAACGCGCTAATCTCAGGATCTACTGGTCCGATTTGAAAAATTCTTTCAGTGTTATATAGCTCATTTATCGAGGAAGGCTATAGGCTATATATCATCACGCTAAGACCAACAGGAGCGGAGTCCACGCCGACGAAGTCGCGCGCAGAAGCTAGTTTATTAAATAATATTTACCTGAATAGGATAAAAAGCATTTAAACAGAACCAAAAAAACATACAGGCTATTAAAGTTACAAGCTCGATAGATGAATAAAAATAGCCTATAGTGAAGATCAAAGTACCACTCGAACTGGACAGCGGCACTTAAAAAATAAAAAGTGCACATTTCGCCAAGGCTCGAACATCGATCAAGGGTTACATCACTGTCCTCAACTCGTGTGTAGCTTAGCTTTACAAAGCTTATCGTTATTCTATTAGCCATCTAAGCTCATATACTACTTAGCTATAGTACGCGCGCGAGTTCATGTCCATCCTGAGGAATGCGGTAGTTCTGTGACCTATGGTAATGTCGATATCGATAATCTCATTTGGTCAACCATAATATCTATCCCATCTTTAAGTAAGTAAATAATTATAATTTAAATAGACTAGCCCGCTAGCGCAGTTTGTAGTGGCCTTGCTATCTGCTCCGCGGGCTGCGGGTTCAATTCCCGCTTGAGTCGGGGTGTAATATTTGTATTTATATATCGATATATGTATGTATATATATATAAAAAATATTTGGCTATATCAGACGGAACAGGCGATTGTGTAAATGTTATAAGATATTTATTTAAAAAAAAAAAAAAAATAATGCAACATGAAGTAAATGCACCCAATACTTGTTAATTATTTATTACAAAAATAGGAAAACAATTTATAAAATGCAAAAGCCTAAACATGAATTAGTCACTATCAGATGCTAAGATAACTGACAGAGCTAAATCGGAGTCACTATTTTCGCCGTCGCTGAGTTCAATTATAAATTTGTCGATCGCATTTTCAATTAATCCATCTTTTTGCCAGTAGTGCAATATAATAGCGGTCAATAGTTCTTAGTATCGACCATGTATCGACAATATCGACAAGCGTGCGTCAAGGACAACATTCGAGTGCGGACGAATGCGGCGAGGTGGGTGAAGGCGGGGCGCGCGGCCCCCGCCCGCCTCCTCAGGCCCCGATGGAGATGAACTCGCGCGCGTACTATACTAATATTATAAAGCTAAAGAGTTTGTTTGTTTGTTTGAACGCACTAATCTCTGGAACTACTGGTCCTATTTGAAAAATTCTTTCGGTGTTAGATAGCCCATTTATCGAGGAAGGCTATAGGCTATATATCATCACGCGGAGACCAATAGGAGCGGAGCACCAATGAAGAATGTTTCAAAATCGGGGGATTTTTTCCTTTTGAGAGCTTAACTGTTAGAAGTTTCGCAGGTTCTACGTAAACGAAGTCGCGGGATAAGGTTAGCGTTAGCCCAAAGTAACTATTACACGCGAACGAAGTCGCGAGCAGAAGCTAGTTAATAATAAAGAGGAAATGTTCGACTTTAAACATTATTTCAACAGGAGGATTTTTGTGTTATTACTGAATGACATAATACACTAGATTTTAACGAGAAAATACGGAACATCCAAAATAGTGATCTTAACTGAGGTAGGGCACACCAGGAAACTTGCTGCTCAAAATATGGAGCAGCCCTACTGGGGTAGTACCTCGACCTTACAGAAGATCACAGCTAAATAATACTGCTTTCAAGCAGTGTTGTGTTCCTGTTAGTAAGTAAGGTAACCAGAGCTGGGGAATCGGGGAGAGGGTCGGCAACGCGTTTGCGATGCTTCCGGTGTTGCAGACGCACGTAATGTGGCATTTGTGGTACATATACATTATTTCAAATGTTACATAATATGTAGTCATAGAATAGAATAAGTCCTTGATTTTGCTATTTGATTGCGTATTCTAATGGATGTAAGTGGTGATGAATTTACTTTTATTAGAAGCATACCATGATTGAAGTCATCGATGATTGTTATTAGGGCATCGAGCCCGGGTTTACCCGGACCGAAAAAACCCGGGTTTTCCCGGGTTTTGAGGATTACAAAAAACCCGGGTTTGATTTTTAAAACTCGGGTTTTTCGGGTTTTTTTTTATTATACTTTTGTTTTTGTTATTTATGAAGTTTAAGCCACCGAATGCTATAATAAGTAAATGGAATAAAAACACGCTTTGATAAATTATTATTTATTACGTAAAAAGTAGCTTTGTTGCTACGTTCCTACCATTAAAACAAGCCATGCAAGTTAAATGGAACGCGCGCGTCCATCTCAGGACATGAATGGGTAAATTGTATGGAAATGGAATGTTGATTGAAAGGGTTGTGAATGAAACAGATGAAAGAGTATGGGATGCTCAATTGCAAAAGCGGGATTTAGAAAGGGATTTGGATGTACGGATCAGGTCTTTTCTTTGCGGTGCATAGCCGAAAAATGTTTGCCTAAAAATAAGAAGGTCTATTGCGCGTTCGTAGATCTAGAAAAAGCCTATGATAGTTAGTTAGTTCAGCCTATTGCAGTCTACTGCTGGACATAGGCCTCCCCAAGTTCGCGGCAGACATCCCGGTTTTCCGCAATCCTCATCCAGCCTACACCGGCAATCTTACGTAGATCGTCGGTCTAGCGGTAATAGAGTGGTGAGGAATAAATTGTGGTCAGCACTGTCTGAGTACGGTGTGAGCAGTAGGTACCCTCATACGAGCATTGAAATCTCTTTATATAAATTCTAGTGCTTGTGTAAGGATAAACGGGGCATACACTGAATGGTTTAATATCGAAAAAGGTGTTAGACAGGGATGTGTAGCGTTACCGTGGCTGTTTAATCTATGAATGGACAATTGCTTGACAGATTTAAATGAGAATGAATGAGTTACTCGTCAAATATCTTCTCTATGCTGATGAACAAGTATTAATTTCGTCTTCGGCCGAGGAGTTGCAGGAAATTATAGTAACTGCTGTGAGTGGAGCTATTGTTAAAAAGGGAATGAAGATGAATATCGTCATCTTTGCGGAGACGTTGGATGAGCTAGGCCAAATGCTGACCGGCCTAAACGAGTCCTCCCGACGAGTCGGTCTCTGTATGAACTTGGACAAGACGAAAGTTACGTTTAACAACCAAGTCATACCGAGACCGGTATCGGTTGACGGTATCATTCTCGAGGTTGTTTAGGATTATGTCTACCTTGGCCACACCATTCAACTGGGCCGAAACAACTTCGAGAAGGAAGCTGATAGGAGGATTCGATTGGGCTGGGCGGGGTTTGGCAGGCTTCCGCAAGATTCCGCAATCCTTGAAGACAAAAGTTTTCGAGCAATGCGTCCTGCCCATGTTGACATACGGAGCCGAGACGTGGACACTGACGAAAGGACTGGTCCAAGCTTAAAGTAGCTCAACGCGCAATGAAACGGGCTATTCTTGGGGTTTCTCTCAAGGATAGGACTAGAAATGAGACTATCCGCGAGAGAACGAAAGTAACCGACATAGCCCACGGAATTAGCACGTTGAAGTGGCAGTGGGCTGGTCATCTGTTTCGCAGGACCGATGGCCGTTGGAGCAGACGTGTCCTGAGAGTTTAGTGGAGACCACGTCTTGGCAAACGCAGTGTGGGACGTCCTCCGGCTCGTTGGGCCGACGATCTACGTAAGATTGCCGGTATAGGCTGTATGAGGATTGCGGAAAACCGGGAAGTCTGGCGCGAACTTGGGGAGGCCTATGTCCAGCAGTGGACTACAATAAGCTGAACTGACTGACTGACTGAAGATGAATGTAAAGAAGACGAAAGTGATGGTGTTTGAAAGACATGAGACAGTGACAGACTGCAATATCGTAATTGGAGAAGAACAAATTGAACTGGTGAATGAGTTTGTGTATCTGGGTTCAAAGTTTACAAGAGATGGAAAGTGTGAGAGTGATATTGAAAGAAGAATGAATGCAGGAATCATGATGAATGGAGCTTTGCACTCCTTTATGAGCAGTTGGAAGGTGTCTAATAAGGCTCGTTTGGCTGTGCATAGGGGGGTGTTGGTTCCGACACTCATGTATGGAAGTGAAATTTGGGTATGGCAGAAGAAACATGAAAGTAGAATAAATGCAGTTGAGATGAGAGCGTTAAGAAATATGATAGGAGTTAAACTGAGTGACAGGATAAGAAACAGTGAGATAATGAAACGTTGTGGTCTGAAAGAAGATGTAGTAACAAAAATTGAGAAAGGTATGCTGAGATGGTTTGGCCATGTCGAGAGAATGAATGAAGAACGATTGACGAAAAAAGTGTATAAGGCGAGACCTAGGCTGACGTTTCAAGACCTCAGAGACGTCTTCAAAAAAGGCCAGGTCAAGAGTACCCTAAACCGAAGAGCATGTATGAAAGGAATAATAAAAATGGACGAAGCGAAACAAATATGTAAGGATCATAGCAAGTAGAAAGAAGTGGTCTCTGCCTACCCCTACGTGAAAGAGGTGTGATTGTATTTATGTATGTAAAACTGTTTTTGTAATTTGTAAAGTACTGTTTCATTTATTAAAATTATTCCCCATCCTTTATATTTTGCACTAATTGTAGGAAATCGATATATAAACGCAGATTAGTGTATTAAAAAAAAATACAATAAAAAGAACGAAAAGCTCGAAAAAACCGGTCTACCCGGGTTTTGATTACTCTTAGACCCGAAAACCCGGGTTTTCAAAATTGAACCGAGTTTCGATGCCCTAATTGTTATTGAAATACCTATTCTAGAATTTTTTTAATTTAATGTTCCTGTGTTATGTAAGTTGTAGCTGCCCCAAAAGGCATTTCCTTGGGCAAACCAAACCGGCTGTAGACAGTCCAAAATGGTACTCACAGAAGTATCACAGCAACTGTCGTGCCGACTGCTCAGTCTGAACTGTCTGGACATCAGAATTGTTGTTGGTACGATTACCGGTCACATGGCACTCAACCATCAAATATTCATTATGAATGCAACGGGCAGTCCTCTATGCAGGGAATGTCTTGCTGCCGAAGAAACAGCCGCCCACGTGATCTTGGAATGCGAGGGAGTGGCCGATTCTTAAAGAAGTAAGGACGCTCCGAGAAGCCTGTGAACGCCCCAGGAGGCTTCGGAGCTTCTGGAAGGAGCTTGGTTGTCTGAACTAGTCAGCCCTTTTCTCACGCATAATGGACCAACTTCGAGTCTAAATGCGGATAGTCGAGCCCACAACAAATACCAATGCATTTCCTTGTCTTTTAAAATATCAAATCCATGAAATTCAAATAGTCGTTAAGTTTTCGGAACTTTCCTAATTTTATGCACATTTATTTTTGGTTATTCAATCTGTAACACCCTTGTTTAAGGTATTAGAAATCTTTGAAAATAAATCGGCCAAGTGCGAGTCGGACTCGCGCACGAATGGTACCGTACCATTGACTAGATACATTGATTTTAATATCGGGCAAAAAGCAGCTAAAAAATCACTTTTGTTGTATGAGAGCAAAAATAGGCAAAAGTGACGTTTTTTGTATGGGAGCCCCCTTAAATATTAATTTTATTTATTTTTATTATTTATTATTAAAGTAAAAATAGAACTGAGTATTTTGTGAATATTTCAAGTGTCTACCTGTTGCCATTATTGATATCGAGCAAAAAATGGCAAGAAAATCGCGTTTGTTATATGGGAGCCCCCCTTATGGTCTAAGATCCGGAATATAACAAAATCTTCCCTCATCTGTTAATTAGATGAAACAATTTTTTATAGGCTGATTTCAATATTGTGAATTTATAAAAACAACCTCTGCCACCATAAGCCTGCTGCAAATAATAATACTTAAAAAAAATTTTTTTTTCTTCTAAAAAATCTTTTCCCTCTCATGTTAATTACATGTAGTAAGCTAAAACCGTCAATATTTTACATTATATACCTGACTATAGTAGGCACCCATCTCTATGATTGCTATACTTACCTGCAGCCAGGTTACTCTGACTGAGGTTACTGACCTGGCTGCAGGTAAGTGTAGCAATCATAGCGATGGCTGCCTACCACAGTCAGGTATATAATGTAAAATATTAACGGTTTTAGCTTACTACATGTAATTAACATGAGAGGGAAAAGATTTAAAAAAAAAAAAAATTGCAGCAGGCTTATGGTGGCAGAGGTTGTTTTTATAAATTCACAATATTGAAATAAGCCTATAAAAAATTGTTTCATCTAATTAACAGATGAGGGAAGATTTACCTTCTCGGATCTTAGACCATAAATATTTTTTGTTTTTTTTTGTTTTTAGTATTTGTTGTTATAGCGGCAACAGAAATACATAATTTGTGAAAATTTCAACTGTCTAGCTATCGCCGTCCTTGAGATACAGCCTGGTGACGGACGGACAGACGGACGCACGGACGGATGGACGGACGGATGGACGGACAGCGAAGTCTAGTAATAGGGTCCCGTTTTTACCCTTTGGGTACGGAACCCTAAAAAGATACTTATAAAAAATCGGTAAGTGGATTCAATTTTTAAAAGGCACCAAGAAAAGTGTGGATTCAATTTTATATGTGGTGGTACGATTCAATTTTATATGATGTTTACAACATTACATTTGGAACATTTGAAAACATTCTGTCGAACCATATGTTTGTTAATAAATACTTAAATTAATTTATAATATATTTCCAATTTACATAATTATTATGTTAAATTATATCATCTTAGGAATTCATTTCCAAAATAATATGTATTTTTAAATTATAACACGATACACAGACAGTCTAGACTTCCCCCTCAGGTGACATTGCTTTACTGAAGATTGGTAATGATTTATTACAAATCAGTTTTTCAGCACAAGTTTGTCTTCATAACTGAACACAAAGACAAACTCAACATTTGAAAACCGTTTTAGTCTAGACTTACACACATGTAATAAAAAATATTTTTGTCGTGACAACGTCTAATAAATCGATGAACGCCGGCTGCATGCACGAAAAAGGATGACTCACTGTAGCGTTACGCTCATTGTCCCGTTACGTTCACTGTACGCTTGCGTCGCATCTATCTCTCTTCCACTGAATTGGCCTATGCCTCCGTGGAGATGTTTTGTCATGACGTTGTCACGTTAAACTATCGTCCATAAACCAACTTTACAGACAACCAATTTTTTTAACCAAACTTGTGAATACACTACACCTTCTATTTGACTAACATATTGTTAATATCTTTTTTTTTCGTGGGTAGGTGTCAAAAAGTTAACAAGTATTCGAATTTGCTCTTGATAACTTAATTATTATTTGTTTGGTTTAATAGTGTTTGTTAAATTTTTGAGTGATAATATTTTATATTTAAAGTGTAAAGGACTAATATAAATAAGAGTTTTCACTCTCAATGTGCTATTTGCATTAATACTTGCACATACCTGCTGGCTGTCATACAATTGAATTCAACTTATCTAATTTTTCATTTAACATCATAATGGCTAAGATAGAAGATATTCTGGAGATTCAAAGAAACATTGTTGACTCTCTTGACAAGCGCATGACCGACTTTGAGCTGGAGTTGAAGTCTTCCTTGTCCACTGACTCAAGTAAGCCTAACCTTGAAAAACTACACAGCGACTATAAAGAATTTAAATCATCAGTGTGGAATATCCTCGGTCTATTAAAGTCACTAATTCTAAATCTGGCTTCACAAATAGATGATGTGGATAATCAATCCCGGAGAAATGCGTTGTTGTTCGGTGGCATTGAAGAATCCGACGGAGAAAATTTGACTTCCAAGATACTGAGTACAATCCAAGTACTAATGGGTTTTTCTGACATTCAACCCTCTTCTATTCAACACTGTCACAGGTTGGGTGTGAGGTCTAATAACAGAATCCGGCCTATACTGGTAAGATTTACCAATTTGGATGTTAGAAATAGCATTTGGAGAAATAAGAAAAAGTTGAAGTCGTCTCCAGTGGTCCTTAGTGAATTTTTGACTAAGACACGTCAGACTATCTTTCTCAGGGCCAGAAAACACTTTGGGATTAAGAATTGTTGGACGCTTCACGGAGCTATTTACATAAAACTTGATAACAACGAGAAACTGCGGATCTTAAGTTCTGAACAACTCGACGACTTAATAATTAAGCATCCAACAGCAGTTTCAGTCTCCCCAACGATTGGTGCTGTGCCTGACAGGGAAGTAGCGCCTTCGGATAGGCGCAAGGGAACTCCTTCTTCTGCAGTTAAACCAAGTGTGGGTCCGGTCACTAGAAGGCAAGCGGTGAAAAAGCTGTGATTCGTACTTTTATTGTTTTACTTCTTGATTGTTTTCTGCTAAAGTTCATGATTAACTTTTTTTCTTACTGTCCTTACTTGTTGTGTTTATATTATTACTTTGCTATTGTTACTTTAATTTGCGACTTTAGTCTCATTCGAAATTAATGCTTTTCACTGTAATTTGTATCTAACCGGTTGGTTGCATACATAAATAATAAAAAAAAAAGTAAAAAAAAAGTAATTCCAACAAATTAATCATAAATATATGTATAAACACACTTCTATTAAACATCCGTGGTAGGTACCTAATCAGTCACAACTCACAACTCACAAGTCACAACAACTCACACTAACTTTGACATATGACATTTTTCACATTTTTTATATTATTGCCAGCTCGGATTGTCAGTATTGTTTCTGTATTACCTACCACTACCAGTACATTAAGTTTATTGTTCAATCTATGTTTTGTGTGCAGTTAATAATTAAGGAATTTGTTATTATAATCTTTGTTATCATACTTTTCATTTCAAATCTATATTCCGTATTACTACTACCAATACATTTAGTTTATTTCTGTATCTATGTTTTTTTGTGCAGTTAATAACTAAGGAATTTGTTATTATAATCTTTGTCATCATACATTTCATTTCAAATCTATACAAGTGTTAAATATTTGATAGGCTATATTATTTGTCATTTTCAGCAACCGCCGGTTTTGTCATGTGTTTATTATTTATATTTATTTACAATATTGGTAAATGTGCCTACAAGCCTAATTATTGTAACTTGCTATTTTCACTATTTCTATTTTTTACATATTTCACTATTATTATTATTGTTTTCTTTTTTGTGTGTAAATTTAATCTTTGTAGGCTGTACTCATATTACGTCTTTGTCATTTGTTTTTTATTTTAAGTTTTTCATTAATTTGTTTCTTTTTTTTTTCTTTTCGAGTGTTCTCCCATTTTTCTCTACTGTACCATAGCTGCCGGCAGGACGTGCAAGTTAGCTCGTTTTTGTTGCGGTTCTTATTTTTATTTATTTTTTAATTATATATATATATATATATATATATATATATATATATATATATATATATATATATTTATATATATATTATTAATATACCTATATTTATAATATTATTATACCTATATATATTTTTATTTTTATTTTTTTATCGTATCTGGTAAATTATATTTTATGGCTTTATTTTATAATTAGTATATCATGGATTCAAGTTTAGAATCTTATTACTTACACTGCCGACGAAAATAGTTCATTCGAAAGTCTTGACGACAATTTTCCTTCTTTACGTCATCTTTTAACAAATGTATTAGAACCATTCCGAAATAATTTTAATATCTGTCACATTAACGCCCAGAGTATTCCCGGCCATCACTTAGATTTCCTTACTACATTTAATCTTGACTCAATTCACGCTGTACTCGTATCTGAAACCTGGTTAAAACCATCGCTTCCCTCAACATCCTTTTCACTACCTGGCTTTATTTTAATAAGAAACGACCGTATTGGCAAAGCGGGTGGTGGAGTGTGTATTTACCTCCGTAGCCATTACCCATTTAAAATACTTTGCCAATCCCCGTCTACATACTGCTCTTCCCCTGAATATTTATTCTTGGAAATACGAGTCAATGTCGGGTACAAAATCATTTTGGGTGTTGTATACTCTCCACCAAACATTAACTATTTTTCAGCTCTTGAGTCAGTTTTTGAGGACTTGCTTACTGAGTGTACACACCTCGTTGTCATGGGCGATTTTAATACTTGTTTGCTCAAGTCCGATTCTAGAGCAAACAATTTACGTGATTTGGTTAATTCGTTAAATTTAAATCTATTACCACTTTCACCTACACATCATACTAGCTCATCTTCTTCACTTCTTGATCTTATCTTCTGCTCTAATTCCGATCTTATCTCTAAGTATGGCCAATTTCCTGCTCCAGCTTTCTCTCACCATGATCTAATATTCCTTTCTTACAGAGTTAAATTGCCTAAAATTAAACCAAAAATGCTTCTACTACGTAACTTCAACAATATTGTTAATGATGACATCATCAGCGATGCATCCAAAATGAATTGGTCTATGCTTGAACACATGGACAGTGTTGATGAGATGGTCAGTTTTTTTAACCGTGAGATTATCGCCTTATTTGATCGACACGCTCCATTGCGGAAAGTAAAACTAAAACATAGATGTGTTCCATGGTTCAATGGTGACTTACAAAAAGCTATGGCAAAGCGAGATCACGCTTTCCGTAGGTTTAAAAAGGAGCGATCTGCTGTTAACTGGTCTGTCTATAAGGCTGCGAGGAATCGTTGCAATCAGTTATGTCGTAACTTAAAACGCCGTTATTTCCATGAAAACATCTGCTCTGCAACAGATTTATCAAAATTCTTAAAAACTCTGGGTATAGGCAAAAAACAAAGTTCTGTAGAAAATACCACGTTAGACATTAATGGTCTCAATTCCCATTTTTCTTCTTCGTCTGTTATTGAACCACAAATTAAATCCAACACTCTTTCAAATATCTATAGTTTGCCCAAGCCCGATATTCCTCTATTTACTTTTTCACTAGTCGATGTGGCCGAGATCCAAAAACATCTACGGGCCATTACCTCGAAAGCTTCGGGCTGCGATGGGATCAGTCGTAGAATGGTAATGTTTATCGCTAATATTATCATTGCTCCCCTCACCCATATCATAAATTTTTCTTTGTCATCAGGTTTCTACCCAGAAGAGTGGCGTAAGGCTTTTATTCTCCCACTACCGAAAATCCACAATCCGTCCTTACCCACTCACTACCGCCCCATTTCTATATTACCTTTTTTATCCAAGATTATTGAATCCGTTGTTCACCGTCAATTATCCTCATTCCTAACTAAACACGATTTATTTGATCCACTGCAATCGGGTTTTCGAGTAGGTCACAGCACATCGACAGCTCTTTTAAAAATTACTGAAGATATAAGAGAGGGTATGGAGAACAAATGTGTGACTGTTTTAGTCCTGATAGATTTCAGCAATGCATTTAACGCTGTCGACCACGATCTGCTTCTAGCATTCTTGACTCGTTACTCTATCTCAGCCCCTGTGATCAAGTGGTTTTCTTCATACCTTCGAGGGCGCAGGCAGGCTATTCGTACCGATGGGGGTAACTCTGATTGGTGCGAAGTGGGTGCTGGTGTTCCCCAAGGCGGTATATTATCTCCTTTATTATTTTCTCTCTTCATTAATTCAATTACATCTTATTTAAAATGTCAGTACCACCTTTATGCCGATGACCTGCAGCTTTATAGGCAGACTAAGGTTAGCTTACTACATTCCACTATTCATCTTTTAAATCAAGATCTAATGCGTATACAAAACTGGTCATTGAACCATGGTATTGCTGTCAACGCCGCCAAGTGCCAGGCGATTATTGTGGGTAGCTCTCGGCAACTGGCCTTAATTGATACAAATTCTTTACCGAACCTGATTTTTGATAGATACACAATACCTTTTTCCACGAAAGTCAAGGATCTGGGCATAATTATTGACAATTCCCTTTCCTGGTCCAATCAAGTAAATGAAGTTTCGCGTAAATTCTACTCAACATTGCATTCCTTACTACGCTTTAAGCATTTCTTACCAACTAAGGCTAAGCTTCACTTGGTGAATACCTTACTTTTGCCCATAATTGATTACGGCGATGTGTGTTATTTGGACCTCAATCAAGTCCATTTGAACAAACTGGATCGATTGCTCAACACCTGCATTCGTTTCATTTTCGGTCTGCGGAAGTATGATCATATTTCCCATTACAGATCTCTTCTTAAATGGCTACCGATCCGTGAACGTAGGCACTTGAGAATTCTTTGCTTACTCTTCACTCTTTTATCCCACCCTACTACCCCTCCTTACCTTAAATGTAAGTTCACTTTCCTTTCAGAATTACATGAAAGGCCTCTCCGCTCTTCAAATAATCTATCTCTTTCTACTCCTATTCATCGGACTGGGTTTTTGTCTGATTCATTTGCTGTTACTGCTGTTCGTCTTTGGGACATGTTACCTGAATCCATCCGTAAAGCTCCTTCACGTGACTCATTCAAGAGACAAGTTAAGAAGTTCTTCTTAGCTAAAATTTAACATTATTTGGTTTCATTGTCGTCAGATTATTATGTATTAAGTATTTTGTGTGTATGTATATATGTATGTATGTATATATGTATGTATGTATGTATATATGTATGTTTGTGTGTTTGTATGTATGTATGGATATGTGTATCTATGTATGTTTATATCTATACTCATATTTCCATAGGTATACTACTTTTTTTTTTTTTGCACACCTACAAACGTCCGCTCTTGTACGTCCTAAGGTTGGCTGGTAGAGAATGCTTTTAGCATTAAGCCCGCCTTTTGTACAATTATGTATGTATTGTGCAATAAAGTATAAAATAAAATAAAATAATATCTTAGAAATTATAATTAATGCTTATTTTCATATTCATCCTGTATTCATTGGAAATTATATGTAATACTTGTTTACAAGCTGAATTTATTTATGTTACACAATTGAATTTATTATTATAACAGCTGTTTCTATGAAACTACGATTACTCAGCTGAATAAAAACTATAGAATGTGACACCGCTATAATAATTTTAACTATACATTATAAAACAACCAGTCTGGTGTAGACGTGCGCGTAGTCGCCTAAAACACCTACAGTTTTCAGGTTCAATGCTGCTCGGGATAAATACTTGTATTTATACTAATATTATAAAGAGGTAAAGTTTATAACTTTGTTTGTATATACGGGGTAATCTTCGCATATACTGATCCGATCATGAAAATTCTTTCGCTAACAGAAAGCTACACTATTCAGGAGTGACAAGATAAAAGGAAAAAGATAAAAATATATGTATAAAGATTTTAAATCAGCAGGATTTGAACCTGCGCCCTCTGACGTGCCGTGTCAACAGTTTAATCTAATCAAGCATTATTATTTGCCTTAGAAATTAATTGGTGATTTTAAAACATTTATATTTATCTGATTTGCTGAAAATAGTGAGAGTGTATTGGAACATATCAAATTTCACCGTACCCTTCTTAATATGTGAAATGGATTATAACGCCCAACGAAGTGGACACGGGTCGGCTAGTTTATACATATATTTCTATCCAGTTTAGATATCTTTCCTTGTGGGTATACCCATAGTACCTCAGAGAGCATGTAAAGCAGTCGGTCCCGGTTGCTATCATAAATATCTGAAAGTGATTGTTACTCATAATAGGGAACAAATCCGACAACCCTGAGAAGAGCAGCGTAGTGGATTAAGCTCCAATCCTTTTCTTACACCGAGGAAGAGGCTTATGCCCAGCAGTGGAATATTACAGGTTGAATAGAATCAAATCGAATCCATATTATATTCTTCTTCTTCTTCTTCTTCTTTGGCGACATTACTAAAACATACTACCTAATTGAAAACAATACTAATTCTTACTAGTGCCAAAATAATTGTTACCTTGTTTTATAATTGAGCTTGAAAATTTGAATTAAATTTAAAAAACTTAAGAAAATGGAATAGTTTTGTTGAAATATTTAAAATTGTTTTGTTACAAAAAATAAGGCAGAAATTTCAGTCCTAGTCTACGCTTCCTACTGTAATATGACTAAATTTCTATATATTTATTTTGTACACACAATAATATTCAATTTCAAACTATTTTGAGTTATTTTAATATTCAAAATCAAATATTTATTTTTTGTGAAAAAAATAATGATCAATTTAATAAATAATATTTAATTGGATTTAGTAGACTTTGAAAGTATTTATGATTTGTCACTAAACAATAATAATGTGCTTACTATGTTATGATGAAACTAACAACGGAATTAAAATGATATCTACTAAGAAACCATACTTAAGAAATTCAACACTTACTAGTATTTTAAAATCATATTAACAAACAATGTAAGAATTTAAGTATAAGTAAGTTAATTATAAGTATATCTAAACATGTATGGCATCATGTGTATGGAGACCAGTAAGCTATTTGTAAGCTCTGAAACTGATATGATTTTTTTATTTATTTACTAGATAACCCGGTGGACGTATCGTGGTTCGTATCACCTACGTATATTTGTGAAAAATATGGACAAAAGACTTTCTGAATGCACCTATAAATATTTGACAATCAAGTGACAATTTTGTGAATGACAATTATGTTTCACAGCTAGGAACATTTTGTATTGGAAAATTAAACTGTCGTTTTTACTATTTTCCGTCATTTATTATATATGTTTCTTACCGTTTACTTTAAACCTTCCCTGAACTTCCACAAATATTTCAAGATCAAAATTAGCCAAATCGGTCTAGCCATTCTCGAGTTTTAGTGAGACTAACGAACAGCAATTTATTTATATATATATATATATATATATATATATATATACACACCATTTTATCTATGTGTTGGATTTTTTTATCATGAATTTTTGTTTACTAAATAATCACGGTAGATAAATACACTGAAATGATTAATTAATTTATTTTTTTTTACTAAAGGAAATCATTATGTATGTTTTCAAAGTTTTCACTTTGTAAATAATTATTGCGATCGTAATTTAATTGTAACAAATATTTTAACAGTGTTAACAGTATAATGAGATTAAAAATAAGATGGTTTTATTATCACAAAGGATAAAAATATTATCTTATCAAGATCAACCACTTCAAGGGAAGTGAGATGCAATTAACCGATGAAAAAATATTAAAAAAAAAATAGAAAAAATAAGACAAAGCAATTTTCGATTGCTGAAGATAGATGGGCGTGTACCTGTAAATTAACTCATTTCATATTCAAGGGCGTAGCAATCGCGTACTGTTTATTAAAAATATGCTCACTCTAAGACTTGACGCCAATTTCATATGAATTCCAATGCTGCGACGAAAACGACATCGAGTCGAATCTCGTATGCGAATGACGATCCAAATACCGTTACCTATCGTCCGTAGCATCGTGAATCACCCGCGAACCGAAATAATCAACCAAACGACCTGATGATGAGAAAAAAATAGAGTTTAGAAAGGTACCTTGTAGACATCTCCGTAAGTGCCCGAACCAATCCTCTGAATGAGCTCGTATTCATCTTGAGGATTCCTACGCGATATATCCGAACTTAAAACACCACCACTATGCGCCATAATCACTAGCGTACACTAATCTAACATTTATTTACACTTTCATCTCATTATTCACATAATTGTTACACAAAAAACGTCGACAAATTAATTATTTTTTACAACACAAACTAGACATCTCGGCCTGACGTCTGACACCACAGAATAAATAACCAGTGTGACCGTTTCAAATTTTATAATTCAGCTAACTGAATCTTTGAAATCGACTAAAAAATACTAAAAAGAAAATTCAATTATACCAAAATAATACTAAAATTTTTGCTTAATATTTTGAAAATTGTTGCATGTTGCGTGACGGACGGCCACGCGGTAAGATTGATAAAGCGATTTTTGTACGCTTAATGGAATATTATTGCAAAAATTTTTAGTTAAATATCTATAATGTGAAAAAATGTTTCACTTTTACCGTTGTTTCATAAAACCACACAGGTTTTTTTATATTTTAGATTTTTTTGACTTTTAAAAATATTACCAACCTTGCTTCAAAATTGCTCACAATTAACTGTACCTACTGGTACTAGTACCACACATCAAATTTTGAACATTTTGGTCATACTTCATTTGACGGTATTCTTCATCAATTTATTGTTTTTGTGTATCGTGAACCTTTCAGTTACGTTTATTATCACTATATTTATCTTTGGTTAACTAAGATGAGAATCCCGGGTTTTGTTACCATTCCGCTCTATATTTTTGTTCCTATTTGCGCTTCATAGTGAAAAAATCGCCATAAACCGCCCGAAGTAATTGAAACACAAATAGGTACAAAATAATTAGGCAAAATCTTCGGCCAAAGAGCATACCTAGCAAATTTAACACTAATGAGGGGAAGCCCCTGAAATAAAACTGACTAAAATTTATTCATTTCATTTACTCAGTGTCTAAAAGAGAATGATTGCTACAAAGAACTCAGTACGTGACAAAGACAGCGTAATTAAGAAACGATCTTGACTTATGTATTTTCCTTTTCAGTTTTGCCAGGTAAATATACCAAAAAAACACCATGAAAGTGGAAATTGTACCAATATTATACCGATATTTAGTAATATACTAAAAATATGCTATCTTCATTATTAAGAGCCTAAAATATACCAATTTAGTACTGAAAATACCAAAAACGGTCACACTGTAAATAACGTCAAGTCGTCAAGTGTCAACTCTACCAAAGTTACCAAACTCTACTGCACAGAACACATATACCCTGCTGTGCTCTACTGTATTAATTTACGATCTATGATTGAGTTGCCAGGACTTAAAATATTTCAAATATTTTTAAAAAACATTTAATAACAAACAAGTAATATAAAAATACACGATTATTTTTCGTGAATCATACTAGAGAATGTTTATTTAAAAGAATTATCTGAATACGTTATTATTTACTATTTACAAGATACTTAATTATCATGAAAGTTATATCAAATCAAAATAAGTTAAAAATAGTGTATTAAAATAGTGTATAATTGTTTCTCAAAAATGACTTAAATTTAATTGCGAAAGAATTATACAGCGCTTTTTGTTCAGGTAAGGGCCATTTAATAATAAATATAATTATACATGGTATATTTTAAAATGTGATGCCACTAATTTTGGACCCCTCCCCATTCCTTGTCACACTTCATACCCCCTTCCCCCCACCTTCCCTCTGAGGGTGTAGCGTAATTTATGGATGACCCCTAATAAAAATTCTGTAGTGTTAAATTTATTAATAGTAATTTATTTCTAGGGGTGTGTAGTCTCTCATTGTGTCCACAACATTCAATGTTCCATTTTCATCTTTATACCAAATAAAAATGTATCGAACTGTTAATGAAAAAACCTTACATTAATCCAAATAGAATTATCATCAAAAGTTACACACAAATTGACTTTTAGGGCCTATGCAAACCACGTTTTTTAAACGCGCCGTCGACGCACGTTTGTAGCGATACAGACGCGATACACACGCGACTCGCGAGTCAGACGCAGCCTGTAGACCTTTGCACACCTGTATAATAAAAGCGCGCCGTCGACACGCGTTTTTAAAACGCGCCGTTGACGCGCGTGTGTAGCGATACAAACGACAACAAATTGCTATGAAGGATAAAAGCGCGCCGTTGACGCGCGTGTGTAGCGATACAAACGCGATGCAAACGCGCGTGTATCAATACAAACGCGCGGCACCGGCGCGTCTATCTGATATCGATACAAACGACAACAAACTGCTCTGTAGGATAAAAGCGCGCCGTTTAAAAAAACCGCGTTTAAAAAACGTGGTTTGCACAGGCCCTTATTAGGTGTGGGGCCAACGCCTTCGTTCTTGTTTTGAAATTGTAAAGGCCCGTTCATATTCTAAAATTTACTATTGAGAGAATTAAACATGAATTCTTTTGAACATGATATTGTCTGGACAATTTCATTAGGTACTCTATTATAATCACAATATTTAAATGATTGAAACAAACTGTATATACGTTTTTTCGTTGATTGCAAAGGGCGCTTAGCACGCTTAACTACAGGAAACACCCGCCAGGACTCACGCACAAACAATATCGTCTCGTTCAATCACTAAAACACGTGCTACGCGCAGGTAGTCGAAGAGTCGAGTGCACAGATTAGTATATATGTAGCTAGCTAGGTCGAGTGTGCGTGTAACTACTGAACTACAGCGTTTGTATGGAACGGACTCTATGTTGATCACGTGGAACAATAACAACGCAGTCGAAATTATCGGTACTCGTTTTTAAAAAAAAAGCAGACTATAGTACTAGAGTAGTAGTCAAATTCGACTTCTTAAGTTTTAATAATTATCCTTTTCAATTACGATTCAGCCTGTAATATCCCACTGTTGGGCATAGGCCTTCTTCTCCATGTAGGAGAAGGATCGAGCGTAATCCACCACGCTGCTCCAATGCGGGTTGGCGGATATATTCCCTACTATGAGTAACGGTCGCTATCAGGTGTACATGATAACAACCGGGACCGACGGCTTAACGTGCTCTCCGAGGCACGGTGGGGAGACCCACAAATATCCTTTTCAAAGGACTACTGAACTCTTTTATTTTACTTTATCTGGATAATTTTTAGTAGGTTTAATCCTCACGAAGCAATTATAATAACGAATGTGTAAGATATCAATAAAACAATAAAATATTGTTAAAATGGTATATTTATTACAATCAAATATCTCGGCCGGCATCCGTGTAACGTGTTACAAAATTTGTTTAACGCCGACACTACAATAATAACTTCTATCACTTTATTATAAAATTATATATTTTTTTTGGTTCATTCCATTAAGTGCACTTTTATACATTACGACATTTTGACGTAAGTTTTATTCACAAGCAAATGGAAATTCTTAATTTCCCACCAAATAATTACTTCGCGTCTAAGCTTGAGTGGCTTCATTATGTTGTTATATGAAACAAACTGTGATAATCGCTTTACAATATAAATAGTAAGATTTCACTTGTGATAATTAATTGATAGAAGTTTTAAAATAAAGACTTTACAGCATGGTAACAGTGAGAGGACAACACTTGCAATATCTTTGCTTTTATCTGTTTATTTTGAAATTAACACATTGTATATAATAAAAGAATTACAACATCTCGTTTCTTTAATCAATAAACACGAGAATATTTCGCATTTTTTGGAATATTTATATAAGTTTTTAAACTCGTACAAGTGGCTAATCTATAAGTTCCAACAATAAAACTGATAATACAACAGAATTATTGTATCATAAAAATTGCATATATTTGATACTGATGTAACAATTTTTATAGCATTCTCAATCATCAATTAATACAATTTATCAATTATTATTGTTATTGCTTTATACTCTGTAACTGTATACAAATATTGTGACATTTCATCCGCTGTGTTGCCATTTATAAAACTTTTTTCAATATATATATATACAATATATTTTATATATGAACACACTTTTATACCATACAAGTCGAAGACACGAAATCACAATGAAAAAGGAAATTTAGCAAATTGATTTTTAAAAGACCAATGATATGCCTTTAGCTATCGACAGCGGCGAACATTTTTTTTTTTTTTGAGATTTTTCATAAATAATTAACTCTTCCACCGTTTTTTTTTTTGTACTAATCACTAAATCTATTTACATCGAAACAATGAAACAATTGTTATTTGGTAAAAGCGCTTAAAACAATCGAGGAAAAAAAAACAAAAAATTTAAAGATTACAGTCGAAGGAAATACAGTGTAAGATATGGAAAAACGTGCGTTTTCATACACATCAATTCGATATTTTAAGCATGTTTTGGCACTTTCACCGTTCACAAAATTATATAATTTAAATAATGAAATGGAAGTTAAAACGATGTTAAAACGCCATATTTAATGATAATTTTACAAATTTAACCTATTAAACTACGTTCAAACAAATATACACACACAAAACTATCGCTTTTAAATGATAGAGATCTATCTATATAAACAATTTTGTAGCTCTCTAGTCGAAAATATATAATTGTAAGTTTAAAAATCATCTAAAATCAATTTGTAATCGTTCATTACATAATAAAAGTCACAATTAAATAATATAAAATCCCATACCTTCGACGAGAAAGTTCCAGCCGAATAATTGAAACTCATAGAATCAAATCTATTTTTCGAAAAACAAATTCAGCTAAAGGACATAGTGCTCAAACACACATCCAAATTACCTAATAATTAATTATCTATTCAAAAATACAATATAACAAACATCAAGGAATTATTCTAATGGTATAAGGGAAAAAGAGTGACTTAAAAATTAATAGTAACATTATTTAAAAGAATTAAAAATTAAAAAAAATAAAAATAAAACAGGTTATCGAACTAGAAATGGAGAAGCTAACTAGAAATATAACTTACTCTTTTGAATAAATAATCTTTTCTTTTACTATACTACGCGTGAGCAAGCGCCGATAATTTTTTTATTTTTATAATTACTGCTATGTCTCGTTATTTGGAATTTTTCGAGGTTAAATAGCTGAACGCCATATTGGAATTTTGTATTGTCGATATTAGGTTAGTTGCCAGGCGTAATAGATCATAATGGATAGTTAAATTGTCTATGGTGACGCTTGTATAGATTAATTAGTAAATAAAACGGACTTGGGTTGGAACGTTTCACCTACGGTTGGCTCTCGATCTCGTGTTGCGAATTGGTTTTTTCGCTTTGCTAGTATTTTTCTTAACCTTCTTGTTATTTTTTTTACCTTTGGCATTAGAAGTTTTAGACCGACCGCTCTCGTTCGAGTTCACTCGTCGTTCCGATTCAAAAGAAAAAGATGGAATAATGTTTTTAACTTCGGATGGAGAAAGGCTTATTTCTAAGCGTCGTCTCCTTGAACGAGTCATCCTAACATTTTGAGTGTCTAAATCTAAATTAAATTGTTGTAAAGTCCGCTTCGCTCTGGCTACTTTGCGTTCAGGTTTATTTTCATCGCTAGTTTTTCTGGATTGTCGGCCATTTTGACCTTTCTCTCTTAGAACCGGCTTTGTAATTTCCTCGTGTCTACGTTTTCGAGTCGTTCTCGTTACAATAGTTTTATCGTTTTCAATCGACTCTTTGGTTGTCCTAGATTCGGTGTCTGGAAGTTTCTTAGGTCTACCACCTCTCCCGCGTTTTCCTGGACTTTTCGATTCATCGGTATGTATAGCTTCCTTTTTAGCTGATCTTGTATCCATTCTCCTGCGTTTCCTCGGTACGGGAGACTGTGATTCTTTTTTCCTATTAGTTTTAGGGAAAGCGACTTCGGTGTCTTCTAGACCTTGACTACTCTCTATATAAATGTACTCATCTAGTTTAGATCTAGACTTACCGTAGGTCTTTTCGACCGGTTTGACCGATGGTACATCGTCATTAATATCAAAGTTTGGTTCGTCTGTTTCGTTTACAGGCGTGTCTTGAGTGTTAGCCTTAATTAGTTCTACATCGTTTTCTATGGAGTTTTTGTTCATTCTGTTCTTGAGGTCGTTTATGGTGTCCATGAGGCTTTTTTCTTTAATTTCCTCACTGTCCGTTTCAGTCTCTGTCTGTCTAGATGTACCAGGTTCAGATGTACCAGATTTCCTTTGTTTGTTTTTGCTACGCCTCTTGTATAAGTCAGCTTTGGTCATGTCCTGCAAACATTTATTTATTTTAATTATTACTATTTACTAAACAAATAATTTTACGTTTTAAGTTTTTTACACGCCCCACGTTTCGGATCCTTTACAGCAACCATGATAACGGGAGGAAAAAAGTATAAATGGTTTTAAAATTTGTATACCTATATACCTAATATGTGATTGATATTGACTTTATTGGAAAAAAAAAATAAATTGAAGTAAAAATAATATCCAAGCTTGTTTATTTTAATTTTTAAGTGTAACATCGAAAAATGTATGACATCACAATAGGTAGCAGAGTCTCATAAATGTAACAAGCTGTGACAAGGACGGGGAGGTGTCAAAAAATCGTGAAATTCGTGTGACGTAATTTATGGATGGCCCCAAATCAACATTTAGCAATAAAACTTCATAGATACATAGAGAATAATTTAAAATGTTTTGTCCTCATATTGTCAAAGAAACAAAATGTAATATATATATATATATATATATATATATATATATATATATATATCAAATAACCCATCGCTGAAGTTAACAGTGAACTACTGCAAAATTGTGGGTTCGATTCCTAACCGACTTTGTTAACCGACTAAAAAAAGGAGGAGGATACTCAATTCGACCGTATATATATATATATTTTTTTTTTTTTTTTTGTATGTTCGGGGATAACTTCGTCGTTTATAAACCGATTTTGATCATTCTTTTTTTGTTGGAAAGGAGATATCCCAACTTAGGTACCATGATAAGGAAACCAGGATCTGATGATGGAATCCCAGAGATATCGACGGAAACCCTCGAAAATCGTAGTGACAACTAGTGTGTTTGTTAATTTTTTTTCGTCTACTTAGGTACGTTGTATTACTTGTCGATGTAATTGAAGTCGGTTTTTTTTCGTTTGCTAGCAAACACAATTATTTAACTTACATAAGTATATAAAAATTTCGTGCCACGATGTATGTTCACGATAAACTCCGAAACTACTGAACCAATTTTTATCGAATTTTGTAAACATCTGTAAGGTCCAACTTGGGAGATAGGATAGTTTTTATCACAATTGGACTCGGTAGGTGGCGTTGCTATTGGTACTTGATTGTATTCGGTCTACGAAGTAAACTCATGATGAGTTTCATCTGACTGCAAGTGTCAACTTTGACCAGCTTTACAGACTGGCTCTCCTCGAAGCCGATGACCCCATTGTTGCTATTGGTATGTAACTATGTAAGCAATCAAATTTGGTAGCTGTTTTCCGGGCAGGACAACATCTGCCGGGTCCGCTAGTCTATATATAATACGTTTTAATATTTATCAGTAAATGTTACCTGAAGTTTGAAGTTATTTGCATCTTGGCAGTTAACTCCCAACTCTTGCAACAGCTCGGTAACAGTCAATCTTTCAGACGGCTCCACCGTCAGTAGTCCAGTGATGATACGCTTGCTGTCCTCAGATATATTGTCCCAGGTTGGACCTGGTGAACAAAGAAGAGTATTGTCAAACCTAGACATAAATAATTTTTTTGAAATGAAACTTCTGTAGGCGCATAAGGGTTAAATTTGAGGCAGCGGCAACGCGTTTTGATGCGACGGCGACGTTTTTGTTTTTAGGGTTCCGTACCCAAAGGGTAAAAACGGGACCCTATTACTAAGACTTCGCTGTCCGTCCGTCCGTCTGTCCGTCCGTCCGTCCGGACTAGCCGTCTACTAACGGCTATAGCTAGAGAGTTGAAATTTTCACAAATTATGTATTTCTGTTGCCGCTGTAACAACAAATACTAAAAACAAAATAAAATAAATATTTAAGGGGGGCTCCCATACAACAAACGCGATTTTCTTGCCCTTTTTTGCTCGATATCAATAATGGCAACAGGTAGGCACTTAAAATATTCACAAAATACTCAGTTGTATTTTTACTTTAATAAGAAATAATAAAATTAATATTTAAGGGGGGCTCCCTTACAAAAAACGTCATTTTTGCCTATTTTTGCTCTCATACAATAAAAGTGATTGTTAGCCGCTTTTTGCCCGTTATTACAATCAATATACCTAGTCAATGGTACGGAACCCTACGTGCGCGAGTCCGACTCGCACTTGGCCGATTTTATTTAATTATGATACCGCCTACTTCGCCCGGTACAGGCGTCACCCGCCTCGTGTCCCGCTTCAACTTAGTTTTTAATTATTTTTTTTCAATTACCTAGTTTATTTTCAATTAGTTTGCCAAAGAAGTTTCACTTCTGACATGTGTATTTTGTACGCACGCACTTTTTTCTAAGATAATAGTTTGTCTTATATGTGGCACGATGTACCAGAAGGAACGGTACCTATATTCAGAAAACAGTTAAAGGAACAAGATATTATGTTCATATAGAACAGTTGAAGGAACAAGATATTATATTTTAAAATTAATGATTTGTAAGAAAAAAGGAATAGTTTTCTAAATATAGCAACCGGGCATAGATTATTGCAATAAATTGCAAACGGGCATGGTATTACAATAAATGTAATAAACTAATAATATGTTATTTGTCAAAATCAGTCGAGAGTTTTTATCACTATCTTGGAAGGTCCAGCAAATGAAAATAAAATATGACTTTTTAGAAGCTATGTAATTTTATTTAAGTTGATATATGTATTTCAATATTAATATTTATATACAGAAAATTAAGAATTTAAGACTAACACTCGAATGTACATTTATCTTACGCTCATCATACACACACACACACAGACACGCACGCACTCACGCACGCACTCACGCACGCACGCACGCACGCACACCAACATGTTACTTAAGCATCGACAGTTAATATGTTAAAAGCAACTCACCTTCCATGGTAAAGCTACCGCTTCTGATTCTATCCATGAAGGCTGTAATTGGTTCCTTCTTAGACGTCGGTTGAAAAGGCGCTTTGCCGCTAAGCAAGCAATACTGGAAATAAATAACACTTATCAATACTAATGTACTTCATTGTAACTGCGGAGTTTCTTGACGATTCGTCATTGCAGAGTCAACATGTCGAATTCGTGGTAACTTCACATAAGTTATAATGAATTTATTGAAGGGGCTCGTTCATTATCTAAACCTAAACAGACATCAAGGTTGCTCATTAAAGGACCGCTCCTCCCTCCTTGTGATATTTCGTAAAATTTCCCGGACACTTCTCCCCTTCTTTCGAGCCTCGCGTGGTTATTGGGACGACAACAAAATGAATATAATTCTGTGTAAAAATACGATTCAAAAGTTCTTCCTAGATGAAGAAAGTGATTGTAGATTTTTGAAGTTATACTTCTTTTGGCGCGTTAGAGAAAAATGATGATAGTAATTTTTTACAATGCGCGTGTGGATACGAAGTAGTTCAAGCATGCATGAATAGATGCCGCTAGTTTTGCAGACGAGAAAGTAGTCTTTATCATTTCTAAGAGATGGCATTGTGGACTTATTGTCTAATTATTAAGTGGTAGTTTTTTTTGGAAGTATTTTAATACTCTAGCTTGAAGTATAACTTCTTACGTGCGTCCATAAGTACTCACACACTTTTTTGTTTTTGAGTGAGTGTATTACTAGATCAACAGACAAGCGTACAGCTCACCCGACGCAAGCGATTATCGTAGCCTATAGATGCCTGCAACACCAAAAAGATCGCAAGCGCGTTGCCGACCCTATTCCCTATCCCCTCCAAAGAGCTCTGGTCACCTTACTCACTACAGGAAAACAACACTGCTTGAAAGCAGTATTTCAGCAGTGTTTCCTGTACATTACTGACGTAGGTTTAAATAAAGTATGTGTAATCTATATAACAAAAATGAATGTTTCTAAGTGCATAACTGGAGAATGGCTCGACCAATTCGGCAATTTTTTTTGTATGTTCCTTAATTCCCACGGAAGGATTTTATACTTAAAAAAAATACATAGACAGAACGAAGTCTGTCAGCTAGTCGGGCAGCTAGTGTATATATGATTATATATGTAACTTACAAAGATAACTCCAAGACTCCACAGATCGCAACCGGGACCGTAGCCCGCCACGCCGCCTCGAGCTCGACCCACCACCTCGGGCGCCGCGTACGGCAAACTGTACACACACAAACATATTATAAACACACATACAAATACAAGAAGTATTATCTCTATATATATATAAATGAATCGCTGAATGTGTTGCTAAGCGCAAATCTCGAGAGTGGCTGAACTGATTTTGCTAATTCTTTTTTTATAATATTCCTTGAAGTACGAGGATGGTTCTTACGGAGAGAAAAATTTAAAAAATTGCCTAGAAAAGTCTAAAAAAACACTTTTCTATATTCCCATACAAAAGATTCGTAATAATACTTAAAAGTCAATTTGAACTTTAGTGCCAATCGACTGTTAGGCGGTACGAAGTTCGCCGGGTCAGCTAGTTTATTATAAGTAAAAATGTATACGAGAGAAACGTACTAAAGGCGACACAATATTGCTAAAGCAATAATCCCTTCTAAGCGACCTTAGATATTAATACCACAGTTAATTATTATAGTTAGCAATACAGTAGTATAATAATATTTTTTTTTCCAGATGAATAACGTTGATGTACTTTAACTATGTTACATCACAATAGTAGTTTATGCAACTGTCATATAATGAAGGGTATTAAAACACGAGTGTGAGTTTATGAAACGAGCGCAGCGAGTTTCATAATAGTAACGAGTGTTTTAATACCCGTGTTATATGCAGTTGCATACACTACTTTATCTTCACTAATGCAATTAATTTATTAAATTAAATTCACGCGTACGTGTATTGTCACAGTGATTTTGCCGCCATTAAAATGTAACCAATCAACCGCGGCGTGCGCTCGCTGGAGGCGGCGCTGGCGGGCGCGCGGCGCGCGTGCACGTGCAGGCGCTGGCCGCGGCGCGCGCCCGCCGCCTTGGACGCGGTGTTATAATGAGATTTTACGATATCGATGTGGATATTATACCATCATGTGAAATTGCTTAAATTGAGTGTTTTGTTGTCTGTGCTATAACAGTAGTAATTGTAAGTCAAGTATTGGAAACATAAGTAGAATGTTACAACATTAGTGTAGATAAACATAGTTAAAGTACCTAAAACGGGTTAAGTAAAAATTTTTACTTTAGTTTTTTGAGAATCGTTAAAGGTAATTATTCATTTTAATTACAAAGAACAATGAAATTGTGTGCATATTATACATAGTTTTCAATAATTTTTTTTACTTTTACATTTACATATCGCTAAAGTAGGCTATATTACATCACACTCCAACTCGTAACAAAACAATATATCGTATTACAATTTATCACATAGTTAAAATACGTTGAAGATATGAATAAAATAAATATTGAATATGTATATCGGAGAAAAGTCATATAGGCTATATTACAACAAACTAATTAAGTGGTGATGTAAATAAGATCTCCAATTACCTAAAGCAGGGTGTCATCATTCTCTGCCGCTCTCCCTCACAGTCGGGCATCCGCCTCGCGAAACCAAAGTCCACCAGTTTCACTTTAGCCTCGTTTAGCCTCGTACTACTCAGGAGGATGTTCTGGAATATAAAAATAATTTCTTATTACGAATATTTTTGGAATAATTGTAAATGGTTCTTCATGTTTTTACATGTGAAGCAATACTAAAGAACGGGTAATATAAACTTCAAAATTATTCAAGCTACAACAATGCTCCTGGCATACACACATATTACATAGGCTTTGGTAACCCTTTACGATTAGATGGACCGTATGCTTAAATTCAATAGAAACTCCAAAATTATTCAATTACAACAATGTCGCCATCGCACTTCCAATGATCCTGGTATTATACATGGCCATACCATAGGCTTTGGTAAATTTGGTTATCGTATGGTTGTAGGCTGCAAATACGTTTCGCTTACTATCCAGTGCTAGCTATTTACTCATATCTACAGTGAATTCTGAACCGGTCAGAACCTATGAGCACGGCACCCCCCCCCCTCCCCGGCCCCGCTCACCTCAGCGTCAGCGCGGACAGCTCGCCTGTTACTATGTACGTGAACACTCACCTCCGGCTTGAGGTCGCGGCGCGCGACGCGGCGCGCGTGCATGTGTCGCACGGCCAGCGCCAGCTGCACGAGCAGGCGCCGCGCCGCGCGCTCCGGAGTGGCGCTCAGCAGCGCGGACAGCTCGCCTGTTACTATGTACGTGAACACTCACCTCCGGCTTGAGGTCGCGGTGCGCGACGCGGCGCGCGTGCATGTGTCGCACGGCCAGCGCCAGCTGCACGAGCAGGCGCCGCGCCGCGCGCTCCGGAGTGGCGCCCAGCAGCGCGGACAGCTCGCCTGTTACTATGTACGTGAACACTCACCTCCGGCTTGAGGTCGCGGTGCGCGACGCGGCGCGCGTGCATGTGTCGCACGGCCAGCGCCAGCTGCACGAGCAGGCGCCGCGCCGCGCGCTCCGGAGTGGCGCCCAGCAGCGCGGACAGCTCGCCTGTTACTATGTACGTGAACACTCACCTCCGGCTTGAGGTCGCGGTGCGCGACGCGGCGCGCGTGCATGTGTCGCACGGCCAGCGCCAGCTGCACGAGCAGGCGCCGCGCCGCGCGCTCCGGAGTGGCGCCCAGCAGCGCGGACAGCTCGCCGCCGTCCGCCAGCTCTGTTACTATGTATGTGAACACTCACCTCCGGCTTGAGGTCGCGGTGCGCGACGCGGCGCGCGTGCATGTGTCGCACGGCCAGCGCCAGCTGCACGAGCAGGCGCCGCGCCGCGCGCTCCGGAGTGGCGCCCAGCAGCGCGGACAGCTCGCCGCCGTCCGCCAGCTCTGTTACTATGTATGTGAACGCCTGCAAGGACACGTACGTTGCGTCACATTGTAACGGCATAACATATAACACATCGCGATAACATTTTCACAGAGCTGTGCATCAATTTAACTTAAAATAAATTCTTAAAATCAATTAAAAAATAATAATGTGAAAATATATAAAAATGGCTATAAAACATCACGTTAAGTTTGACACAGCTGTTCATTAGATAAATTGAAAAAAAAATATATGTAAAAATAGGCTATAAAACATCACGTTAAGTTTGACACAGCTGTTTATTAACTAAATTAAAAAAATATGTAAAAAAAAGGTTATAAAACATCATGTTGAGTTTGACACAGAACTGTTCATTATTTAAAAAAAAAAAAACTAAGAAAAAAAGAATGTCAAAATAGACTATAAAACATTACGTTTTCACACAGTGCTGTCCATTAAACAAAACTCAAAAACTTTAATAAATGTCGAAACTGAAAATGAGGACCACTTAGTCACAAAGTAGAAAATGCTAAAATAGGCTATAAAACAACATCCTAAGATTCCCACAGACTAACAAAAAAAATAAATAAATGTCTAAACTCAACATGGGAACCTCTCGTTATTAATATTAACACAAAAAGAACAAAACAGCGTGGTGGATTAAGCTTGTATCTTATCCTACATTATGAAAGAGACCTCTGCCCAGCGGTGAGATGATAAAGACTGAATCGTAATTAATTAAGACAAATATAATTAATTTGCAAAATGATCAAAAGTGATTTTGAAGCCTTCTTGAATAAAGTAATTTTTAACTATCTGAACCTATGGAAAAAATTCATAAAAAATATATAAAAATATTGATTGTCTGTAAAGTTGGATTACAGATAATAGTTTAACGTGACAACGTCACAACAAAACAGACAACGTCACAACAAAACATCTCCTCGGACGTAAAGGCCAATCGAGTGATAGTATATGGAATATAGATAGATGCGGCGCATTCCACATTTTTCAACTTTTTCGTATATGGTGCCGGCCTTCATCGATTTATTAGACGTCATATCAAAAAAAGATATAAGCTATAAAACATCACACTATAAGATATAGTAAGTAGCTATTCACTAATAAATACATACAAAACAATAGCTGATTGATATTATAAGACAATTCCTCACCGAATCGTGGAAAACTTCATGTAATGTTATTATGTAGGGACATCCTTGACACGCTTTCAGTAATTCGATCTCCTGCTTCACATCTTTCTTCTGTGACGATATTATCTGTGGAATAAATAAACATGCATAATTATAGTTTTAAATACTTTTAAAAAGAAGTTGTTTCTTTTTATATATGTATATATATATATATATATATATATATATATATATATATATATATATATATATATATATATATTATATATATATATATATATATATATATATATATATATATATATATATATACAGGGTGTGTCGTAAATCGTGGATAATCCGTTAACTGGGGGTAGCCCTGATGTCGACCTCCAAGAAAATGTACTTTTTATTTCAGGGTTGCCAACACTGTGAAAATTGTGAATATTTTTGTGTTTTTTCAAAAAATTCCTACCGCGACTAGTAATTTGGTCATAATTTTTACAAATTAAGGTATTTTAATGTAATTTTTATTTTATTTTACTCGGGAATACTTGTACTATCTAACGAAATTACTATTTCAGGCATAATTTATTCTAAACTTATGAAAATTAGCGTTAGAAGTTTTTTTTATTTTTATTCGTAACTTTTTGTCAATATTTAACCATTGATTGTGAAAAAAAAATGTATGGCACTAGAATTGCCCAGTATTTAAAAAGAATGCTTAGTTTGTGTAGTTTCAAAAAAGGTATAACAATTAGTGCTTGACAAGCAAAATTATTTTGTAGGAGCGAAAGAACTTATCACGGTCGGTAAGTTCGTTTTGTATCATTAGCATTTGTGTCACTTAAATGTTAGGATAAAGATAAAAAACAAAGATTTTTTTAGTAGAAATGCATTCATTACATCAAACTAAATGTTCGAAATGTCCTCCATCGGCAGCAATGCAGGTTCGGCATCGCCTTATAAAAGATCTTTTGATACGGCGTGCATAGCCTGATACTTCAATTTCACGAGTGGCTAATTGCACACATGTGCGCAATTCTTCGATTGTCGACACTGCTTTAGTATAAACTTTTTCTTTAATGCATCCCCCAATAAAAAAATTCCAGGGGGTTCAGATCAGGCGATCTTGTCACCAGAGAAGGAATGAGGCTGCAAAATGACGGGTGTCCCGCGCATTTTGCTGTTCGGGTGCGGGAATATTTAAACGACACATACCCAGAGCGCAATCCACCTAGGTTTGGGCGCTTGGGTCTAATTTTATGGCCACCGGGATCGCCTGACCTGAACCCCCTGGACTTTTTTTATTGGGGGATGCATTAAAGAAAAAGTTTATACTAAAGCAGTGTCGACAATCGAAGAATTGCGCACATGTGTGCAATTAGCCACTCGTGAAATTGAAGTATTAGGCTATGCACGCCGTATCAAAAGATCTTTTATAAGGCGATGCCAAACCTGCATTGCTGCCGATGGAGGACATTTCGAACATTTAGTTTGATGTAATGAATGTATTTCTACTAAAAAATCTTTGTTTTTTATCTTTATCCTAACATTTAAGTGACACAAATGCTAATGATACAAAACGAACTTACCGACCGTGATAAGTTCTTTCGCTCCTACAAAATAATTTTGCTTGTCAAGCACTAATTGTTATACCTTTTTAGAAACTACACAAACTAAGAATTCTTTTTAAATACTGGGCAATTCTAGTGCCATACATTTTTTTTTCACAATCAATGGTTAAATATTGACAAAAAGTTACGAATAAAAATAAAAAAAACTTCTAACGCTAATTTTCATAAGTTTAGAATAAATTATGCCTGAAATAGTAATTTCGTTAGATAGTACAAGTATTCCCGAGTAAAATAAAATAAAAATTACATTAAAATACCTTAATTTGTAAAAATTATGACCAAATTACTAATCGCGGTAGGAATTTTTTGAAAAAAACACAAAAATATTCACAATTTTCACAGTGTTGGCAACCCTGAAATAAAAAGTACATTTTCTTGGAAGTCGACATCAGGGCTACCCCCAGTTAACGGATTATCCACGATTTACGACACACCCTGTATATTGTTTTTGCAGTGAAACTTCTTTAGAATCGTTGATTTGAAACTTGCGATTTGCACTGTTTAGGAGAGAATGAAATAAAATACATTAACGCTCAAAAGGTTTAAATTTCCGTCCGTGTGTTTGTTGGGTAACGAACGGCCTACCTTCCTACGACTTTTCAGAAGTTTCACTTCTGCCGTGTCTGAATTAAACATTAACAATTTTTTTTCGTGTTTCAATTGTGACACCTACCTTAACAGCATACTCCTTGCCGGTTTGTCTGTGTATACATTTCCGGCAAACAGAGTAGGAGCCGTCTCCGAGTAGAGGTTTACTTAGATCCACAGCGTACTTTTGAAAGAACGGTGAATCCTGGAAAATTGATAACTCATTAGACCCTGAAGTTTTAGTCGCAATAAAACTCATCATACAAAAGTACTGTAATTAAAATATTTTACAAAAAAGAAAAAATTGCCCTTTCAAGGATCGTAGGTACCAAATTTTTGAAGAAATAAAATATTTTATGGAATTTAATTTCCAATAAGGCAATATTTTTGCCTAAACTTTGCTGTAAACCTCTGAAGATAACGCAATTATATCGACCAATTTAAATGCCTAAACTATTAGTTGGCCTAAAATTATCTCAAATCTGATGTAATTTCTACACTATCAAACCTAACCAATGCTAGTATCCATTAAAAGACTGAATTTTCACAACACATTAATTTATTAATAATTTTAAGGCAATCAAGAAAGTGCCAAGAAAAGCTACCAAGAAGAAGGAACTCAAAAGACAATTTTCAAACAAATGTTAGTATGTAGCTAAATAACATTACTTTCAAGAAGATTTGTGTTCCTGAAGAGGGTCGGGGGTAGGGTCAGCAAAGCCATTACAATGCTTCTGGTATTGCAGGCGTCTATAAACTGCGGTATTAGCTTACCATTAGGAAGACCATACGCTTTTTTGCTACTTTTGTAATAAAAAAAAGTTTACCAACCTTAGCAATCCATCCTTTGAGCTTATCATGCTTTTGTCCCGTTGCTTGCATCCATATTTGATCCGATATTATATTCTCCGAGAAGAGTATACTTGGAGCTACATAAGAGTAGCCTGCAAGAAAATGAGTCTTATTACCATTTTGTGGAAAATAGGGATCTCATACCTTCTAGTTGTTTTTAGGAAAATTTAATATTAAAAGTACGTAATTAAATTTGTTATATAAAAGTACATAACAAAAGTTTTTAAAAATTGAGTTCATTTTTGAGAAAAGTAAAAGAAATTGTGTATATTGAAGCATTAATGTTTTAGTACAGTTTGAAAAATGAGAAAATCAGCTAAGACGTCAAACGTTGAGCACCTTATAGAAGATTTTAATTTTAGATAACAATAGCATTAAACTGCATATTGAAGTAGATGTAAAGAGGTAAAGAAAAAAGTTTAAAACGTTGGTTATTTTGTAAGAGACGTTTTACATTAATATTAACTCCAAGAATCTTTGGGGCTTATTATATATAAGCATAATTAAATTATTAAAAAAGAAACTAGTACATAATATCCAATCCGCGTATATTCCGCGTTTTGTAGATAAAAATGACAAAATCATAAATACATTTTCATAGACAGAGTTCTGGTAGCAAATTTTAGGTAGTTTCCAAAATTAGGCAAATAGTTGTAAGGCTCTTACCAAGGAATAATTTATCATGGTGTTTGGGAGCCTGAGCCGGCGAGTCGGTCGGTGGCATTTTTGTAAATTCATCGGCAAAGTTGCAAGTATCTGCCGCGTGTGAGAGTTGAGGAACAAACGGCGCTGGCACTTCGCGACGAGCGACTGCTTCCCAATCTAAATTCTGAAAATTATAGGCAAATCTTTATTAATTCGTCTAAATTTCAGTCTTTGATTAGAATCTTGAGTTGCCCTGATATTTTATTTAAAGAGCTCAAATTATATATATATATATATATATATATATATATTTATTTATTTATTAAAGTATAAACTGCGGCTTTGATCACTTTTAGAATATTATTAAAAATCTAGTTTCAGTTTCAGAAAGAAAAATCAGTTTTAAAGAAAATTTTATTATGTCAATTTTCTGGTCGTGGTGGGGCAGATTTTGGGCATGGTCATTTCTAAGTTGGTGATTATTATTATTTTTATTATTGGGATTTATTATATTATCAAAAGGAGTCTTGCAATTATCAACTAACTTGGTGATATTTGTCTAACCTGGAAAAACGGATGTCTTTTTAATTCCTCTGCGTCGCCCTCGCCTCCGCCGAGACGACGTCTGGGATCTTTTACTAAAAGCCTGAAATAGGATTTTTTATGTTTGATCATAATTATAATCTTCACTGCAAACTTCAGCAAGACATGGCCAGATACTATTTTTTAATATCTATCGGTTTTAATAGTTTTTATTACCGAAATTTTATCCCTCAACGAACTAGTGTCGCTATCATTATTATACCACGTTTTGGATGCTTTAACTGTTGACTTAGAATTGACAAATACTTAGTTCAGTAAACTTATCCTCAAGTCAAAAGTACGTCTATACAAGTGGAAGTACCTATACCTTACAAAAGATCATAGCTAAATAATACTGCTTTCAAGTAGTGTTATGTTCCTGAGCGTGAGATAACCAGAACTCTTGGATTACTGGAGTTGTAGTGTTTTGATAAAAAGGGAGCTCATTACCAACACTTGCGATACTTCTGACATTGCAAGCAATCACAGGCTATGGTAACCTTACCATAAGACAGACCGGGCGCTTGCTTACTACGCACTCTAGTGGTATATAGCAATACTTACTTTTTGATAAAGTCCTGTACTTCGGGACTGACATCGTTCGGTACTGGGTAGCTGCATCTGACTATACGCTTCGTTATCTCTTGTTGAGTGTTTTTTTCACCCTCGACGGTGAAGGGCGATGCGCCAGTTAGTAATTCGTAGGTTAGCACTCCCACCGACCACCAGTCTACAGCCTGTTGACAAGAGAAAAACTTTGGTTAGATTTATATTACTAATATGAATTATACGATATATCGACAATTGACAAAGGAATCGCCATCCAGCTAAAACTGATGGAAGAGTAGTTGGAGGTAGATGTAGTTGGGTCACGGCAGAAAAATTACTATGGTAAGAGATAATGTTTTTATATGGTAGTTACCTAAAGCTTAGGTAAAAGAAATTAATATTTATTCTTTGATTTGTCTCTAGCTGATTCTTCTGAATGTGCTGGAAGAAATCTCCTCTAGGGATAAGCAGATCCTTTATACATGTCTATAAACATCCTTTATACGTGCGTTTCAATGACAAATATTTCATATAATTCTGTACGTATAACAGATAGCCAAATGAATAAATACTACTAGCTGACCCCACAAACGTTGTTTTGCCATACATATATGATATTAACCCCCGCAACCCCCTCTTGTGGGTGGAATTTCATAAAATCCGTTCTTAACTGACCTCTACTCGGCAAAAAGAATATTCTTACCAAATTTCAAGTCCCTACGCCTTATGGTTCCAGAGATATCGTGATGAGTCAATATATGGGTGGAAATTTCTTTTATATATATAGATTTACTTCAAAAAAGAATATTCGCATTCCCAAGTATGTAGTTCTAACCAGCGAGGTCACCTTATTATTGTATCGATATATCGATAATCTTTTTTACAATTTAACTTTTTTATTTCAAACAATTTGTCTACATGTTTTACATAGATATAAATACAGCTCGTTACGCCCCAGTTCGCGTCTTATTGACCTTCATCACGATACGATAAGCATAAGATAGATAACTCATCTTATTTATATACTTGAATTATACGAATATTATATTTTTGATTTATATTATTATTAGCCGACGTCTACACTTACTTATTATTGTTTTATTGGCTGTTTTGTCTTGCGCCTCGTTTTAAATTTAGCTGATGTAGCCCAGTAACCGGTTTTTTTTTTTTTGCAACGTACGGGACGCTGCCATCTTCGAAAACGCGTTTTATTGAATATCTCGCGAACCGCGCATCGTACGACAAAAAATGTAGAAATCATTATTGTAGATAATAATATTTGCCATCTTTTTTATTTGAAACTTTTTTTTGTTTAATGCACAGGTTGTTAATTATAGCACTCCAAACTTGTACAAATTCAAACGCTGGAGCGTTGGAGTTGAAGCGCATTGCATTACAAACATACTTTTTTGGTCGCGGCAACTGGGCTAGGTCAAAAAAATAAATCGTTTTTTTTTTTTAAATATGAACGGAACCTACATCGATAATGATATTTTATTTCAATCAAATGCATCAATTATTATTATATGTGTGTATATCTATGTGAGTTTGTCTTATGTAAGGCTATCAAAAAAGTAAGAATTCAGTAAAATAGTAAAAAATCATATAAATTTCTTACAATTTAACTATGTAGCAAACATTCAAATTTATAATATATTCATTAGTTTGATTAAATACAGAAATAAAGTACTGTACATTTGGTACAGCTGCTGGCAATGAGATGCAAATATCACCTTGTCATTACTGTTCGTGTTATAAAATGAGACGAATCACCCGTTCTTATTATTTTTTAAAAACAAATAAATTCAAATCATTTCAATACAATTTGGTTTTGATTTACTTTTGAAATAAATTATTTGGTATCGACCTTGTACTCCTACTAGGCAAGTATAATAGATAAAAGATATGAGTAATCAACTTAATAAATAGGACATCAATACCAGTAGCTCTAACTAATTTCTAGCTCCAATAAAATTATATTTATGTTCCTTATATAAGTAGGAGCAAATCTATGGTTCAAACATTTCGTACGGCTCACCTGATGGCAAGCAATATTATCCCCAGGAGCTCTGGTCACCTTACTCACCAGCAGGAACACAACACTGCTTGAAAACAGTATTATTTAGCTGTGGTCTTCTGTAAGGTCGAGGTACTACCCCAGTCGGGCTGCTCCATATTTTGAGCAGGATATTTCCTGCTGTGCCCTACCTCAGTCTGTATCCTAAATACTATTTAAATATTTCTATTTGTTGCTGGCCTTATTAAAAATAACTTACTAAATAAAAAAATAAATAAACGAAATAAAGTTCACTAACCAAACCAGACATATGTCACAATAACGCAGATATACGTAATGTCGGGACTACAATATTATTTACTTTTAAAAAATCATTATATTTATAATCCCTACAAGGTACATAGGTAGGGATCCCTAGTACATTTTTTTAACCTGATCAGTATCAAGCTAATTTTCCGGGAGTAGCTTCCTTTTGATGAGACGCCCAACTATTTCCTCTACGAAAATTCTCGATTGTGGTAGCTAACAGAGGTAGCGAGGATAATATATGTCGATTTGATGATTCTCAAAAATTTATTACTAACAGGTTTTTTTATTGTTAAATCTCAAGATAATTATCTAAATTATTCGAAAAAATATTTGTCCTACAAAATGTATGGTTTGATCAAAGAGTCCCCCTCTTCCAAAATGTATGGATAACGAGGTCATTAAAAATGATTACTAACCAGCTGATTTTTTTTATTTACTTTGTTTATATTTATATAATTTAACAGTCATGTTGTCCTACAAATCACGTGGTACGTTATCCCGGTCCTACGCTCAAAAGTAGTAGTACAGACCCTGGATGTAAATATAATTACTATCAAGCTAATTTTCCGGGAGTAGCTTCCTTTTGATGAGACGCCCAACAATTTTCTCTACGAAAACTCTCGATTGTGGTAGCTAACAGAGGTAGCAAGGATAATATATGTCAATTTGATGATGTTCAAGAATTTATTACTAACAGTTTTTTTTTTTGTTAAATCTCAAGATAATTATCTAAATTATTCGAAAAAATATTTGTCCTACAAAATGTATGGTTTGATCAAAGAGTCCCCCTCTTGCAATATGTATCGATAACAAAGTAATTAAAAATGACTAATAACCAGCAGATTTTTTTTATTTACTTAGTTTATATCTGTATATTAATACGTGAAACTAAAACTTTGTACCCCTTTTTACGAAAATCGCGAAGAAAGGAGTATGAAATTTCGCACACTTGTAGTTTATATAGAGATCCAAAAATTGTAAGTATTTTTTAAGCATTAATTTAAAAAATAAAATAAATCAATAAAAAACAAACATTACACACATTCACATATATAGTCTTTTGTTAATTATTAAGTATAGAAGTTATAGTCTTTGACAACAGAACCTTAAAATGTTCAAACTTATAGTTTAAATTAAATATGGTCGAATTTCGACCACTAGTTTATATAAATAAACATTAATATGTTATAAATGTATGTAATAGTTTATAAACCACAGCCAAATAATACTGTTTTCAAGCAGTATTGTGTTCCTGTTGGTGAGTAAGGTGACCAGAGCTCCTGGGGGGGATTGGGGATAGGGTCGGCAACGCGCTTGCGATGCTTTTGGTGTTGCAGGCGTCTATAGGCTACGGTCTTACCATCAGGTGAGCCGTACGCTTGTTTGCCGACCTAGTTACATTAAAAAAAAAAAAAATAATTTAGTAGGCTTCTATAAGCTACGGTAATCGCTTACAATTAGGCGTACGCTTGTTTGCCGACCTAGCAATATACAATTTTAAAAAAAAGTTGTCCTACAAAATGCGTGGTATGTTATCGTGGTGCTTCAATTGAATACATATTTGAAATTCATGAAATTAAAAATCAATTTATTTTCTGTATTTTGCTACTACAGCTGAATCACACCGTTACGCATGCGCAGAGCGTAATAATATATTATATATATAAAGGACCCTGTAAACGATCAAATAATTTGTTAAATTGTTCGTCAAACTTCATGTTTTTATACAACAAACACATCAAACAAGCTCGCAGACGTTCAAATAATTTTACTAACACGTTTTTCCAAGAAAATTTAGACAAATTATTTGATCGTTTACAGGGCCCTTAAAGTCTTACTAGCTGAATCCGCGTGGAATTTAACAAAAACGTTATTGTTCAGTACGCAGGAGTTATAAAATAATTAAATTTCTAAAATAAAATTGACAAACACAAACAAACAAACAACAGGTACAAACAGACAGACAGAAAAAAATTGTAAAAAATGTTATTTTGGTATATGTATACATAGTAAAAAGCGTTTATAATAATACAAATAGACACTCCAATTTTATTTATTTGTAAAGATAAGGCTGTATGGACTGTAGTCCTTTGCCTTTCCCTATTGGGGATAAATTTTAAAACAACAACATATTATATAAAATTGGAATGATAATATAATAATAAAAAATAAGAATGAAATAGATGAAGACGACGGCGTTCTTAATAGTGAAGATGAAGATTTATCAGATGAATCTGATGAAGATTAATTTTTTTTTCTTTTTTTAAATATAATTTTTTGTACATAGTTTACTAAAAATAAAGTTATTTAAATTTTAAAGACATGTTTTCACTGTATCTCATGTTACAAATAGGAAAACGAAAAAATTAAAAATCTTGTCGGACTAGTGATACATACCTGTTTTCTTGTAGGACATTGTTACATTTGGGCAGAGAATACACTAACCTATTATGTATATTTTTGTCCTACAGTTAGCAATGAGAAAAATGGTCTTGTAGTATTAACAATTTCTGAGCGTAGGACCGGGATAACGTACCACGTGATTTGTAGGACAACATGACTGTTAAATTATATAAATATAAACTAAGTAAATAAAAAAAAATCAGCTGGTTAGTAATCAGTTTTGATGACCTCGTTATCCATACATTTTGGAAGAGGGGGACTCTTTGATCAAACCATACATTTTGTAGGACAAATTTTTTTTCGAATAATTTAGATAATTATCTTGAGATTTAACAATAAAAAAACCTGTTAGTAATAAATTTTTGAGAATCATCAAATCGACATATATTATCCTCGCTACCTCTGTTAGGTACCACAATCGAGAATTTTCGTAGAGGAAATAGTTGGGCGTCTCATCAAAAGGAAGCTACTCCCGGAAAATTAGCTTGATACTGATCAGGTTAAAAAAATGTACTAGGGATCCCTACCTAACAAGGAAACATTGTATTAACAAGTACGCAGCTTCCTTATCCAAATCTGTATGAAGATAAGCATACGAGTAATTATCTGAGATTCAATAAAGGTCTTATGAACCTTGACCACGATCACTGTTTAGAAGTATGTAAAAATATGTAATTCTAATCCATACTTCTACTAAGTACTAAATCTTAATATATATAAATCTCGTGTCACAATGTTTGTCCTCAATGGACTCCTAAATCACTTAACCGATTTTAATGAAATTTGCACACCGTGTGCAGTTTGAGCCAACTTGAAAGATAGGCTATATTTTATTTTGATATAGGTAATTATTATATTTAAGAAAAAAAAATAAAGCGGTACGAAGTTCGCCAGGTCAGCTAGTAAACTTATATAGAAAAAAATCATTGTTTTGTAATATAAAGGGTAATAACTACTCATTTATTTATTTATTTTACGACCAACATAAGATACAACACTGAGTACATTTATACGGGTTTCTTTCATTACTTACTGCAGTTTTACCTGTATAACAATAAAAAACGTATGAATTTTGGATAATCAAAAATATTTATACATACATATGTATATAGAAATGAATGTAGGTACGCACATAACTTCTAAACGATTACACCTAATAGGTTAATTCTGTTTTTTTTTTTTACCGTAATTTTCAGGAATATTTAAATAGTATCGGTACATTTACGAAAAAACTTCCGGCGCGCGCCGGGCGGTACGAATTTCGTCGGGGAGGCTTTTTAATACTATGAAACATTTACACAAAATAATAATTTTCGTCAATGCAAGTGATATGTAGGTATTTAAAAAAAATACTACAAATATAAAGAGCCATTCTTAGGAGGAATATTGTTACGTGTCACAACAACTTAATCTATCTGTAAACAATGGAAATACAACAAATCCTAGAAGAGTTTAAGCGGCTTCACTCGGTATCAACTCACGTTACTGTTAAGTTACACAACCTGTTTATTTTTATAAGATAAAATAAAAACGAATAAAATTATACATACTATAATTTTGTTACCATTATCGAGAAAATTCTGCGCATTTAGCCAATAACCTTCATTTAACCTAAAATAATAAAAAGGTGCATTTATTGTAATTCCATATATAAATAAAGAATATATAAAACAATTGTATCTTTCTCCATATATGTATTTGGTTTTTGGTTTCTGAGTTTTTGGAGCTGATGCAGAAATGATTGCAAAGACAAATCTCAACAAATAAATACAAATCAATGGGTATCTTAATATCGAAAAATAATAAAATAAAATTAGCTCAATATAAACTATAAGACTAATAAATGGAGAGCCGCTTTTTTTGTTCGGTTGTACTACGAAAACTACTGAGCCGATCGGAATACGACATAGACCATAAGATGCAGTGTATTTCGGAGAAGGTTTTGGTATAACTATGATATGCTGGTGATTACTTATCGTGTAAAAAAATAATACATTGTGGTGAGCTAAATGTTACACAGTTACATATATAACATAATACAATATAAAACATATAAAGGTATAACAATAATTCATCAATCAACAATAGTCGAAGAATTGAAAAACGGTAAAGACGATCTTAAAATTAAAGTAATAAGATGGAAAATCCTTTACGACTCGGAATCGAACCTTGGACGTGATAGACGCGAGGTCGCGGTCACTGCTACGGAAGGTTACGTGCGAAAATGACGAGTGATTGTGATCTTTATCGTTTTAACATTAACGGCTATAACAGCTTGTAATAAATATATTGAAACTGAAGTCTGTTCGAAGGCGATAATTTCAGGAAGTAGCAACTGGTATGCTTAGAATCTTCATAATTTTATTTTAAAAATAACCTAATGAACGTAAGATTATAATTATAAGGCTGCAGTTTTCACATTACGTATTAAAATTAAGGCTAATGATATCTATAGATATCTTTTATTTCTATTTTTTTGTTCCAACATATTGTCAAATAACATTTGATGATAAAACATTGGTTTTTATCATAAACTAGCGACCCGCCCCGGCTGCGCACGGGTGCAATGCTGATACTATCAACAACAAAAGATACGTTAGAAACCTCCAAAATTATCAGCGTTCCTCTACCATATTATGCATGTATTATACATATAAACCTTCCTCTTGAATCACTCTATCTATTAAAAAAAACCGCATCAAAATCCGTTGCGCTTGCGTAGTTTTAAAGATCTAAGCATACATAGGGACAGACAGACGGGAAGCGACTTTGTTTTATACTATGTAGGGATAGGAAATATATTATGAAATTCAACATTATCAACTAGCTCAAAAGAGAGTAAAAATTTTGGTATCTTTTTTGCATAGTTACAAGATAGTACTGCATATTCTTCGCTTACGATTAGGTTGCAGTCATACAGTACAAATTTTACTAAATAAAATATATCTTACTAGCTGTGCCTCGCGGTTTTACATGCGTTAATTTGATTAAAATATACCCTACAGCCTTCCTCGGTAAATGAACTATCAAACACAAATAGAATTTTTCAATTCGAAAAAACTTTACAGCTTTTGGTAGTGTGTAACGTTTTTTTTTTTTAATGATTTAATGTATTTTTATGCTAAATTTAAAAAAAAATGCACTCTGCACTCCTTTTCTGTATAAACTATAAGTGTGTGAAATTACGTACCCCTCCGTTAGCGCAATTTTCATAAAAAGGGGTACAGTTTTTACTTTACGTCTTATACCTATATATCCTGTAACATTCCACTCGTGGGCCTCTATCTCCATGGCCGAGATCTATTTATCGCCTAGCTATAGCTACGCTTCATAGCTATAGCTTAACTTTCTAGCAATATCCTATAACTATATTATTTAACACTCACGATGAAAGAGCAATACACACAGTATGGTAAATTATGTTCTCATTGTATGGACGTTTACTGTTACTGCTTTCTATATAAAATGTAATGGTAAAATATGGTAAAAACCTCTCTATCGATTAAACATTGAACACTTGTTTCTATTTACTTCTATAGTGTTTTCTTATGGGAAATATTGCGCTTAATAACTGGCAATTGTAACTTAATTTGCTTTGAGTAATTATTTGGATAATCTTTTTTGTTATTGTGAAATCATTACTGGGCATAGGCCTCTTTCTCCGTGTAGGAGAAGGATAGGAGCTTGATCCACCATACTGCTCCACTGTGGGTTGGCGGATATATTCCCTACTATTAGTAACGATCGCTATCAAGTGACAATTATAACAGCCGAGCCCGATAAACGACAACGGGTAATTAAAAATAGGTACAGACAAATAAAATATAATCAGTTATACTTATGAATATCAAGGATATAATTATCTTGCTAAATTAATTAATGTCTCTTATAAACGCTTCAGCCTGTAATATCCCACTGTTAGGCATAGGCCTTTTTCCCCATGTAGTAGAAGGATCAAAGCTTAATCCACCGCACAATTTTTTTGTTGTGTGCGGGGATCGAACCCGCAACCGCCACAAACCAGTGCTGTGACCGCTGCGCTAGGGCATCGAAACTCGGTTCAATTTTGAAAACCCGGGTTTTCGGGTCTAAGAGTAATCAAAACCCGGGTAGACCGGTTTTTTCGAGCATTTCGATCTTTTTATTGTATTTTTTTTAAATACACTAATCTGCGTTTGTATATCGATTCCCTACAATGAGTGCAAAATATAAAGGATGACGAATAACTTAAATAAATGAAACAGTACTTTACGAATTACAAAAACAGTTTTACATACATAAATACAATCACACCTCTTTCCCATTGGGGTAGGCAGAGACCACTTCTTTCCACTTGCTATGATCCTTACATATTTGTTTCGCTTCGTCCATTTTTATTATTCCTTTCATACATGCTCTTAGGTTTAGGGTACTCTTGACCTGGCCTTTTTTGAAGACGTCTCTAAGGTCTTGAAACGTCAGCCTAGGTCTCGCCTTATACACTTTTTTCATCAATCGTTCTTCATTCATTCTCTCGACATGGCCAAACCATCTCAGCATACCTTTCTCAATTTTTGTTACTACATCTTCTTTCATACCACAACGTTTCATTATCTCACTGTTTCTTATCCTGTCACTCAGTTTAACTCCTATCATATTTCTTAACGCTCTCATCTCAACTGCATTTATTCTACTTTCATGTTTTTTCTGCCATACCCAAATTTCACTTCCATACAGAGTGTCGGAACCAACACCCCCCTATGCACAGCCAAACGAGCCTTATTAGACACCTTCCGACTGCTCATAAAGGAGTGCAAAGCTCCATTGATTCCTGCATTCATTCTTCTTTCAATATTACTCTCACACATTCCATCTCTTGTAAACTTTGAACCCAGATACACAAACTCATTCACCTGTTTAATTTGTTCATCTCCAATCACGATATTGCAGTCTGTCACTGTCTCATGTCTTTCAAACACCATCACTTTCGTCTTCTTTACATTCATCTTCAGTCAGTCAGCCAGTTCAGCCTATTGCAGTCCACTGCTGGACATAGGCCTCCCCAAGTTTGCGCCAGACATCCCGGTTTTCCGCAATCCTCATCCAGCCTATACCGGCAATCTTACGTATATCGTCAGTCCAACGGGCCGGAGGATGACCCACACTGCGTTTGCCAAGACGTGGTCTCCACTAAACTCTCAGGACACGTCTGCTCCAACAGCCATCGGTCCTGCGACACAGATGACCAGCCCACGGCCACTTCAATTCTGTGGGCTATGTCGGTTACTTTCGTTCTCTCGCGGATAGTCTCATTTCTAGTCCTATCTTTGAGAGAAACCCCAAGCATAGCCCGTTTCATTGCGCGTTGAGCGACTTTAAGCTTGTGGACCCTTCGTCAGTGTCCACGTCTCGCCTCCGTATGTCAACACAGACAGGACGCATTGCTCGAAAACTTTTGTCTTCAAGGATTGCGGAATCTTCGAAGCGAAGACTCGACAAAGCCTGCCAAACGCCACCCAGCCCAACCGAATCCTCCTATCAGCTTCCTTCTCGAAGTTGTTTCGGCCCAGTTGAATGGTGTGGCCAAGGTAGACATAATCCTGAACTACCGTCAACCGATACCGGTCTCGGTATGACTTAGTTGTTAAACATAACTTTCGTCTTGTCCAAGTTCATACAGAGACCGACTCGTCGGGAGGACTCGTTTAGGCCGGTCAGCATTTGGCCTAGCTCATCCAACGTCTCCGCAAAGATGACGATATTCATCTTCATTCCCTTTTTAACAATAGCTCCACTCACAGCAGTTACTATGATTTCCTGCAACTCCTCGGCCGAAGTTATACTTGGTTAATACTTGGTCATCAGCATAGAGAAGATATTTGACGAGTAACTCATTCATTCTCAACCCACTTTCATTCTCTTTTAAATCTGTCAAGCAATTGTCCATTAATAGATTAAACAGCCACGGTGACGCTACACATCCATGTCTAACACCTTTTTCGATATTAAACCATTCAGTGTACGCCCCGTTTATCCTTACACAAGCACTAGAATTTCTATAAAGAGATTTCAGTGCTCGTATGAGGGTACTGCTCACACCGTACTCAGACAGTGCTGACCACAATTCATTCCTCACCACTATATTACCGCTGGACCAACGATATACGTAATATTGTCGGTGTAGGCTGGATGAGGATTGCGGAAAACCGGGATGTCTGCCGCGAACTCGGGGAGGCCTATGTCCAGCAGTGGACTGCAATAGGCTGAACTAACTAACTATCATTGGCTTTTTCTAGACCTACGAACGCGCAATAGACCTTCTTATTTTTAGCCAAACATTTTTCGGCTATGCACCGCAAAGAAAAGTCCTGATCCGTACATCCAAATCCCTTTCTAAATCCCGCTTGTGCAATTATGCATCCCATACTCTTTCGTCTGTTTCATTCACAACCCTTTCAATCAACACTTTTGCATACAATTTACCCGTTCATGTCCTGAGATTGGCGCGCGCGTTCCATTTAACTTGCATGGCTTGTTTTAATGGTAGGAACGTAGTAACAAAGCTACTTTTTACGTAATAAATAATAATTTATCAAAGCGTGTTTTTATTCCATCTACTTATTATTGCATTCGGTGGCTTAAACTTAATAAATAACAAAAACAAAAGTATAATAAAAAAACCCGAAAAACCCGAGTTTTAAAAATTAAACCCGGGTTTTTTGTAATCCTCAGAACCCGGGAAAACCCGGGTTTTTTCGGTCCGGGTAAACCCGGGCTCGATGCCCTACGCTGCGCCAACGTCTCTTACAAAAATTATTAAAATTAGTTCTATAATAGTATCACAAAATAAATATTACTTTTCACAATACCACTCGCAAAAATCTGTATTTTAAAACATAACTTTGACATTGACAAAATTACCTATGTAAAATTATATTTAAATGTGTTCGTGTGGTTAAGTCTAGTATTTTTGCGATAATTCTAGTTAAATAGACACTAGACAGCTGCTACAGTTGTCAAGGGAAGGTCCCGTAGATAATGTAAAACGGCAGTGTTGAATCGCGATAACAAAAAAAGTTATCTTTCAAAAATCAATAAAACATTATATTTATTTTATAAGGATACTTTCACAAAATTATCTAAGGTAGTAGGGCAAAGCAGGACATATTTGACTCAAAATCTGGAGCAGACCGACTGGGGTAGTACCTCGACCTTAAAGAAGATCACAGCTAAATAATACTGTTTCAAGCAGTGTTGTGTTCCTGTTGGCGAGTAAGGTGACCAGATCTCCTGGCGGGCATTAGGGATAGGGTCGGCAACGCGCTTGCGATGCTTCTGGTGATGCAGGCGTCTATAGTCTACGATATTTAAGTGATTAGGATTACCATCCGGTGAGCTGTACGCTTATTTGCTGACCTAGTCGTATTAAAAAAAGCGAAAGTGTTTTATATACAAATTACGTAGATTTTTAGATTATCCAACAGGCAGTTGATACAGACGCTCTCGAGTTTGTGCTTAGCAATAAAATTCACCAGTTGTGAATAAAATTTATCCTGCAGATAAGTTACGAATATACTTTAACAGCAAGACGTAGAATAGGCCATTAGGAGATGTTTCTCCTCAAGTAATAAAGTAAAACTTTAAGATTAATATGCGCGAATAGAATCTATACTAATATATAAAGCTGAAGAGTTTGTTTGTTTGTTTGTTTGTTTGTTTGTTTGTTTGTTTGTTTGTTTGAACGCGGTAATCTCTGGAACTACTGGGCCGATTTGAAAAATTCTTTCAGTGTTAGATAGCCCATTTATCGAGGAAGGCTATAGGCTATGTATCATCACGCTAAGACCAATAGGAGCTGAGTACACGCCGACGAAGTCGCGCGCAGAAGCTAGTATGTTATAAATAAGTAAAAATCGATGATAAAAGGCATAATATATAAGAAACTTCCATGTGTTGGATACCGTCATACGAAAGATAGCTTTTTTCATATAGCAACAGGCCCTTAGCGACTAATTTTTATTTGTATATAGACTATTACATATGATATGTCCATACAATGTTGTGTGTATGTTGTGTGGCGTGATCAAATGTAATTAAACGCGACCTTACTTTTATAACAATTTAGTGAAACCCTCAATGTCGAATTCACAACATTTTAGGTAAAAAATACTTATATTAACACCATAAACAATTATAAGAATGTAAAGGTATTTTTTGTTTTTGTTTTTATATATGAGTATTTTAATATGAAAAGAGCTCTAACAATGAATAAATTATTCGAATATTGCTAAAGTAATGTAATTTACACCGTCTCTTTGAAATCATTCTTTCATTTAGAATTTCGAAATAAATTGCATTATATTGAAGACGCTTAAAAGGCTAAATCTACGTTACTTACAAAATCGTTGGTAGCTTCACATTGACTTTAATACAATAATATAACTTAATACTTATAAACACTTTATCTAGTGACGATTTCATGACTACTGAAGTCTAGGTGATAATCAATCTTTTGTTTTTGATTTTTAAGTCTACCTAACCTAGCAAACCAATCGCTAGATATATATAACTATTTATTATCATCGAATGTGGCTTGTTATGCTATAAAATTAGTTCATACTTTTTTTTAATGTAACTAGGTCGGCAAACAAGCGTACGGCTCACCTCATGGTAAGCGATTACCGTGGCCTATAGACGCCTGCAACACCAGAAGCATCGCGAGCGCTTTGCCGACCTTATCCCCAATTCCCCCCAGGAGCTCTGGTCACCTTACTCACCAACAGGAAAACAACACTGCTTGAAAACAGTATTATTTAGCTGTGGTCTTCTGTAAGGTCGAGGTACTACCCCAGTCGGGCTGCTCCATACTTTGGACAGGAAATTTCCTGCTGTGCCCTACCTCAGTTCAGTTTTTTCTCAACCGTATTCAATTATTACACATTAATGTCCCAAATTCTCGTAAATAAATATCTATACTAATATAATAAAGCTGAAGAGTTTGTTTGTTTGATTGTTTGTTTGTTTGTTTGAACGCGCTAATCTCAGGATCTACTGGTGCGATTTGAAAAATTCTTTCAGTGTTAGATAGCCCATTTATCGAGGAAGGCTATAGGCTATATATCATCACGCTAAGACCAATAGGAGCGGAGTCCACGCCGACGAAGTCGCGCGCAGAAGCTAGTCAAAAGATAAAGCAGAACAACATCGTACTACCTAATTAACAATGGTCCATTAAACTTCGGCTCACCTACATATTAATTGGAACATATTTAAATATTGGCTAATTATTGAACAATAATAATGTTTATCTATTACGGTTAAAAATATGCATAGCACTTTCACAGACAAAGGATTGACGGGTATCAGTGTTTTAATAAAGTGGTTCCGTTACTAACTGGTAATGTATAAACATTCCAAATCGTTAGTAGTTTCGATTTTAACAATAATTAAAATTTTAATTTCTAAAATGACAAAGAGATGAATTTAAAATAAATTTTCAAATAATTTAGGTAGCTTACAGCTACCCCGAAATTTAAATTAAATTTTAAAAATTGCATTATATTGAACTTCTTAGAAAGATACCTTATGCCAGTGGAATGTTAAAGGCTGAATCAATATCAATAAAACTAATAAAATTTTAAATCGTATAATAAGTCTAACAAGTTGGATTAAATATGATTTGTAAGTTTTCACCTGGTAACAAAATTAAAATTTCCATAAATGCAGTACCATTAAAATATTTATTTATAAATTTCACTCTCACCAAACCCTGACCAACGTGAACAGAAAAACAAAATTGCCGCACATCACATTTCGTTAAAGTAGGTCAAGGAACAGTAAAGAGTGCATTAAGCGTAAAAGCCTACGTTTTTTTATAGAAAGCGTTGCCGACGTAGAACCGTGTCGTTCTCAATTTTCGACAATTCGGCAATGAGCTTCGTTCTGAGCGATCCGGTAGTTCAATTAGACGGAGTTCTACCTCACGTGAAAAGCGACCGACCTTAAGCGTGTTGCGATGTTAACGTGAAATGGCAAAGCTAGCTAAAAATAAAGTCCTTGGACACGTGACGCGAAATTTAAACGGTTTTAAACCGAGTTTTTAAAAAGGAGGATGTGTCCAATTCGCGCATATTTTTTCACGTTTGTTACGTCAGAACTCCGTCATCTATTAATTACTATTGAAAGTTATTTTGGTTTTGTAGGATACACTTTCCGGTTTAGTCTGAATTTAAATAAAACAATATCACCCGCGATTCAGCCTGTAATATCCCACTGTTGGGCACAGGCCTCTTCCCCATGTAGGTAAAGGATCGGAGCTTAATCCACCACGCTGCTCCAATGCGGGTTGGCAGATATATTCTTACTATGAGTAACGATCGCTATCAAGTGGACATGATAACAACCGGGACCGACGGCTTAACGTGCTCTCCGAGGCACGGTGGGGAGACCCACAAGGACTGGACAAACACCCAGACCACGGCAAACATCTGTATGGCCAATACAAATAATGTCGGGTGCGGGGATCGAACCCGCAACCGCCCGCGCAACAGCCAATCGCAATCCAGTGCTGTGACCGCTGCGCCAACGCGGCGTCCAATATCACCCTGAGGGTATAAAAGCGATAGATTTCAGGTAAACCAAACAGTTTTGCGTATTGGCGCAGTGGTCACATCGACAGTATTGCGTTGGTCGTGGTTTGACCCCGGTAGGGATACCGACAAATGACAATGTTTGTGAAGGCTACACAGATACCTATTCGCGTATCTAGACGTTTGTGTGATGCTTCTAAATACAGTTTACGTATATAAAATCATTCGCTTGAAACAAAGACGAATTCCATTCCATTGTTTACGTGTTACAGATCGCCTCAGCGTCTCGTAACAACGTGTCGGCGTCACGTTGGACGTGACCACGTGACCAAAAGTCTCTCGGTCACGTGACAAGTCTCGTAGTCACGCGACGTAGACGACTGCTCCCGGTCGCTATGCCAGACACGGCGAATGTAGCTAAGAATGGAATACTTAGGTAGTTGTTACTTGGGAAGTTTATTCTTATATAAAATACTATATTATACCTACTTGTTTAAAGCTATAATATACATCATAATATGTATGCTTTCAGTTTTCGATACAAAATAGCACATAATATTCCTTATATAGAATGAAATTTGCCCTTCATATCGTTCAAAATTTTGCTATATCCATGTTCTATGTAATTTTTTTTACTAAAAAGTGAATCGCACAAAGACATTTTATGTATTTAATTTATAAATCTTATAAATATACACATATTATCTATTAACACAGATACAACTGTAATTAGTTGTGTATTAAAAGTGTGCTTATTAGTACTTCACACAAAGGCTCAAGACGAGATTAGTAATAATGCGAGTGAATCCACGCTAATAATAATGCATATATATAATAAAAAATAAAATGGACTTGTCTATCGATTTTACGTAACGCGATACATCATAAAACAAGTAATTCCAGCTCAGTATAATTGCATTGTTCGCTGTTATACTCCGTCCTACGTATCTGGGAACTTATTCACAAACATTATACGGTACCTACATATAATGTTGTTTTATTTTTACTTATTATTTTCCTTATACATGACTAGCTTGTGTCTCTGTCTTCTTCTTCGTCCGCGTGGAATAGGATAAATTCTGTCATACATGATTTGTGCAAAACTTTAACCGATTACGCAGCGGAAGCTCTCAAATTGAAAAAAAAAAACGATTTTGAAACATTTTTCATTGGTGTTACGCTCCTATTGGTCTTAGCGTGATGATATATAGCCTACAGCCTTCCTCAATAAATGGGCTATCTAACATTGAAAGAATTTTTCAAATCGGACCTGTAGATCCTGAGATTAGCGCGTTCAAACAAACAAACAAACGAACTCTTCAGCTTTATAATATTAGTATAGATAAAGATTCGATATCGTGTAATAAGTGTAAGCCGAGATTTATCTGTGTGGAAAACGTTTCAATTATCAATGAAAGTCAGTGAGTTCAAAATTAAAAATGGATTGCTGAATATGTTGCTAAGAGCAAAACTTATAATCCCAGACAGGGCACGTTCAACTTATTTTTTTGAAATTTTATCATATATCAAACCTTTTTTAACATTTTTAATTCATTTATTAGGTTTTTAGCTTTTTTATTACTGCTAAAAAGAAAATTTAAAAATTTCTTAACAATTATTGAAATTCACACGTTTTTCAGCTCGAAAGACAGGACAACAGGTGAACTAGCATAAGTACTATTAATAGGTACATAAATTTTTCAAAATCATCAAAGTACGGTACTTTAGTAAAAAATAAATTAAGCTAAAGTATAAGACAGACCCGATAATCTCGGACTTGATTCGTCACACGATTTCGTCACGAACTAAACAACATAAAAAGACCGTAAGTACAGTTTCAATCGTGAATTCGGTCGACCGTGTAAAAACTGCACGAAATGAGGTTAAGCAATTATTTCACCTAAATCTTTATAAATATATACCACTGGTTCTTAAAGTTTTGTCACCTATACCCGAAGTTCTCAAACTTATCGTTACCTATACCTATAACTTTTACTACCCATACCCAAGACTTTCATACCTCAACGGTGACGCAGCCCGACTGAGGAAGTACGAGGAACGTAACCTTATAGAATATCACAGGTAAATAATACTATACTCAAGTAGATATAAACTTTTCTGTGACCGAAGTTTTCAAACTTTTTACTATATTGTAATTGGGACAGGGCAAGAGAAAGAGCTTCTTGCTCTTTCTCAATTTTAGAGCAACCCGATTGGGGAAGTAACTCAATCTTACAGAAGATCAACCGATTCTCAAACTTTTTGTCCCATAGACACCTATTTGGTACTCCCGATTTTCAATTTTAAGTTCATAAAATTACATAATATTTCACATTACACACTCAATCAATCAATCTGTCAATAAAAAAAGTCATGACCATAATATATTACTAAACAGTTAAAATATACCTACATACAAACACAAACACGTACAAACTCTCACACACACAGCTAGAGAAACATATTAATTCCTATTAGAGCACATATACTAGCTATTATATACAATACCGCCTCAATATCGATACTTTGTTCGCGTTTGGCAACATCGAGCACACAATGGACTTGCATAACGAGTCGATTGCAAACTATCGACTGATTAAGTGTAAATTGTTATTTAAAGAGCGACGGGTGCTATTTGATATTTTTTTCTTACAAAAATGTATTATTTAGTTATTGCAATACATTTTATATTATATACGTCCATGAATATTTCTATTTGTTAATATTTAGCTGTCAGATTACGTTATAAGTTTTTAAATATATTTGCACATCTCAAAGGGGGGCCTCCTTAAACCTACACCCAGGTCGTAAGTGCTGGGCACTGCTCTGAGTTTCTCCCTCTGCCACACGGTGGACCCGACACCCGCACGGTGAATCCATGGATTGCTAAGAACTATGTCTCTTATTAGTTATTAGTGTAGTGTCGATATCAAGATTGGTGAATCTAAACAACAAATCTTTTCAAAATGTTAGATTTTTAAATATCAAAATTATTTCTGCTGTTATTACAAATGCTTATGTTTTTAATTTTAGATCTTATATAATGAGAGGTTTGCGCTTTGAGCAGGTACAGAATAATTTACAGCGAAAGACGCCTAGTTCTTTATAAAGTCTCAAAATTATTCTCTTTATCTTTGAGTTTCAATTCAATTGCTCATCGTATTAATCCGGAAATGATAAAATAAAGATTACACACGTTCTTATCATCATATATTCAAAACTATTGATTAATTATAACTTCCGTATTATTTCTGATGGAAGTTGACGAAATAACTTTCCCCTCTGTCCCCACACTAATAACGCCATAACGACATTCCACTTATGCTTATCTATACTAATATTATAAAGAGGTAAAGTTTATAACTTTGTTAGTGTATACGGGGTAATCTTCGCAAATACTGATCCGATCATGAAAATTCTTTCGCTAACAGAAAGCTACACTATTCAGGAGTGACAAGATAAAAGGAAAAAGATAAAAATATATAAAGATTTTAAATCAGCAGGATTTGAACCTGCGCCCTCTGACGTGCCGTGTCAACAGTTCAATCTAATCAAGCATTATTATTTGCCTTAGAAATTAATTGGTGATTTTAAAACATTTATATTTATCTGATTTGCTGAAAATAGTGAGAGTGTATTGGAACATATCAAGTTTCACCGTACCCTTCTTATGTGAAATGGATTATAACGCCCAACGAAGTGGGCACGGGTCGGCTAGTTGCATATAAAGCAAGAGTTTGTATATATTAGTAAAGACAAGACCTTATAACAAAAACGGTAACTTGACATAAAAATTCAAAATTGGAACAAAATTTACAACTTATTTACAAATCAGATAACATTCCCGAAGGCGCTAAAATGACACGGAAATCCCGACTCAAGATCGGGGCTAACTGGCCGGATATACATTGCAACATACTCGCTCTACAGAATACGAATGATAACTGTTTATTTAAAGTTCAGAAATGGAACAAAATTCGTTGTTAAATAAAAGTGACACGTTTCCACGGCATTCGATATTTAAATCAGCCAATCGAATTCCCATAAGCGCTAAAAACGACACGCAAAGCACGTCTCAAGTTTTGTGCTAACCCGACCAGCTAAAATTGCAACTAACCTGTCCTAAAAAATATCGTAACTGCACTATTTAAATTCAAAAATTGAATAAAATCGATTGACAAAAATGACACGTGGCACGTCATTCGATTTTCGAATCCTACAATCGAATTCCCGAAAGCGCTAAAATGACATAACACGCAAATCCCGGCGCAAGTTCAGGGCTGACCGAGACCGGTTAGGTGTTGCTACTTACTCGTCCCACTGACCCCGTTGCACGGCCTCGCGCTGGCACGTTTTAGCGCTACGGATCCAACTACTTGAAAACGACCTTATGTACATTACTATAAGATTAAATATCCATTACTATAAGATTGTACATTAATGTATTTATTTTTCGACTTTATTAACATTTAATAGGATATAAATTTGTTTGTTTCGTCGTGAACAATAGATTAGTTCGGTGAAATTGTTGCGGTGTAACGCTTGTAATAGACTTTTGCTTTTTAAACTATAATCAAGTTTCTAATAAACAATTTTATGTTTAATTTACTCTTTTAATTATTTTTTAGGTTCTGTAGAAGGAAATATTTTTCATTTATATAAAAATTATTCCATGTGATGGCGATGTATCGACACAGTTAACTGTGCATTCGCTTGAAAGTAGTGAAGCAAGTAGATTAGGGCTTTTCCAAACTTATCTTAAATGTAACAACAATATAAACAAATATATCCAAATATCTACTTTTTATCTTCAAAATTAAAATAATTAAAATACTGATTATAATCTATATTAGTAATTAGAGTTACTATTTACATTAAAAAATATCAGTCACTTCAGTCAGTCAATTCAGTCTATCGCAATTCACTGGACGCAAGCCTCCCCAAGTTCGCGCAAGATGTCCCGGTTTTCCGCAATCCTTATCTAGCCTCCACCGGGCAATATAACGTTGATTAAAAATTGTGTAACTATAGAACTATAGGTACTAGAAAAGTATAAGCTACGAGAGTCGTGCGATAAACTGACAAACGTAAAATGAACTTCTATATCATACAAAATGTAATACGCGCGTAGTTTTAATGACAGAGTTGAGCTAAAGAACGCGGTATCTATTTATAAAAGCTGAAATCGTCAGTCGTCTGACTTATGCGACAATGTTAACGGGTTATTTTAGTTAGTTATCTATACTAATATAATAAAGCTGAAGAGTTTGTTTGTTTGTTTGTTTGTTTGTTTGTTTGAACGCGCTAATCTCAGGATCTACTGGTCCGATTTGAAAAATTCTTTCACTGTTAGATAGCCCATTTATCGAGGAAGGCTATAGGCTATATATCATCATGCTAAAACCAATAGGAGCGGAGTCCACGCCGACGAAGTCGCGCGCAGAAGCTAGTGTTATATATATAGGCTATAAAATATTACGCTGTAAACTAAGAGAGTATAGATATACAAATAATAGTGTTTAACGAGAGACTAAACTTTTTATACTTCCACGTTTACTATATTTATATTCAAAAATCGGCCAAGTGCGAGTCGGACTCGCGCAGAAGGGTTCCGTACCATTGACTAGGTACATTGATTGTAATAACGGGCAAAAAGCGGCTAAAATCACTTTTATTGTATGAGAGCAAAAATAGGCAAAAATGACGTTTTTTGTATGGGAGCCCCCCTTAAATATTAATTTTATTTTAATTTTATTATTTATTATTAAAGTAAAAATACAATTGAGTATTTTGTGAATATTTCAAGTGCCTACCTGTTGCCATTATTGATATCGAGCAAAAAAGGGCAAGAAAATCGCGTTTGTTGTATGGGAGCCCCCCTTAAATATCTATTTTATTTTGTTTTTAGTATTTGTTGTTATAGCGGCAACAGAAATACATAATTTGTGAAAATTTCAACTCTCTAGCTATAGCCGTTCTTGAGATACAGCCTGGTGACAGACACACGGACGGACGGACGGACGGACGGACAGCGAAGTCTTAGTAATAGGGTCCCGTTTTTACCCTTTGGGTACGGAACCCTAAAAAAGACACTGATGAGCTTTCCAACTCTGAAACAGCGAATTATGCGTAGATGATGGATTTTCTAATAATGCTAATTACAACAAAACTATAAAAACAAATATATAAACAGACCTAAAGGCCTAATAAAAATATCTTAAAAAATATTTAATAAAAAGTTTTAAAAACTTCATTTTAAACTACAATTTGTAAGTCACTTCATATCCGCGAATAAAATTAAAATTAGAAAAGTAGATATTACGTTTTTAACTCCACTTTGATATAAAAATATATATAAGTTAGACTTCTGGAAAGAAAATTAAGAAAACAGATTCCAAGTTAATACTTTTTCGTTAATGCAAATAATATTGATTTTACCTTCATTAACATTTATTTAGACACAAGTTAACCTTTAATAAGCGAGTGCCTCAGTGTTTTATCATTTCAAAATGTAGACTTCGTACCGTTATTCTATACTACTCAAAACAAAATAAGGGCCACCCGAGTATTTTTGTTTTGAGACCATTTTTTGCTGACCTTTGCTACTTGATTTATTTTTTATGAATGCCACTATGTTCTCAAGTGTCGAGTTAACGATGATAACAATGAAGCACTAGGGATATTAGTGTTGACGGTATGGTAGAGAATTTTAATGTCTCACATGATTGTGAAGTGAGTAGAGTTTTTTTTTCGGATTTGTTTTCGGGTTAAGTTTATGCACGTCTACTAACAACTGCGGATGTTTTCGGAAGTTAAACGTGTAATTTGATCATTTATCAGTAAAATGACGTGAATTTTACGCCATTTGTACAATGCTTCTGCTACTAGAGCCGTAAAGATGATAGAGGCTGGTCGTTCTCAAAGTTCCGTGGCCTTACAGCTGGGATATTCGCGAAGGGCTATCCAAAACCTTTGGAAAAAGTATCAGGAGACCGGGAGTGTATCCCGGCGTAGTGGCTCTGGAAGAATTCGTGCTACCACCGCCCAGGAAGACCGGTACGTGCGACTAACTGCGCGACGTGATGGTAATGTGACAGCACGCGCATTACAAAACCGATTACACCAGACTACTGGTACCCCTGTTAGCGACCAGACTATTAGGAATCGTTTGCACAAAGACCAGCAACGTTCACGAAGACCTGTAACCTGCACTAAACTGACGGGGACTCATCGTGCAAATCGATTAAGGTTTGCACGTCAACATCTTGAATGGGGTATGGAAGAATGGCGTAAGGTGCTTGTTACGGATGAGTGCAAGGTAAAGTTTTCTAGTGACGATCGACGTATGTGAGTGTGGCGAAGAAGCGGAGAAAGGTTTTCTGATCCTTGCATTCACGAACGTGACCGGTATGGTGGTCCAAATGTTTGGTCTAGGGCGGGATTAGCTTACAAGGTAAAGCTGACCTTGTTTTTCTGAATGAGGGCACTATCACATCTCAGAGTTACATCGAACAGGTTGTCAGGCCATATGTCATTCCATTTTCACAACAAGTGGTGGATGGTTTCATCCTGATGCAGGATAATGCACGACCACACAAAGCCCGGGCGACCATCTCTGTACTGGAGGAAGCCAATATTTAGGTTTTAGCATGGCCTGCGAACAGCCCTGACCTGAATCCAATGAAACACCTTTGGGACCAATAAAATCGCCGTGTCCAGGCAGCTGAAGAGGGTGTGCACAAACAGAAAAAGTTAATTCAATTGTTGAAAAGGTGCTGGGAGGAGATCCCAGAGGAAAACATTCGCCATCTTATTGAAAGCATGCCATCGAGGCTTCAAGAATGTGTTTTGAAAAGGGGAGGACATACCCGTTATTAAACAACGCAAAAGTAAACAACTCAGCTGTGCGTTTAGTCTACAATTTAATGCTAATGTTAAGTGTAAACGGCCATAACAGTGATAAAAACCAAAAACAGTCCCAAGATTTCGTAATTTTTATTTAATTGCATTAGAATTTATTAAATTTAATTAAAAAAGCATTGTTTTATTTAATTTAAAACAATCATAGCAAAAAATCTTGACCATAAAATAATAATCGTAAAAACTAGAGGTGGCCCTTATTTTGTTTTGAGTAGTATATCTTCAAATAATTTTATTGATATCGGTCAAATTTCATAATAGTCGACAATAGTGATTATTTTAGTATAATTTATTTGTTTACAATACATCATACAAGTCAATATAGTTTCACCCGCGTTGTAATATGGCCTATAGCCTTCCTCGGTCCCGAAATATAATCAATCATAACTAGTAAAGGAAATTGACAATAGAATATACATATCTCCGTCTCTCTCTAATCGCCTACTCATATCTTTCCATCTCTATCTGACATGTATGAAATTATATGACGTGTATGATTTTTCTTAGCGCGTAATAAATAAACATGTTTACTTATGACGCAGGTATTTGTTTACGACAATATGTCAGAGGAAATGGAATCGATTGTGATTGTTTACGGCCGATAACATCATTGTTATCATGAACTTATATATAGGTATAAATAAACGTAGTAAATAAGTTAACAAGACACCCGGCAAATGCCTTCTTGGAAACTTGGGGTTATACTTATTTTTTGTGCCGGATTAAAAAAAAATACAAAAAAAACGTACGTAAGAAGTTATAGGTACTTTATTGGCTACCTAAGTTCACGTTGCTAACTTCTTCTTTGCTGACTAGCTAACTTCAGGGTGTCGGTTTCTTGAGACGGTGTGCGCGCGAATTGTAATTTAATGGAATATTATTTTGGTCACGCTAAGCAAAGACCTAACTTCCCGTTATTTGGGAACGTATTTTATGAACTGCCCCTTTGAGACTGTACATATATCTACAGTAAATTACTAATAGTCAATATGGCCTACTGTACCATTTCATATTATTAGTCAATGTATACTTCTAAAAAACTAAAACTACTGGTACATATGTATCTATTTCTAATTAAATGCCCAAAAGTTCCGCGATCATAAAAGTCCCAAACTTCCATTCAAAGCACCTTCGAATCTTACAAATTAAAATATTAATTATCGTTAACTACCACCGATTCGAAATGTAGATTCTGCGGAAAATAATCATTATAAATTGCATTGAGCCTGTATCATCTCACAGCTAGGCATAGGCCTCTTTCTCCACGTAGGAGAAGGATTGGAATAATCCACCACGCTGCTCCACTGTGGATTGGCGGATACATTTCCTACTATGAGTAACTATCGCTATCAGGTATTTGTGATAACAACCGGGACCGCCGGTTTAACGTGCTCTCCGAGGCACGGTGGGGTAACCCACAAGACAGACATCCAAACCGAAATGGAATATTTGTGTAAATACGTAGTAACCGAATTATTTACTAACACAAGTGATATTTAGTCACTGCAGTTTAGTCATAAGCTACCATTATTGAACAGTACATTTACTGTAAAAATTGTAATAAAATAAAAGCATAAAACGAACAAAAATACAAAGATTTCAACCTCAGTCAACCTCTCGTTTCCTCGTTCGTGATTTTTTACGATCTCGAGCGAGTTGCGCCGGCGCACGTTTCACTTTTGCGAGCACTTTCACTACTAACGGTAATCGAATAAAGGCTTTTACTCACTGCCTATTTATTGAATCATATTCGGTATAAACTCGTTAGTAACTATAGATAATTGGCTACTAAAATAAATTTAATAATGGCTATACATTATGAATGTTATAATTACATAGGATTAAAAGTAATTATAATACGATCACAATTCAGCCTGTAACATCCCTCAGCTGGGCATAGGCCTTCATGTAGGAACCACGGCACCAACGGAACGGCCTTAAGCCAGGGTTGAACCTAGCGCTAATGCCTCATACAAAAAAAAAAAGAATTTTTCCAAAAGATCCTTAACTACAGATTTCGTTGCAATTATTAAGAAACTCAATTTTAATTTTTTCATAAACTTACTTATTAAATACCTATAAATACAATCTCTTACATTAAAAATAAATAGTTTTCTATGTTTAGGATATACTTCTATAAACAATTCAAAGAAATCATTTAATAGTGTAAAAGATTACTAAGTACGGAAAACTCGTTCCAACCTTACATTGAGATATATGTAACATTACTGTACAAAATATGGAAAGATCAACAATTAACATTCCACCTTAGCGTCAAGTATATAAGGTTTCAAGTTAAACGTGTGTGTGAGCCGAAGTTAACCGAACATAGCCGATGCAGACCGATGCGCGCGAGTTGACGTAACGTGTAGTTGTGTGAGTGCGAGCCGAAGTTGTCCGAACACAGCCGACGTTAGCCGATGCGCGTGAGTTGAAAGGTACCGTAATCTTGTGTCATCCGTTACGGTGAAAATTATTACGTTGAGGACCGCTATGTTACGAATTGGGAGCTGGGAAGCGTTTTGACCGAATTTTTATTATACTTAATACTTTTATTTTGTTATCGATAAGTATAAATAAGGCCCCGTAAATATTTCAATGAAACATTGAAATATCTGGGAAATTTTGGAGACTGGTTAACTGAATTTATTAAACCTCTATTAATTTTTTTTAAACCTTTATAAGTTTTGACTATCAATTTATGTTTAGTTTTACACATTTTATGAAGTTTAGATAAAAAATTACACTGTTTATTAACAGTCTAATTTCTCCCTCTCCCTACCTTTACGGGGCACTTAAAATAAGGCTGGTAAATTAATCTGCCTATTTGGGAAACTTGAGTAAAAAAGGACATATAATTTTTTTATTTTGGAAGTTAACAAGTCCTTCTCCTACATGGGGAAGAGGCCTATGCCCAACAGTGGGATATTACAGGCTGAACCGTAAGTTAACAAGAGCGAACTTATTCCTCCAAGAGAGATTTCTTTCGGTCAACCCACAATGGTAAGAGATGATGTGCAAGAGAAAAGACATTTAAAATTTTGCATGATAGATACATCACAACTCAGTCTGTAACATCCCACTGCTGGACATAGGCCTCTTTCAGTCTTTCTCCATATAGGAATAGGATCGGAGCTTAATCCAATATAAACACATACGTACTTACATATATGTATCATATCATTATCATCATATCAGCCTATTACAGTCCACTGCTGGACATAGGCCTCCCCAAGTTCGCGGCAGACATCCCGGTTTTCCGCAATCCTCATCCAGCCTACACCGGCAATCTTACGTAGATCGTCGGTCCAGCGGTATACATATATGTATACAAATGTAAAACCATATACATTCTAGTTAAGTAGGTTAAAGCCTAAGGAGACTAAAAGAAAGCTAAATATAGATAACGGTAAATTTATAATAATATATTTTTGTCAAAATGTACAAAACATACGATTTTTCTCCGTCGTATTTGGCTCGAAGCCAATCCCGTGAACCGTGGGTTTAAACAACTGCAAATTTTAACTTCGAATATTTCTATAAGTATATTATATTATGTGTTAATAACTACTGATGATTTTTATAGTAGCTATGTGTGAGAAATACTAGTCTACATATACACATATATTACAAACTAGCTGTGCGGTTTCACTCGTGTTGTTATATAGCCTATAGCCTAGGCAAATGAACTACATATCCAACACGAAACGAATTTTTCAATTCGAACCAGTAATTCTTAAGATTAGCGCGATTAAACAGGTAAACAAACTCTTCAGCTTTATAATATTACTAGCTGACCTGGCGAACTTCGTACCGCCTTTTTTTCTTTCTTAAATATAATAATTACATATACCAAAATAAAATATAGCCTATCTTTCAAGTTGGATCAAACTGCACACGGTGTGCAAATTTGATTAAAATCGGTTAAGTGGTTTAGGAGTCCATTGAGGACAAACATTGTGACACGAGATTTATATATATTAAGATTATAGACAACTGTAGGTACAATGCCTAAATTTCATAAACAAACTGATAGTTGAGATAGATATTTTATTGTCGAAATAGAGTTTTAAACAATTGTAACCTAACCTAAATAATATACTAGAATAGAATTTTCCTTCATTTAAATGTGACTATAATTAACACAAATCATGAGTTTTTTGTTCGTTTCAACGTTAGCAATTACTAATACCATTTAAAATTTTAGTATATCGAACATATCTTTAAATATTACTTTATTTAGAAAATCAATACTATAATAACGCAGGTGAAACCGCAACGACCTAGTACAGTATTAAAATTAATTATACACATATTTAAAGCATATATATTTTATTTTAATTTGCATTACCTTATTCTATGTATAATACAAAAGACGAACGAATAACGTATCATTCTTATCAGTTGTATAAATTTCTATTTCAGACACAGTTACATAAAATTTATTATTTTATTCTATTCGGAAATATAAATATACATCGCAGTCGTCCTTAAAGATAATGTGTGTCAACATTTATCTACTCTAAAGCAGAGGACGATGATATTTACGGTTAAAATTACATTGATACTATATTTAGAAAATTGTAAAACAATTATCAATTGAGATAAATGACAAAATAAAATGTAACATGTTAGCTATAGCTGATGTAGCAAAATACACGATGGATCATTCAAAATAATCTATACTAATATATAAAGCTGAAGAGTTTGTTTGTTTGTTTGTTTGTTTGTTTGAACGCGGTAATCTCTGGATCTACTGGGCCGATTTGAAAAATTCTTTCAGTGTTAGATAGCCCATTTATCGAGGAAGGCTATAGGCTATGTGTCATCACGCTAAGACCAATAGGAGAGGAGTCCACGCCGACGAAGTCGCGCGCAGAAGCTAGTTATAAATAAAATAAAACGAAAATAATTTATTTTGAACCTACAAAGGCGTAGTTCCGAAAGGCCGTCCAAGAAGGACTTTCGAGGATCAAATCCGAGAAGTCTTGGAAACCGGCCAAGTAAGAAGTACGCACAATCGCCGACAGTGTATGAGAAGATATATGACTGTAGATGAAGCACGAGAGGTTTGTCAAGATCGTGGCAGGTGGAGGGACGTAATCTCTGCCTACCCCTCTGGGATACAGGCTTGAATATATGTATGTATATAATATGTATGTACAAAGGTCCAAAAGCTATTAAAAGACTTAAAAATGAATCTCCGTAATGTACGAGTATGTACGCATATAAATTCAGAACAAAAGCATCAAATTGGTTCTCTCTTTCTTGTTTCTTGTTCATTATTGTCAGGACAAGATTTGTATTTAAAAAAAATATATATTTCAAAAAAAAAAAATGGCGCAAATGGCGGAGAAAGCTGACCTTACAGCTAGCATTATCTATACTAATATAATAAAGCTGAAGAGTTTGTTTGTTTGTTTGTTTGTTTGTTTGAACGCGCTAATCTCAGGATCTACTGGTCCGATTTGAAAAATTATTTCAGTGTTAGGTAGCCCATTTATCGAGGAAGGCTATAGGCTATATATCATCACGCTAAGACCAATAGGAGCGGAGTCCACGCCGACGAAGTCGCGCGCAGAAGCTAGTATAAAATATATATTTAAAAAAAATAAGAAAATCCATTATTATCAAATTTTAAACATTTTAAAAATTAAAACTATTTTCACCACAATTACTGAGAATTTAAAGTTAGTTCGTGGAAGATTCAACTACCCTCAAAAAGTACCTACTACATCTATCGGATCGGATGACGGATCATTGCAATGTCAGTTTCCCATCTCGATCCCTTTTAAAAGATCTATCTTTTCAGACTATTACTGAAATGATTACTAAAAAAAATCTGCCAGTATTCCTGCACATCTTATAAGCCAACATATTTTGACGAAATTAAAGATATAAATAAGGAAATCCAAAAATTCTAGAGAATAATCAATTACGAGATTTCATATTAAGGAGTATGAGAATAAAATATTGATCAACCAGAGGAACGAAATGGTTGCCATGGCAACTTGTTACAATCCTATACTAATATTATAAAGAGGCAACAATAATAGCACTGTGGTTTTACCTGCATAGACTTTCGATTCTGTGGGAATTTCGGAATAATTTATTTTAATTAATAATCCAAAACGACTTTCTTTACAAACATAATTAACTATCAAAGGACTTTCTTTACAAACATAATTAACTATCAAAGTTTCAAGTACTTGCATTGGATTAAAAAGGATAGTCTTTGACCAGACCTTTTTATACAAAATTTGTAATAATATGATTGATAGCAACGATTTATGCAATCAACTTTAGAGTTCCGAGTAGGCCTGGCCGTTCGTGTAGCGCTTTGAATTTTCGTCTATTTGTGCCTATAAGTACTAAAACTAATGCGGTTGAACGTTGAACGTGCACCACTGCGGCATCTTATGCAATCATATAATGATAGATTCACGGGAGTTGACCTGTTCTGTTTGTCAGTTTGTCACTGTCTTCATTTGAAAAATAAATTATTGGCTCTATATTGATTAATTTACTATATTTTGTGGATCCTTTTTTATTTTATTATTTGAACTATTGTGTATTGTAAATACTTCTTGTGTGATACTTTTGTGCTGCAACTACTGTGTTACATTTAGATTGAGAGTAATCTGAGGATAATGGTGTTGATTGTACAACAACACATAATTATATTAATTATGTTTAAGTTACAATACTTGTTTATTTTTCTCTACTGTACAATTATTTTTTGTCCTAAATAAAATAATACAAAAAAAAAACATTAATCTAAACTCACACATATGAGTAGAATGTATGTAGTAGGATTGTTTGATTCTGAAAAGAGTAAAATAATAATCCTTTTACCATAAGTAATGAGCACTACTTACTTAGTATATTGAAGTAAAATTGGCTAGTCAAAGACCACTTTACGACTAATAGAAGTGAACCACTATTTTTAATTGACAAGTGTAAAACCACAGTTAATAATTTAATACAACATAATTATCTAATAATAATTATAATCTATTAAATTAAAAAAAATACACATATCAAGATACCTTATAATATCCTCCAACAAAATATTAAAAAAAAATATTTAGCCCACAAAAAAAAAACAATTTCCCATCAATAAAATTTAAACAAATCGTTCCTTACCGGGAAGCAGATCTAAATGCGATCTTCCGTCCCTCTCGTATCATTTCACTTATCAAAAGAGCAAGTGAGAAGGTAAATGTGCCGCGTAACGGTTACCGGTCTATTTATAATTGGACAGATGCGAAACGAGTTATCTCGCGAATGTCTAGTTTGATTGGAGACGGAGCTTGAATTGTTCAAAAATAAATAAATAAATATGATCACCTGCCATCGGATCGTTCACCTTACACCCGCTTGGCACATTATACTTATAAAAATAGCATTCGATCTAAAAGCATTTTTATGATATACTTATGTAATTAAACATTACATTAATCGTATCAATTTAACTGTTCACAACGTAAGTGAAATTGGGAGAAACTTCTAGTATAGAAAAAATAGTTCTTTAATCTTTACCAATCAAGGGTAAAAACTAATTCGGATGCAATTGACGTAATTACGGAATTAAAAATCCTAATAAAAAGTAACATAAATTATTTTCCTTAAGGAAATATAACAACTACTATAACTCGAATATACAATCACGATAATGCCTGAACAGCAGGATACTAAATTAAAATCAGTTATGTAAAGAGAAAACGGAGCTTGTTTAATACAAAAGATATCACAAAGACAATCTAAACGAGTAATCAATGACAGTAACATTACAACTAATCAACCTAAATGTAAACCTATTTACATACTGCATCCGGCTCTAAAACATTATATTCGCAACAATAGAATCGCAACCGTTAAAAAAATGATAATAAAAAAAATATCAGGGAAAGTACCTATCAGACTGAAATTCAAAATTGGAACACGCCGACCTCATTCCTCACGCGACTTCGCAAGACAGCGCACGGAACACGGATGATACGAAAATATTTTATTTAAAAATAGAACGTAATATTAATAATAACCCATACAGAGACAAGTAAACTATTCTTTTTTTTAATTAAACAAATGTCAAACGAGGTTTTCGTTTGAGCGCGTTCCGCTCTGTTAAATAAATTATTTTGTTGGCTTTCACTTGGTTGGTGGAATCCATTGAACGCGAGGAGAATATTGTATAATATTTATTTATCAATCAATTACAAAACTTATACAATAAATATACATCAACACCTTATAATCGTAAATGAAAACCGACATATATACCATTAATAAATTAAAAAACAAAATTTTCAGTGACAAAAAGTTTATTTTTAGACATCTTCGTGATAAAATTACACTCAGCGTCTAACAATAGCCAAAAATAAAACAAGAAAAGCGTTTCAAATCTAATTCTTCACTCAAACTAATTGGACTTCTTAGGGAAAACAATTCTTGAACATTTATTAACATTCCTAAAATAATATCACGCTTTTAGAAAACAAATGTATAAAGTAATTTACTAGTAAATACTTGTGATTCTATTTAATTTATAGTTAGCTTATAGAACATAATAATTATTTATTAATATGTACATACATTTATAACCCAAATGACTACCTGCACTTACCCAGGATCTTCAAGTTTTGAGATGATTTTTTGAATATTATTTATGAATCTAAATGTTCGTTTATCAGGACGCGTTATGGGCTATTACACATAAAGCTAACGTGTAAAAACGTAAGTATAAGAAATAATCTACGTCAAGGGAGTCAAAAACCAGTTTTTTTTTGTAATAAATTGTAGTTTTTGCTTGACACGAAAAAAGAGGTTGTAATTATTTATAATTAGTTAGAATTTTAGGGTTTTTATATTTGACAAAGGAACTCCAAAAACGGTAATATATCCGAAGTAAAAGTATCGCTAACTACGAGTACTTTCACTGCTAGGAATTCGATGCTAATCTCGTCTTACACACTGCCTGCATACCGTGTTGCTTGAATCCTTATTGCTCGGAATTATTTTAAATATTAATAATAATTATGTATATATATAATTTATTTATCTGCTAAGTGGTTTCTGCTGTTTTACCCGTCATTTTACTATAAATCTATATTATTAATATTATAAAGAGGTAAAGTTTTTAAGTTTGTTTGTTTGTAGGGGGTAATCTTCGCAAATACTGATTCGATCATGAAAATTCTTTCACCGACAGAAAGCTAAGCTATTCAGGAGTGATATAGGCTATAATTTATTATTATTGAACAAAAAGGTCACTGAAAAATAATAGTATATGTAAATAAAGTCGGAGAAATGTGAGTGAGATGAAAACTTTACTATATATGGTCGGCTAGTAGTTTATAAAGTAATAACTCCACTTCTAGATTATGTATCAAGATGAAATTTAAACCAGGTTTTAAGTTAGATATCAAAAATCACATTTCTATGATTCAGAAGAGTGTAATAGCTGTTCTTAATAGAAGGCTTTAGCCTAATATAATTATTACGTAGCTCAACATATCAAAATAGATTTTGGTTCATTTTTAGGATTATATTTAAGACTAGCTTCTGCGCGCGACTTCGTCGGCGTGGACTCAGCTCCTATTGGTCTTAGCGTGATGATACATAGCCTATAGCCTTTCTCGATAAATGGGCTATCTAACACTGAAAGAATTTTTCAAATCGGCCCAGTAGTTCCAGAGATTACCACGTTCAAACAAACAAACAAACAAACAAACAATCAAACAAACTCTTCAGCTTTATATATTAGTATAGATTATAAACAAAATCTAGTTTTATTTTTATTAAAGTCGTACTAATACAATAATAATAATTGTGTTTGCTCGCAAACTAAAAAAAAGCGACTTCAATTACATCGACAAGTAATACAACGTAATAAGACGAAAAAATAGTCAAGTAAATACGCGCTATTAAAGATTATTCAAAAAATTGTAATCAGTTTTCGATCTAATTTAAACAAGACTACAAGACAAGTATTAGCTTTCGATTAAAGTAAGAATCATCGAAATCGGTACACCGAGTAAAAAGTTATGCGGTATAATATAACGTAGGTCGACGAAAAAGTAGTCACGTAAATACGCATTATTAGATATAACTATAAAAGTACTTGTCAGATCTCAATTAAATTAAAATGGGACCACATGACACGCAACACCTTTCAATTAAAACAAAATTGATCGAAATCGGTCCACCCAGTCAAAAGTTCTGAGCTAACATACATAAAAAAAAAAAAGAACATACGTGTCGAATTGAGAACCTCCTCCTTTTTTGGAAGTCGCTTAAAAAGTAGATGAGATATCGGCTTCACTCGCGTTCATAGTTATTGCAACCACTTATGTTTCGTATGAATATGTAGTTGTAAGAATTATATTTGTATGAATAGGTATATAATACAAGACCACCAATAGAGTTATAATTAATGTTATAGAGACAAAATATTAACATGTTTATTTATATATAAAGTCACTTATAATTTAAATTCTTATATATTTAAATATAATCCTCATAAACATATTTTTAAAAACGTACGAAATATAAAGTTTAAATTTGCGGCAATAAACGACATCGCCGCGAACTTTACCATTTCGATTAAACACATGGATGAATTGAGAGAAAGTTCAGAACATAAAATGAATACTTTTAATAAAAGTTGAAAGTAAGTAACTTAAATCTTAAAGACCGTCTCCGTACAGTTGTGGTAGTAACTAGTAACTGACATGAGTTCTTTTATAACTAAACTAACGACCCGCCCCGGCTTCGCACGGTTACAAAAACTATCAGTGTTCCTCTACTATATTATGCATGTATTATACATATAAACCTTCCTCTGGAATCACTCTATTCACTTAAGTAGTTTTAAAGATCTAAGCATACAGACAGCGGGAAGCGACTTTGTTTTATACTACGTACTAGCAAATATATCTATGTATCGATCAACCTAATAGTAAGCGTTTACCGTAGCCCAAGGACGCCTGTAACAACAGAAGCATCACAAGTTCGTTGCCGACCGGGTTCGTAACCCAGGAGCTCTTTGGTCACCTTACCACAGGAAGAGAACAACTACTTGATAGCAATAATCAATATTATTACAAGCTTTTATTTAACTTGCAATGTATGTATGTATGTATGTAACTTTAATGAATGTTTGTTCGGGTGAAATCTTGCAACTCAATTTTGAAGCAGATATCTTCAACCAATTGAGCTGAAATTTTGTATACAGGTTCAATTTGGATGACAATGCATGGTTTGTATGTATGCATGTGTGTATGTATGTTTGTTCGGGTGAAATCTTGCAACTCAATTTTGAAGCAACCAATTGAGCTGAAATTTTGTATACAGGTTCAATTTGGATGACAATGCATGGTTTGTATGTATGCATGTATGTATGTATGTTTGTTCGGGTGAAATCTTGCAACTCAATTTTAAAGCAACCAATTGAGCTGAAATTTTGTATGCAGGTTTAATTTGGATGACAATGCATGGTTTGTATGTATGCATGTATGTATGTATGTTTGTTCGGGTGAAATCTTGCAACTCAATTTTGAAGCAACCAATTGAGCTGAAATTTTGTATGCAGGTTCAATTTGGATGACAATGCATGGTTAACTTTGTGACGTCATTCTAAATCCAATATGGCAGCATATCCAAGAGTGCGGACTAGTTATTTTTAGTGCACTTCTACAATATGGGTATCAAATGAAAGGGCTTGCTAAGAATAATTCGAATAAAGTGACGTGATAACCGACTAAAAAGTCAAAAATAAATTAAATGTAAAAAACTTTTTAAAAAACAAGCTTTTATTTGAATGCACTAAAACGAAAAAAATAAATTTTTACTTTAAAACTTTTACTATCTACTTATAAAGTCATTACACATAATCTATATGATATAAAAGCTTGTCGCGAGATTTGCTTGTAAACAAGTAAATTAAATAAATTAATGTGATTGATTTTAACTAAGTATATATTAAAATTTTCAAACTAAGGAAATACGAGTACTCATATCTCCGAGATTTGCTTGTAAACAAGTAAATTAAATAAATTAATGTGATTGATTTTAACTATTAAAATTTTCAAACTAAGGAAATACGAGTACTCATATCTCGCGACAAGCTTTTCTATCATATAGATTATGTGTAATGACTTTATAAGTAGATAGTAAAAGTTTTAAAGTAAAAATTTATTTTTTTTCGTTTTAGTGCATTCAAATAAAAGCTTGTTTTTTAAAAAGTTTTTTACATTTAATTTATTATTTGGCTGTGATCTTCTATAAGATTGAGGTACTTCCCCAGTCGGGTTACAACAAATTTTGAGCAAAATATTTTCTGCTTTGCTCAACCTCAATAGTTGCAAGGACCATACAGATCACGCATTGACTAAGTGCTGACTGCTTTTGTGATATGTTACTGAATCTCCCAACCGACGATTTCATCTTACTTTACAGCTATAATTTGAGGCATGAGTTTTATATTTATTTAGTTGCTAGCCGACCTGTGCCCACTTCGTTGGGCGTTAATTATTTTTGTAATGTAATATAATATAGTGAAGTTTTCATCTCGCTCATATTTCTCCGACTTGAATTACAGATACTTATATTTTTCATTGAATTTTTTGTTCAATTACAATAATATATAGCCTATGTCACTGCTGAATAGTGTAGCTTTCTGTTGTTGAAAGAATTTTCATGATCGGATCAGTATTTGTGAAGATTACCCCCTACAAAACAAACAAAGTTAAAAACTTTACCTCTTTATAATATTAGTACAGATTTCTTGAATGAGAAGACAATGGGAGCTTATTCTGATGTCTGAATTAAAAAAACGTGACCTTTACGTTAAATTCGATTATATCTCTAATATTTTGTTACTATAAATATAACTCAATTGACGCAATACAACTAATATTAAGACTGTTAAGTCATACATTTATGAAAAAAAAGCCTTCCATAAATATTAATTAATCATTCTTTATTGTGTTATTTGACAGCCTAGCCTAGCTAGAAGTTCATTAAAGATACAACAATATGATACATACATACCTACACACGAAAATTAGTTAGTATTTTTAAACACAAACTAATTTTTTAAACTGAAAACTTATTTATAGACTGATTATTTTTGTTATTAATTGTTATACCAATAGGGTGGCAAACGAGCATACGGTCTACCTGATGGTAATAGGATACATTATAGACGCTGCAATACCAGAAGCACCGCTGTATTGCTCACCCTACTCCCAAACCTCCCCAGGAGCCAAGGGCGGATCCAGCTTTGGCGCCAGGGGGGGGGGGGGGTCACAGTCATAGTCATGGCGCCAGGTCACAAAGTCGTGGTCAAGTAAAAAGAAGTTATAATTTAAATTTTATAATGATAGATACAGGTAAAAAGTAGGTATTTTATTAATCTATGTACGTAATGTACTTAAAAATACCTATATTGTGACAAAAATCTTGTTTACAATTTTAATTAGTGGTCCACCTAGGTCCTGGACACAGCCGAGGGGGGGGTCATGACCCCCGTGACCCCCCCCTGGATCCGCCAGTGCCAGGAGCCCTCTACCTTACTCACCACAGGAACACAACAATTCGAGTAGTATTTGACCGTACCCAGCCGACAGCACTGCGTACCATCATGCATACCATGGTAATTTTTTTCGAATATATCTTTTTTTGTTTTATTTTATATAAATCTTATCCTGACTGAATGATGACCACAAAAAAGGAGCTACCCAGTTTTGTGCAGTCGGTCGAAAGCTATGTGCGTATAGGCTTATACCTACTCGTACATTTCAATGATTCATTTTTATTTACGTAGATTGCAATTTTTAAATTAGATATATGCGGCACAATACTAATTGGAGTGTTGGTTACTTTAATGTGAGGGTGACAAATTTTTCTCACAAATTTTAATGCAAGGACTAAAGTAATATTTTATGAAGAAAAAAAACTTAAATAGGTAAGAGGGGAACATAAAGCTATAGGTACTCGTATATTCTTACACTTATACATACAACTTACACTTAGGCAAAACATTACGTATGTAAAACAGGCAATAACTTCACGTACAACATATTCAAATTATATTACTTTCTATGACATTGCATAATATTTTTAATAAAACACATCAACAATCTTACAATTATTAAACGTTATATAACACGTACGTAAGTAGGACGCGTGTTTTTTCACGATGTTTTTAAAATCTCGATAATAAGACGTTGATCATCGCATTAATTTAAATACAAAATAAACTGACGTAAGTAAATTGTAAAATATTACTTATATTTAAAAATTTATAAGTAAGTATGCTTGTCTCTGTTAAACTTAATTAATTAAAATAAATATCAGTTTAATTTGTAAAACGACGATTTAAAAGTGCTTTTGAAACCTACTCGACACTCAATAATTGATTTTGATTTTGTACCCAATCACGAAAGAACAACCGAACCGCTCTAGATGAAACAGGCACAAATATAGACTATATTCAATGCTATTTTTTTTTTTTTTTTTTTGCGGTTAGTTATTTATTATATCCCGTACGAAATGTTGGTTAGACGCTAATAAAATTGCTATCAGTAACTTGTAATACGATTACGACGATTTCGTCTGTAACATCGCACTGCTACGCATATATACCTCTTTCTCCACGTAGGAGAAGGATCGATAACTTAATACACCACGCTGCTCTACTACGGGTTGGTGGATATATTCCCTACTATGAGCAACGATCGCAATCAGGTGTATATGATAACAACCGGGACCGTCAGCTTAACCTGCTCTCCGTGGCAAAGTGGAGAGACTCACACACAAGTAAAGAAATATTTGTACAAATACATATATCTATCCGGAGCGGGAATCGAAACCGCAACCCGCCAGTGTTATGGGCCCCGTAAACGATCAAACTTGTTTGTCAAACATGTTTGATCAAACTTCATGTTTCATATAACAAACATATTTAAAAAACCCGCAGCCCCGCACACGATGAAATAATTTGACAAACACGTTTGTCAAACAGAAATTTAATATGAAGTTTGATCAAATATTTGATCGTCTACGGGGCCCTTTAGACTCGTACATGGCACACGCACCACTATACCAGAGGTTGTAACTTGTAATAAATTGCAAAAACAAATAACATTACATAGTTTTTATTTCATTATTCACTACAAATAAACTTAAATTTTCTAAGTAAAGATAAGGCGGTACTAATGAAGCTTACATTAGCAAAAAAAAAAATAGAAGTATAGGGTTTTCCCCTATGGTGTTTTGTCGAAAGCCATGCGTCACACCTATCGACTTCGGCATGGTCCAAATATTTAAGGAGGTCATGATATCTGCACACAAACAAATTATTCGTTGCTACATCCTGTTTACTACACATAGACAAGTTATTTACTTTAAATCTATATGTATTATAAATACATAATTATATTATTATAACATAGAAAGACAAAATAAGTGGGTAGGTATGTGCATTTTTAATTATCTATAATTTTAATTTAAAAAAAAGAAATGTGACGGCCCATATTTTCAGTCGATTTGAAGGCTTCTTGTTTCGATATGTATATTACTCGCTTATTCATCCTTTTACGCCTATAGTTATAAAATTACCCATCATACCTAGACAATGTTTTTATTAATTTACCTCAATTAAATAAATAAAAAAGTCGGTTAAAAACTGACATACAATCAAACGATATCAACACAATGCAATTTCGGTTGGAAATTCGTAAGTAGGTAGAGCCGAGATCGCCCTGACCCACATAGTCGCCGCCATTTTGAATATTGAGTGCGCTTGCGCACCGGCGGGCCATTTCACACGATAACGCTTATCTAAGGATTTTATTTTTTTAAATTCTATTTTATATTTGGAATTGATAATCTGTATTATCTCATAACTTCTAATATGTTTTTTTTTGTAACAGTATCGGTCTTAAACTCTTAACTGAAGAAATGATTTTAAGTAATACAGACTATTTGAGTATTTCTCACGAAAGATGTACACGTAACGAAACATTTGTTATAAAATATCATAACGAAATAGTTTACAAAGTAACGAAATAGTAAACTAAAGCTAAGTGTGCATGAGTGCTTTAATAAAAGTGCAGGGAATAAGGGAATTAATTAAAAACATATTTTTCATTACAGGTGCACTTATTATTAGCTGAAATCAAAATGAAATATTCAAATTAAAAGACAGGAAAAAGAAAAAGTTTTAGCAGAAAAAAACTGAATTAAAAATAAACTGCGTCTTCTATATTCATCAAGGAAAGACTGCCCTCTTTTTCGACCAATTCAATTTTTTTAACTACATTTATTTCAGGAACACAGTCTAAATCTTTAGTTTTAGGGACCAAAAATTTTACATCCACGTTTTTTCCTCTACTTTTGTAAAATGAAATTGAGTACATCTTTTCTTCATAATGTATCTTGGTGATTACTCCAACGTAATACTTCCATGTCTTTTTGTAGTAGCGTACTAAAGTTGTATCTCCTAGTTTAAAAATCTCATTCTTCTGATAATCTTCGGCCTCAATGTTAACGTCTTTCTTAATACTTTCTTCATTTATTGAGGGTTCCACGGCAATCTCTATTATTTCTTGAATGTGTTCGTCATACTTGTTTATGATTTGTTTTTCCTTCATCTTTGTTTTCAGGTAAGTGCCTTCATTGTCCTTAACGTCTTCAGTCTCTCGCTCTTCTTTGTTTTTGGTACTATTTTCAGTTTTTTCCTTCATTGCCGTTTTCAGGTAAGTGCCTTTATTGTCATTTAAGTTTTCAGTTTCTCTTTCATTATTATTTTTGGTACATTTTTCAGTTTTTTCTTTCATCGGCGTTTTCAGGTAAGTGTCTTTATTGTCATTTAAGTCTTCAGTTTCTCTTTCATTATTACTTTTGGTATCTTTTTCAGATTTTTCCTTCATCGGCGTTTTCAGGTAAGTGTCTTTATTGTCATTTAAGTCTTCAGTTTCTCTTTCATTATTACTTTTGGTACCTTTTTCAGATTTTTCCTTCATCGGCGTTTTCAGGTAAGTGTCTTTATTGTCATTTAAGTCTTCAGTTTCTCTTTCATTATTATTTTTGGTACTTTTTTCAGTTTTTTCCTTCATCGGCGTTTTCAGGTAATGGTCTTTATTATCATTTAAGTCTTCAGTTTCTCTTTCATTATTATTTTTGGTATTATTTTCAGTTGTTTCCTTCATCGCTGTTTTTAGATAATTGTTCTTGTTGTCTTCAGTCTCTCTGTATGATTTAATTTTGTTATCTTTTTTAGTTATTTCCTGCATCACGGTTTTCAGGTAAACGTCTCCATAATCCTTAACATCTTTAGTCTCGCTGCCACGTGTGTTTTCGATATTTGTTTCCTTCATCGCTTTTTTCAGGTAAGTGTCTTCGTCGTCCGTAATGTCATCAGTCTCTCTGGCATTTGTGTTTATAATATTTATTTCCTTTAACGGTTTTTTCAGGTTAGTCTCTTTGTAATTTTTGCTCTTGATATTTTTTTCATTCATCAATATTTTCTGGCTAATGCTTTCAATCTCCTGAACTGTAACCTCATTGTCATTTTTGGTCGCGACATTTTCTTCTCTTTTCGATGTTTCCCTTTTGATTTTTGTTTTAAGCGACTCTTCTCTTTCTTTCCATTCATAAGTGCTTCCGTTATTTTCTTTGTATTTGGTGTTATGCATCGTAGAGAGATCAAAATTTTCGTCAATTTTTTGCAGCTTGAAAGGATCATATGTTTGCAGATTAACATACTTAAGGTTTTCGGGTGTGAACCGGATTGACGATAGAATAGTCACTTTTCCACTTTTATTTTCCTTATTTGTGTTTTCATGCTCATTATCAGTGTTAACCTCTTCTTCATCTTCGTCCTCATCCTGTATATCATCCATTGTACAATCTGATTCGGAGTAAATACTCATTGCGTCATCACTTATTGAAGTAGATGAACTAGTTAAACTCTTTGACCTTTTACGTTTCTTTGCGAGTACTTCTCCTGTTTGCATGCTTTGTCGTTTTTGAGCTTTAGGTATTTTTTTATTGCTGTATTTTTTGTTTGATTTTGATTCTTTTACCTGTGATTCGTTCTTCTTATTGTTGATTAATGTTGAAGCTAAAGTGTTCGTTTTAATCAGCTGATGTTCTTTGGTGTAGTAACAGTCACAGCAAGTGTTTTTTTCACAGTCGAAACAGCTTAGCCATTTATATTTAATTGGTCCATATCCGGTAGTTACTATTTGATGTACTTTCATTGTACCTTTTATGGGCACAACGTCATTTGGAATCATTTTTGTCATCTCTTCGACTTTGTTTTCAGGTATATAAAAGATTTTAATGTTGGTGTTATCTTTCAAGTAGTCATACGCTTCTTTCGCGTTTGTAATGTCATGACCGTGTGCTATTTGACTGTCTAGCTGTCGTTTTATAGCCCCACCAACGCCGTCCGCTGGTCCTTTGCCATGGGAGGCTTCGAAAAAATTCCATGTTCCAAATTGAAATTCATAGTCAGAACACCTTTTCTGGAACATGTAAAAATTGTTTTTTTGTCTGTATTGAGTAGCAGGACTGTCTGAAAAAACATGTAGTTTCTTTGCTTTCAGCTCTTTCGTACAATTCTGCAAAATGGGGTCCAAGTGGGCCCAAATGGCACCGGGACCATGCTCATTTATTGGTGAAATTGTGCATATTGATAAAGGTTTTTTATTTTTTGTGTAGAGTACACTTGTGTGAAGTGTGATCTGGTTCCTGCTTGCGCCAAAATGTACTGCCTGAATTTCCTCGGCTTGTTTGCAAGCGAAGTTTTCGGAGAAATCACAAACAAGACAGATTTCGTCATCTTCAAGATTCTTTATGCATTTTTTCCATGATTGGTATTGATGATTGACATTGTAGTGATGAATTTTGAATTGTCTTAGGTCTTTCAGGAATTCCTTGATTAAGTTACCTACTGTTCCTTTAACCGTTGTTTTAGCATATTTTTTTGTCTTTTTTTCTTCACATTTTCCTTTGGTGACTTTAGTATATGTATGTGTTATAATTTTCCACTGCAGCCACTGAATGGGGAGGTTTGCATCTATAGTTGAGTTAAGGGCTGGGATCTTATCTTTGCAGTCCATGCACTCTGAGTAAAAACATCTGAACGATGTGGAGCAAGTAACTTCTTCTAAAATGTGGCCCAAATCCGATGATTGAAGCACACCTAATCTCTTCAAAGCTGTAGTTTTGAATAGCATGTTAGTATGTTTTACACAAGCACATGTGTTTCGATCTTGGATTTTTGGATGAACAACGTAAAATGGCCGGAAACGACAAAAGGTTTGGAAAGATGCTCTCCCGCCTTCAGCTTGATATTTTTTATGAAGCTTGTATAATGGTTCAGTTAAATATCTTTTCTGCATCTTGTTTTTATTTTTCGTTACACATTCCTTCTTTCCAGCGCTATGTCGACTCACATCTTCCCTTTTAAAAAAAACATTGAGTTCTTGTCCATATTTTTGTTTCAAAGTACTTCTTGTTTTAGGAAATCGAATACTCCCTTTAAGTCCGAGAACCTTTGTGATATTAGTTTTCTGTTTGTATTTATTGACCATCTCATGCGTAGCTACATTTTTCAAGACATTTTTCTTTTCCTTAGTTTCTGCTATCTCATAATTTATTTTTATGGACTCTGTTAAAGTATTCAGCAAAAGCAATTTCTTTTTAACCTTCTCTTTTTCTTCAGCAGAGGCAGTTGGTATAGTAGCTTCCAGAAAGTTGTTGGTTTTCTTGATCGGGGTTTCATCACCAATTGCAATTTTAGCTGATTCACTATTCTTGTTTTCTATTAATTTCTTTTTGAGGTTAATTATTTCGAGCTTATATCGATTATTTTGCCTTCTGAGATTTGAATTTTTTCTTTTCAGTTCCATATTTTGTACAATCAACCTTTGCAATCTGGTATTTTGGTCAATATTTCTTTCAGTATTGTTATCAGTATGTGATGCTGATGTATTGTCAGCTTTTAAATGACCTTGAGCTCCTTTCTCTTCTTTCTTCTTTTTAGCCCTATCAGAATTTTGCTTCCTCCATTTTTTAAGCTGTTCCTGTTTTTCTGCTTCAGTTAATGACATCTTTTTCTTTTTAATGTTTTCTTTAACTTTTTCTAGATGTTTTAAACGTCTTTCTTCATATTTTTCTGGATTATCCTGTTTTAATTTTTCTCGATATTTTTTCTGCCTTTCGGCAGCTGTTTTCGGTGGCATTTCTGTAATAAAAAAAGATATTGTCATCTGATGTTGATATTACTTCTGGGCAAATAACTTGACTCAAAATGGCGTCGTTCTCCCCAGGTTCTCTACTCGATTTGTATGGGACGTCTAAAAAACGACTACTGCGCAGGTTTTAGTTATATGCCGCGTGGTATACAACAACATATCTTAACTACTATCACAACGACCCCCAAACCATGGTGTATAAATAATACACCGTTAAATTAAATTAATTGGCGAAGTTTCACAGACGTGATGGGTATAGATATCTACTCACAATAAAACAAGAATAAACATGTATTTTAAAACTTTTTTTTCGATCAGTTCTTACATCGCACGACCATGCTCGAACATAGTTGAATTATCACTTCAAGAAATCAGGTTTATTGTTGTTTTATTACCTTTAGATATCGATACCCGTCACGTCTGTGAAGTTTTGCTAGTTAATTTAATTTAACGTTGTATATTTCCAAGTACCTAACATCGTTCGCTCTCCTATTTAACCTAAAAAAATTTGAGCAGAGTTGTGTGTGTACAATGGGTTCCCCCATTCCCCCCAACTCTGCTCAAAAATTTATTGTGAAAATTACGTAAAATCAAACCAATATCCTTTAAATAACTACACCCTTACTGGCGGCGGAGCACATACATCTCTCCAAAGTTGAGCGGCTTAGGAGTACATAAAAGACGAACAAACGAAGCAACACACTTGTTTCTCCATAGACACATTTTTGCCCATTTTTGGTGAGATTAAAAGCAATAATAGACATTTATTCTACGAGTTTTGCAACTTGTCAGAAAAAACATCAACTACCCGTGCTTTTTGGACTGATCAGCTGATTATCTTGTCGTTAAATAAAAGTTATTGCTTTTACCTTACCTACTAAATAAGAAGGCAAACAGATGTCAGTTCAGAAAAGTAACCCCGGTAAATAAATAAAAAACTACGCAGTAATATATATGTCAGTGGTCTACACCCAGCTTTATAACATACTATTTCGTTACGTGACGAAAAACGACGAAACAGTAAAAGGAAATAAAACCCATAACCTCTAAAAGAAGTGGATTTCTGTCTATAATGAATTTGAATGATTGTAATTCACTTAAACAATTATCCTAACATACATTTTTATTAACTTTATATACAATTAAGAAGTACTTACCCCGAAAAAAGTTTTTTTTTCTCTCGTATCGAAATAGTACAACAGCCGGCGCACTAAGAGAATCTAGTTTTTGACAGAGAAAAAAATATGGCGTTGACATTTACCGTCGTCCAATAGGAACGATTTTAGAGTTGTCAGTACAAAATACTTAGATTCGTTCAGAAATTAAAGAAATTACTGAGAAATGGCGTGACTAAAGAGTACGTGACTAAAAATAAAAAAGGTGAGACATTTTGTTTATCGCGTGAAACGCAATTATTTTAAAGAAAGCAGGATAAAAGCATCTCTGAACCTTAAACCAGATTATACGAAGGTGCTAATTACAGAAAATTTGAACGTTAGACATACGTCATGTAGTATTTTTTGAAGCGGCAAAGTCGTTGGTACCCATTGAGACAAAAAGATTTTGTATGGAAGAGTAAATCATGATAGTGACAACTTGAAGCGTTACACAATTTTATGAAGTATTTTAGGTCCTTGCAATATCTAATCCTAATCAGGAGTATATTTTCTTCACCCTTCGGAAATATTTTACAAGAAGTTTCATCGTTTTATTTTAATATTTTGACTCAAACTTTTGAGACATGTTTTTTTCACAAATGTACATCTTTCGTGAGAAATACTCATTTATTGGGGTAGGTTTTAAATATTTTAGAACATAAGAGTATTTATATGTTCTAAAACCTACCTATATATAGGATAACCTAAAATAAAATTACCTTCCTCGATAATTGAGCTATACAATACTAAAAAATATTATCAATTATAACCTACAGTTATAATCTAATCTTAATATATATAAATCTCGTGTCACAATGTTTGTCCTCAATGGACTCCTAAACCACTTAACCGATTTTAATCAAATTTGCACACCGTGTGCAGTTTGATCCAACTTGAAAGATAGGCTATATTTTATTTTGGTATATGTAATTATTATATTTAAGAAGAAAAAAAAGGCGGTACGAAGTTCGCCAGGTCAGCTAGTACTAATATAAATTATATAAGCTGAAAAGTTTGTTTGGTTGTTTGTTTGTTCGATTAAAAGCGTTAAATTCAGGAGTTACTGGTCCAAGAAAACATATTTTTGTGATGCATAGCCTATTTACCGAGGAAGGCTATAGGTTATTTTTATTCAAATTAAAGCGTGTGAAACCGCGGGGCACAAACAGTATTAGTATAGTCTGATAATTCAAATAAAAACAACCATCGTACAGCCAGTCTTATCGCTTTTTAGACTCACAATGCGATAACTTTAAAGTGAAATACGAGTAGAACCAAATAGGCGTGTAGTTAAATTAAATATATATCCATCTCGCTCGCACATTATCGTTCTAATAATAGCGTCTCTCTCTATTTTCAGCTCCGAAGGTGACATTAACGATACACGTGGTATGAGCTATCTCATTTTGTATATAAATGTATATACAATTATAGGTACATATAGGTACTATTGTCATTCTTTGTATCCAGTTTGCGAGTTATAGTTATTGTATGCGGTTAAAAATACTGGTAAAATAGTATTTAGGAATATTATGGGACATAGATAGATTATACAACAAACTACATAAATATTTTAAATACGATTTCAAATTTAGCTCTGGTAATTTAGTTAAACCAAACGAGAAGTGTGTGTGGCTACGGCACTAAAGAATGTAGCCACCCCCTCTCTTCCCGTGGGTGTCGTAAGAGGCGACTAAGGGATAACACAGTTCCACTACCACCTTGGAACTTAAAAAGCCGACGGATGGCGGTATAACCATCCATGCTGGCTTTGAAATACACAGGCCAAAGATGGGCAGCAGCGTCTTCAGTGCGACAAAGCCAGCCCTGCGGTCACCAACCCGCCTGCCCAGCGTGGTGACTATGGGCAAAACACATGAGTTCGCGTCATAATGTCGGGCGCGAACTTGTGGAGGCCTATGTCCAACAGTGGACTGTGATAGGCTTTAGTGGTGGTGGTAGTGGAAACGAGAAGTGTAACTAACTACCCCATAACTAATTGTAAACTTAAATGACAGTTTTGACGCAAAAAAAAAACGATATTCTTATTTAGAATCGGTGAAAAAAAATGAATTTCACTGGCTTATGGATGTTGCGCTGGCGGTCGTGGGTTCGATTCCCGCACATGAAATACATTTGTATTGGCCATACAGATGTTTACCGTGGTCCAGCCGTCTGTACTTGCGTTTCCTAACCCCGTGACAGAGTAAATCCTAGTAGGAGCTGTTGAGTGTGAGGCATTTGTTGTTTCATTAAACCTAGCTTTGATACAAATTCATATCTAAAATCAATTGTGTTTTTACATAGTGTAATGACACATTTATATTTGTGGTTGTGTGTACAAGCTATTATATACTTTAAACAGTTGCAATAAAGTTTATTATACAAAATTACACAGTTCCGTAGGTTACAGGAGACAAACGGTCATCGACGTTTAGTTCGTACGACATTCCTCTCGCGTTTGTCATATAAAACGCTTTGTAAATAGTAAATATTATGTACATATTATGTGTATTGACATATGTTTATATGTTGTTTTTATCTAGTTTTGTATTTCGATGTTAATTATATTTAGCTCTTATTATGCGTATATGTACATATAAATATGAAGTGGGTTGTCAAGTTTGTTTATACGCGTTAAATTTTTGTGTTTTTTGATTCCATTTGAACTTACTTTAAGTTTCTGTTGGTAAGGCTTATATATTAAAGATATTTTACATACATAACCTACAAGTAACGTATTCGCGAGATAAGCATTATTAGCATCCGGAGTAATGGATACAGAAATAGATAAGTTGGATGCAACTGATTAAAATATAAGCAAAATTGTTTTAAAAGACACACATAAAACATAAATTACCCATTTCAATACCAAACACACACACAGACACACACAACCGACTAAAATAAAACCTTTAACCGTCAAAATATAACGACCCTCTCATCGAAACATACACCTCGTAAGCCGTGACATTATAATTTATCAGCATTATACCCAAATTAGCGAATACTAAAACATATGTAGGTCACGGTCCGCGAGAGAGATGGAATTATGAGATATATGACGTTTCAGAAAGAGACGGGTAGTATATGAATATGAAACTAGAGCGAGTGCGAAATTTTAACTGGATTATTTGCAAATCGTGAATACGACGCTTCTTACGTATTTTATTATATCTTATGAAAAGATTATAATGAACGTAGGACGTCGACAATTTTCTCTAAAATTAAAATCAACAAAACTATTCAAGTACGGTTTCAAAAGCACTTGAATTGTCACTTTGCAAGTTATATTCATCTTAAGTTTGACATAATTATAACGAAATAAATAAAAAATATAATTAGTACAGTACGAGATGGCGCATGAGTTCCGAAAACTATTCCACCTCAATTTTTTTATGCGATCCTCTTCAAATAGCCCTACTGATGATATAAATGCATGTTGCCAGGGGGAAATCCGGGGCCATATTTTTTAAACCAATTTTTTTTTCTCAATTGCAAGGAACTGTTATTTTTCAACCGGACAATTTTTTTTTATATTCTTTAATAAAATACAAATAAAAAAGGTCATATGACTTTTCACGATAAAGTTAATATTTTTAGAGATATGAATTTTTAAAGGTTCGAAAAATCTCAAATTTGGGTACTTTTGACCCATGAAATATATATTAAAGACTAAAGTAAAATATAAATTATATATTTTTTTAAATTCTTTATACACTAATTAATAGTTGTCTGATGGAGATTTAAAAAAAATTCATTGTTTATACCTGTTTTTTAATTGTTAACTTCGCGCGCTCACAAGTATTCGCTGCACCAGGCTCCCTGTGTCCTGAATCATTATTTATCATTTATCTTAAAAACTATTAACTGTATCAAGATTGTTAAAGAGTGTAATGTTATTAATAATTAAATTCTCTATAATTTGTTTTTAACAAACTTTTTTCTGGAATAAATTTAACAAAAGTTATTTAAGCATGAATCGGAACATGTAATTAAAAGTACATTTTTTCAGTTTATATTACTTTTTTGTTATTATCATAGTAATTTATGCATTTTTAACAACAATATAAAGATATAATGGTATTTGAAGGAATCACAGCTATGTATAAATAATAAAAAGATATTGGTACGTACTTAACTTGAAGATGAATGTAAAGAAGACGAAAGTGATGGTTTTTGAAGGAGATGCGGCAGTGACAGACTGCAATATCGTGATTGGAGATGAACAAATTAAACAGGTGAATGAGTTTGTGTATCTGGAATCAAAGTTTAGAAGAGATGGAAAGTGTGAGAGTGAAATTGAAAGAGGAGTGAATTCTGGAAACATGGTGAATGGAGCTTTGCATTCCTTTATGAACAGTCGAAGGGTGTCTAACATGGCTCGTTTGGCTGTGCAATGGGGGGGTGTTGGTCCCGACACTCATGTACGGAAGTGAAAGTTGGGTATGGCAGAAGAAACATGGAAGTAGAATAAATGCAGTTGAGATGAGAGCGTTAAGAAGTATGATAGGAGTTAAACTGAGTGACAGGATAAGAAATAGTGAGATAAGGAAACGTTGTGGTCTGAAAGAAGATGTAGTGAAAAAAATTGAGAAAGGTATACAGAGATGGTTTGGCCATGTCAAGAGAATGAATGAAGAACGATTGACGAAAAAAGTGTATAAGGCGAGTATGAATGGAAGTGTTGGAAGGGGTAGACCTAGGCGGAAGTTTCGAGATCAAATTAGGGACGTCCTGAAAAAAGGCCAGGTCAAGAGTACCCTAAACTGAAGAGCATGTATGAAAGGAATAATGAAAGTGGACGAATCGAAACAAGTATGTAAGGATCGTAGCAAGTGGAGAAAAGTGGTCTCTGCCTACCCCTACGGGAAAGAGGCGTGATTATACATATATACATATGTTTAATGTTCGAATTGAAATATAATAAAATAAAAAATACCTAAATGCATATATGTATCATGGTATGTATGATTGTGTCTAAGTAGGTACAGAAAAGATTTTTTTTTGTTTTTTTTTTGAAGTTTTGACTTTTACATCTATTAACTTCATCTAAAGAAGTTATTCAATGTAATTACTTTCTGCTTTAATAACAAAAATGCAATATAAACTGATAAAAAAGTACTTTTAATTACATGTTCCGATTCATGCTTAAATAACTTTTGTTAAATTTATTCCAGAAAACAGTTTATTAAAAACAAATTATAGAGAATTTAGTTATTAATAACATTACTCTCTTTAACAATCTTGATACAGTTAATAGTTTTTAAGATAAATGATAAATAATGATTCAGGACACAGGGAGCCTGGTGCAGCGAATACTTGTGAGCGCGCGAAGTTAACAATTAAAAAACAGGTATAAACAATGAAATTTTTTTAAATCTCTATCAGGAAACTATTAATTAGTGTATAAAGAATTTAAAAAAATATATAATTTATATTTTATTTTAGTCTTTAATATATATTTCATGGGTCAAAGGTACCCAAATTTGAGATTTTTCGAACTTTTAAAAATTCATATCTCTAAAAATATTAACTTTATCGTGAAAAGTCATAGGACCTTTTTTATTTGTATTTTATTAAAGAATATAAAAAAAAATTGTCCGGTTGGAAAATAACAGTTCCTTGCAATTGAGAAAAAAAAATTGGTTTAAAAAATATGGCCCCGGATTTCCCCCTGGCAACATGCATTTATATCATCAGTAGGGCTATTTGAAGAGGATCGCATAAAAAAATTGAGGTGGAATAGTTTTCGGAACTCATGCGCCAACTCGTACTGTACTAAATGAACTCCTCATACTTCACGGTCCCTAGTAGAATTAACTTTTGTGTCGGGAATTGACAATCTCACATGACAAATATTTGAATAGGCTACAAAAATGCTTTTTGTGGTCTGGGCGTTTATGTGTGTTGTGTTTCCAGACCCCAAATACTAAATTCACACCCTACTAAGGACAGTTGAATGTTAGGCGATTGTTATCTATACTAATATTATAAAGAGGTAAAGTTTATAACTTTGTTTGTATATACGGGGTAATCTTCGCAAATACTGATCCGATCATGAAAATTATTTCGCTAACAGAAAGCTACACTATTCAGGAGTGACAAGATAAAAGGAAAAAGATAAAAATAATTAAAGATTTTAAATCAGCAGGATTTGAACCTGCGCCCTCTGACGTGCCGTGTCAACAATTCAATCTAATCAAGCATTATTATTTGCCTTAGAAATTAATTGGTGATTTTAAAACATTTATATTTATCTGATTTGCTGAAAATAGTGAGAGTGTATTGGAACATATCAAATTTCACCGTACCCTTCTTATGTGAAATGGATTATAATTTATAACGCCCAACGAAGTGGGCACGGGTCGGCTAGTAATAAAAGAAAGTAATTAAAATATTAAAAAAAATTACCTAAAACGTTTAGACACGCGCATTAGCTAAAGTGGAACATTTAAAAATACCCGTGTACAGAACCAGTTCACGGTAATTAATGATGATAATAGGAGCGGGGCGCCTTATCGTATGTTGGTTATTTTAATATTAACATTATTTGTACATGGTCTTTCGATTCAAACGGTTCTTTACGGTGGATACATTCGATCCTGGCTCATTTTTCGATGTTCAAATCCCGGGATTACATTTGTAAAGTCACGGGATTTTCGGCACTTGAAATAAAACGATTGATCATAATATAATTATAATATTTTTACCCTATAAAAATTAAAAAAAAGATCCATTACGTTAGTTCTGTTAATACCCGTACATAGGAAAAACAAACGCGCGCCCTCTTTTCACTTTTAATTTCTGAACGAAAAGCTTTGTATAAAATATAAGTCAAATAGAAGTTGTAATCCTATCGTGAGCTGGTAAAACACAGGTACATATTCAAATGAAATAAACTGTATGTGTCAGTTACTTATAACCAGATACTTCGGATGGTTCCGCTTGTAAGCTGTAAATGGTCTGTTCCGTTAGATTGGCTTCATAACATCACGCAACTGTGATGTTATAAGGCCTATAACCTCATACAGGTTACCTTTATTTATAACAATGGGGCAAACGAGTAGACGAAGCCATCTGATGTTAAATGTCGCCCATGGACATCTGCAACGTATTATGACGGGATGCTTGTGCGTTGTCGGCCTTTAGGGAAAAGATGTCTATATACTCGAAGCTTGAAAACCAACAGGTTATAGCGCTCAGGGAAAACCTCAGAAGGAAGATCATTCCACATTTTGCATGCACGCGGAAAGAATGCGCGTAAAGATGGCACAATGGTTGCAAACCAAGCATTCAAATGGTGTGGATGAAACTTAGACCTACGGCGAAAGAAACAATGGTAAAAACTGCGGCAGCACCACAGAAATAGTAATATTAATATTTCTGTGGGCAGTACCATATAAAAGAGCTCTTCAGAACACTCACCATTATACAGACGGTAAAAAATACACAAGGAACCAACGTCTCTTCTTATACTTAGAGGCTCTAAGCCGTCAGTGAGTTTGTAATCGTCGACAATGTGAACTGCCCGGCGTTTGGTGGAGTCAAATCTGTGGAGTTGGTATTGAGGACACCTGCCCAAGTAACAAGTAACACCCGGAGACAGAAGTAAGAAGCAATGGGATGTTATAAGCTGAATCTATGTATTAAGATGAACCGTTTAATATAGCAACTATTAATTTTTTTTTATTCTTAATTAATTTTTTTTTATCATAACTTACACTAGTATAAAAATAGTGATGCAATTTAAAATAAAACAGTTTTAATAAATGAAACGTAATATCGTGTCGATCGAGCGGTTAGTTAACAACTTTCTCGGCGCGTCGAACAGCTGAGCGTGAAATTGTTTGTTTACTTCGAACGCGGGCGTGATCTTGGAATGTTGCATTTTAATATACATACATACATACATACATGTGTAGTATCGGAGATAACGCACAAATGTTGATTATGCATCGGCTTCAAGAAATCGAGGAGTTTCCCGACTGTTTTTTCTGGAGAAACCCGACTACTGGGGAAGTACCTTGACCTTCGATCACAGATAAATAATACTGCTCTCAAGAAATGTCGTATTTCTGTTGTGTGTATGACTCATTCTTAATTACTCATTCACCTTACAAGTGACCAGAGCTCCTGGGTGGAATTGGGGATAGGGTCGGCAACGCGCTTGCGATGCTTCTGGTATTGCAGACGTCTATAAGCTACGGTAACCCCCATACCATTAGATAAGTTTGCCGACCTAGTCGTATAAAAAATATGCCTAGGATATGCAATATTTATTAACCGTTGTAAAAGGAGTTGGTATTATTATTATTTTTTTTCGTTTTTCGTGTTTCGTTAAGTAAGAGAAATTAATGAATTTTTATTATTTATAAATTACACAACGTATAGTTATCCTTACAGTTTACGTCACATTATCTAGGTCAAGAGCTTATCAAAACTGTTCTAGCAATAAATTTAATATTTGTTTCTAAATGGAGCGAGTAAATATTTTTATTATACCAGTTTATATACGTATCACGCGGTTTCGCCCTCAGGCTGAATAAAGATTGTTCAAGTACTTTTGATATTTTTTACCGTTAGAAAACGCAAATATTTTAGCATTTTTTTGCCAAACAAGTCTTGTATAACCCAAAAAAACAAACTCACATCCTTACACAAATCAACATATAAAAGGAAATCAAGCCTCTCATATAACCCACATTACACATACAAATCAATACTTCAAGACCTTGTTTATATTTTCGTAAATAACCCCAACTTCATTCGAAAATCTATTCAATAAGCCACAAATAATATTCTTTTTTCTTAATTTTATACTGAGCGGAAAAATTTGAAAACGACGTTTGAAACGGATCAATTCGGATTTTTTAAATATATTTTCTAATACCTTTTGTACAAACTTCTTAGGAAATAAAATTGCTGAAAATTAATAAAAACTTCAGAACACGTAACAATTATTTAAACTTTACACATTTAAATGTTGCCAGACAGAACAAAGTCTGTTATGTCAAATAAATAAAAAATCAAAAAATATCAAGGTACTCACGATATCATGCCCCTGACTACCGCTACGGACGACCTCGGGCGCCATATACTCTATGGTGCCACAGAAGCTGTACGCCCTGCTCTCATTCCCGCAGAACTCCTTGGACAGACCGAAGTCCGTCAATACGATATGACCCTCGCCGTCCAGCAGGATGTTCTCCAGTTTTATGTCGCGGTATATGATACCGAGCTGGTGGAAAAATATCATAATTATTTATCTGAAACTAGCCGCCACCCGCGACTTCGTACGCGTGGAGTTAGTTATTTTCAAATAATTTTTAATTATATTCGAAAAAGCTAAATACCTAATGAAAAAAAATATATAAAAGAAAGATAAAAACAATCCATATCTAGACGAATTTTTAGGACCCTTGATTTGACCACAAAAGGGGATTGATTTCTAAAGATACATTATCAGTACACCTCAACACCATCTATAGAGCATACCTACATTTTGAATTTTAAGTCTCTTACTTCAAAAACATAGGACTTTCATACAAACTTCCAACCAAGTTTTACCCCCTTAGGGGTGGAGTTTCAAAAATATCCTTCTTAGCGGATGTCGAATCCCTATAAGGAACCTAGCTGCCAAATATCAAGTTTGTAGGTGTTATAGTTTCGTACATGTGATGAGTGTTCTTTCTCTTTTATATGTATATAGATGTACTGTCAACTACCCACAAAATGAGTCTCAGTTCTCAAAATCAGTTAGCACTTAACCAACCTTATGTAGCTGCTCAAGCGCCAATATGATCTCCGCGATGTAAATCCTGACCTCGTTCTCGAGGAAATGCTCTCGCTGGTAGAGATGGGTGAACAGCTCTCCGCCCGAGACGTAGTCTGGTGACAAACACAGCAACATTAAATCAAATGAAAGATTTTAATAACATGAAAATTTACGGCATAGTTCTTATAAAACCAAAAAATTTGTAAGATGGAAAATATATGAAAATAAAATGACTTCAATAAAATTTTCAACATTTTGCAAGGATGGCATTTCAGTAACAAACAGTTTTTTTTAACACAATTGGGTTACCAAATTATTTTTAAAACGTCGTTTTACAGATTACACGTTAATATTCTTTGATAAATAATTAAGGTTAAATTATCAAGGCTTAAGATCAAGTAAGAAATAAACTGTATATATAGAAATAAATAAATAATTTACATTTTTATAGGTATAGCGATCCAAAGAAGCATTAGTCAAACATACCCCCAGTCGAAGTAATCAAATCGAAAGGGTTAAACCCCTTCCGAAACAGAAGCCCTACACGATTTCGAACTTAGACACGTTTTACAATTTGCTCTTAATTGTTCACTCGCACAATGACGAACGAGATGGATTGTTTATCAACGACAAAATAAAACAAAAAAATTATTGTGTTGTAAGTAGTTAACAAATTATAATACATTATGCCATAACGTTGTCCCAATATAGAAAAGATAAATTAACAGTCAGTGTCCTGGAAAAGTAATAATTGTGTTTGCTCGCAAACGAAAAAAAAAAACCGACTTCAATTACAACGACAAGTAATAGATAATAAATAAATTAACAAACGCACTAGTCGTCACTACGATTTTCGAAGGTTCCCCTCGATTTCTCTGGGATCCCATCATCAGATCCTGATTTCCTTATCACGATACCTAAGTTGGGATATCTCCTTTCCAACAAAAAAAGAATTATCAAAATCGGTTCATAAACGACGAAGTTATCCCCGAACATACATTAAAAAAATAAAAAAATATATACGGTCGAATTGAGTAACCTCCTCCTTTTTTGAAGTCGGTTAAAAAATTAGTTGCTGCAATATTTAGGTTTTATTATTTGTTATTTGAAAGATGTAATTTGGAGATTTTACTATCATTCAAATGATTATCTGGACCTTATATTATGTTAAGCGTGGCTTGAGTTTTAACTTTATTATATGATGGTCACCTCCAAGGAATACTTTACAGTTTACACCAACTTAATTTTATGTGTTTTCTGTTATTGGTGTAAGCTCACGTGTGTTACTATTATGTTGCCAAAATGAAGCAAAAAAAGTGCAAATATATAGGTTTTAGAATAATATGAACGAGCTTCTCACTTTCATGAAAATTGCTCTATTGCGGAAGTATCGAGAATCGAGATTTTAGACAAGATTTTAGACAGACAATAGCGATATTCAAACACCTAAAAAAATTACAAATAAGCCTTCCACCACATTTTAATGATGTATTTAAAAAAAAAACTACAATGATGGTTACATTATATGTACATGTAACACATTTGAAAAGAATTTATAATTACTTCATCAGTCGGCAGTTACTTTTAACACAAACAGTGGGTTCATTACCTTAGGCACAGAGAAATGTGGGTACATATTAATAATATAAAAATAAAAAATGATATTAACATAAATATTAATTTATTTTTGAACTATTCCACCGACCGTATCACACTCGATCGATTTAAAAGGACCCGTGTATATTTGAGTACTCTCGAAACTCGACGGGGGAATATGAATAGAGTATCAAACTTTGATACGATTCAAAGCAAACTGGTCCAATAACTAAACGATAAACATGTATCGATAGCGGTATAATGATAACGATTGATTTGTTTGTTTTTGATGGATAGTTTTTTTTTATATCACTAGGTCAGCAAACATGCGTACGGCTCACCTGATGGTAAGCGATTACCGTAGCTTATAGACGCCTGCAACACCAGAAGCATCGCAAGCGCGTTGCCGACCATAACCCCCAATACTCCCCAGGTCACTTTTAAGGTGAACGAGTAATGAGGAATGAGTAATACTAACATTTCTTAAGAGCAGTATTATTTAGCTGTGGTCTTCTGTAAGGTCGAGATACTACCCCAGTCGGGCTGCTCCATATTTTAAGCAGGAAATTTCCTGCTCTGCCCTACCTCAATTGTGATGATACACATACTGTGATGATGAAGATAATAATGGAATTATAAAGCCTACAAATGGATATCCAGTCTCTATCCGGTACTCTGAAAGACCGGTCATGAGGTCTTATCCGGAAATATTGTAGCTGTGTTTAACAATAATTTGTAAACAGCAGAGTAGTTTAAAATATTTTCTATATCAAATATTTCCTTAACAAATATCCTATGATAGTATTAAAGGTGGAACAATATCACTGTATTTGTTTAAAGTTAATTTTAAAACCGCTTGCAAGTTGCAACGATATTCAAACTTTATAATAATAACTAGTTGACCCCCGCAAACGTTGTTTTGCCATATATTCGTTAATGCCCCCACAACCCCCTCTTGTGGGTGGAATTTCATAAAATCCTATAGCTGACCTCTACTCGGCGAAAGGAATATTCCTACCAAATTTCAAGTATCTACGCCTTATGGTTCCAGAGCACGGAGTATATGGAGACGGCATCGAACGTTATTTGCTTCAGAACCAGCGTAGCCAACTTTTACACCCACACAATTATATTAAAGTTCGCACACAATTTACAACATTAAAATCTTAATCCTAATTGGCTACGAAGTAGTGTGCGTGTACGCATTGCTACACGTTACTACAATCATAGATGAGTCTCTAGGGCCGTGGGCATTTCGATAAACATTGCAGATTTATCGATAAATGATAACACGGACGAGTATTATTTCAATAAAATTCAATAATTATTATTATCTATGTTCACTGATTACACATTAAATACCTCACATTAATAGTCAACTGGTAGTTTCCTATTACTGTAGACTGTAGTTCTATAAAACTGTTGGGATACTAATCAAATGTCAGAAATTTATTAAAACCAATATGAAACTGAGGGTTCAAAAAAATATATACGAAAAACTATCGGGATGAAACAGTAGGAGCCAAGCATGAAATAAACTGAAAGACACGGTGAAGTGAATTTTAAAAATCATTCACTCATTAAAATTTGAAATCTAATAAAAATGGATATAAAAAATGAAATTCGAATTGTACATATAGTATACTTATGTCTTAAACGTGATAATAAACATCGAACGAAAAACCTTTTATAATAAAAAAAGATTCAATTTATCGATAAACTACGGATTAGGCATTTGTTGCTCAACTAGTAAAGTCGATAATATGGCGGGCCACTGACGCCTGGTACTCCAAGAATTAGTGCGTAGCGAGCGTAACTATAGCCGCGCAATAGATTGCGCATTACGCGCGTTGTTCCCAGACTATCGGTAATGGTTAGCCAGCAGTGTATATCGTTACTGTTACAATTATGAATTGTAAGTCAAAATCGTTGTAGAGGACTGGCTTTTTTCCAAATATTAATAATTACTAGAGGTGTTCGTTATATTAGGTAGCGGATAAAATCACCTATTATTTTTAAATCATTTTATCACCTGTTATTTTTTTTACCTGGGAAGCGTGATATAATATCACGCTTCCCAGGTAAGGTTTGAAAGAATATTTTTATTTTTACTACTTTACCTCAAATGTACACAGAGTTAAATTGTACTCTATGGTCACAAAATTCCTTTTAATGTCCAGAACATCGTATAATATGTTAGTCCCATGTCAAATCGTATTCTATTGTAACGGACTAAGAACTATTTTCCTTTGAATGTCCAGAACATTCACGTTGCGTATAATATCTTAGCTTAGTCTCATGTCAAATTGTATTCTATTGTAACTGAATAAGAACTATTTTCCTTTCAATGTCTTTTGAAATAAATTTTAAAAATATTTTACTTCGTATTATTATCTTTATTATACTACACGTTAGACTTATTTTTTTCATATTATTTCGTTTTGTTTAACGGTTAAATTTTCAGTATGGACAACGCGTTTGTTCTCGTATGATGTTCGTCATTTTCGTGAGTTTATTTACGAATTTTACGATTGCGGTGTTGCGTTTTGAGAAACTGTAAATATAATTAATAATTATAATTAAGTTGTTTATATAATTAAGTATAGTTCTTTATATAATTAAGTATAGTTGTTTAGTGAGTAGAGTAAAATGCCACGAAAAGGACAAATGTGGAATTATTTTGCTGTGGTGGATGAAATTGCAAAAAAAAGCGGAATATAAATATTGTAAAAATATACTTTCATTTAAAACTACTATAACGAATTTAAAAAAACATATGAAACAAAAACATTTAATTATATATGAAGAAATAAGTAGAGAAAATAACAGGAATGAAAATAGCGGTAAGTTTATTTTATCTTGTATCTGTAAACGAGTTACGTAATTCTTGTAGGTATTGATTGAAGTGAAATTTCTTTAGAATCGTTATGATTTCAAACCGGATGCAAAGGCAAAAAGACAGGGAAGGACGAGCCGCGCTGCAAGCCGCTAATTTTAAATTAGTTTTTTTTAATTAGTTTGCCATAGAAGTTTCACTTCTATCGTGTGTGAATCGCACACACCTTTTTTTTGTTATACTTTGGATATCTCAGGAACGGCTGTAACCGTTTTGATGAAATTTTGTATATAGATAGTCTTTCATTTTAAGTATCCTATATGTAATATGCATTTGATCTCACAAATAATAAGAGTTGACCTAAAGGTTGTAATTACCAGGTCAAAAAATCCCAAAAAAAAAAATTTGATCTCACAAGGGTTTCACAGTTGGTAAAAAAAAAAAAAAAATATTATCACGTAAAAAATAATAAGTGATTTAAATGTAGCGTAACGTTATAACGTAATATCAAAATGTAGCCGTTACGCCCATCTCTAATAATTACAGTAAATTACTACTTATATGTGAAAGGAAATCATTCCTGGGGTAACTTTTAGACCTTAGCTCCCTTGTCGACACGACAATACTACACAACACGGCATTTTAATATTTTTTAAGTCACTAAATACGTCACCCGCGTCTGTACTACGACTGAGATGCGTTTGTTAACAGTATGATCGCCTGATCATAAGCACGGTAACACGCGTCACGCCCCTTACCATGTCTATAGTATTTCTGTGGTCTGTGTTCCAGAGATATTGTGATGAGTCAATATATGGGTGGAAATCTCTTTTATATATCTACTATATAGATTAATATTTCGATCATCGACATTAAAGGTCTGTTTTATCGGTCACTGATAACATTATCTGACGTATGATGTTATCTGTAAGATAAAAATTATGATAATATGTTCTTCCAAAGTCCGCTTTATTTTTCAGATTACTATTCGCATCTTGAGAACGCAAGTTTTAAACTTGGGTATTCAAGGTTTTTTAACTGAGGCAGGGCACAGCAGGAAATTTCCTGCTCAAAATATGGAGCAGTCCGACTGGGGTAGTACCTCACCCTTACAGCTAAATAATACTGTTTTCAAGCAGTGTTGTGTTCCTGTTGGTGAGTAAGGTGACCAGAGCTCCTGGGGGGAATTGGGGATAGGGTCGGCAACCACCAGGTAAGCCGTACGCTTGTTTGCCGACCTAGTTACATAAAAAAAAAACTATTAAGTTGAGGTGACACAAGCATTAAACTAAAGTATAAGTCTATCAGTAACTTATGCACGATATAAAATTTATCAACATCTAGAATAGTCCATTGAAAAGTTACATTTGGGGTTGCGTTTGCCAGAGGACGTAAATTTATTTTTTAGATATGAAGGGGGGGCTAGTCTTATGTTAAATCCAAGTTTGTAGGTTTGTAGTCCTTGTGCAACGGCCGCCATCTTGGAAAAAGAGGTTCGAATGGTTTTTATGGTTTATATGCCAAACTAAAAGTCTCACAAAAAAAATTATTTAACATTTTTTGTTGCAAATAAAATTATCTACAACTTATGTTCAGTAATTTTTAGTCGTAGAATCATAAATAAAAAAGTTATAAGTGAAAAACCATAAAAATTTAATAGAAAAAAATCTATTTGTCGATAAAACTTTTTTTCTAATCATTTTACAAAAAAATAATATCAGACCATTTTTATAGATAATATTTTAAGGAACAATTTTTATCAGAAACATTTTTAAATTTATTTATTTTTTAAGGTTTTACAGCGCTGCGAAACGAATACTGTTCTTCTCGATCAGTATTTGTAACTATACATGAATACTCGTATATTTTGCCATAATTTTTAATCACCTTGTTATTTTTTTATGATGATCTTTTTAATTATTGATAGTAAAATATTGTTAATATATAAATAATTCTTGTTTTGACACTCAACCTACGAGGTGGAGTCTGGAAGCGCGTTTTTTTTACGCACGTGGTTTTCTAAATCACAACTACTCTGTCCTCGGTCTTTTTGATGGACCAAGCTGCGGCTCAGCGGCTGGTTGGCTAACTATATTAAATACTTGAGGGGTAACCGGAGAAGGAAGTTAGCAAGAAGTGTGAAGTGGTTTTATGTACGGAGACATTATTGCGTATAACTTGCTGTTTCTCCATGCTTTTTCAGGATGTGACACAATTTCAGGTGCTTACAATATGGGTAAACTCAATTTTCTGAAAACCCTGGAGAAACATCTATAGTTAGCAAGTGGAACGGCGTTGTTCCTCAACAAGAGACTTGACCTTGCACTGCTCACTATCATTGGTGATCGTTTTTTTATCATTATCTATGGGGAGACTTGCAGCAAAATAATGGAGCTCTCGAAATTAATTGAAGAAAATGATTTACACATATTTTGAAATTTACGCCACGCCTCTTCTTCCGCTCTCCCTCAAGTATTTAATATAGAAAGCCAACCAGCCACTCGCCGCAAGATCGAGGACAGCAGTTGTGATTTAGAAAATCACGTGGATTATGCCTACTGCGGATACCACGTAGAAAAAACGCGCCTCCAGACTCCACCTCGTAGGTAGAGTGTCAAATCAAGAATTATTTATATATTAACAATATTTTACTATCAATAATTAAAAAGATCATCATAAAAAAATAACAAGGTGATTAAAAATTAGGGCTAATCATGAATATTTATTTATTTATATTCACGTGTTGTTATGAATACTGAAGAATAGTATTTGTTTCGCAGCGCTGTAAAACCTTAAATAATAAGTAAATAAATTTAAAAATGTTTATAATAAAAATTGTTCCTTAAAACATCGCCTATAAAAATGGTCTGATATTATTTTTTTGTAAAATGATTTAAAAAAAGTTTTATCAACAAATAGTTTTTTTCTCTTAAATTTTTATGGATTTTCGCTTATAACTTTTTTATTTATGATTCTACGACTAAAAGTTACATAAGTTGTAGATAATTTTATTTGCAACAAAAAATGTTTAATAATTTTTTTTTTGTGAGACTTATAGTTTGGCAGATAAACCATAAAAACCATTTGAACCTCTTTTTCCAAGATGGCGGCCGTTGCACAAGGACTACAAACCCACAAACTTGGATTTAACATTAGACTTACCCCCCCCCCTTCATATCTAAAAAATAAAATTGCGTCCTCTGACAAACGCAAGGTAAGCCCAAAAAAATGTAACATTTCAATGGACTAGAAGTAACGCTAGCTTACATCATCAAGCTACGACTAATCGTAGCAAAACAGTAGCTACGAGTACAAATGTCTGTAGAGTAGAGCCGAGCGGGAAGCACAGCCATTCCTAATTGTATGTAATTGCCAATCCCAAAATAAACAATGTTTACGACCCGCCCACCGATTTCGTATTTACAAGAATTCGGAAACCTTAAAAAAATCCAATTTCCAAGAAAACTTCCGACCCCCAGCCGGTGACCCTTTGAAAATTATTATTCACAAATCCTTTCCACGCGTAAACAAAAATTCAACGCAATTGGTGTTTTTCCATTAATTCAACTAGATTGTTCTAAAAATTCACGTAAGTAATGAAGTATTTATTTTGTTTATTTATAAACGATAGTCTAAAACTACAAACAGATTTTAATGATTCATTCACAGTAAGATAGATGCATTAAATAGAATCTCAATAGGCTATAAAATATCAAGCTACAACATAATAGAGCAGAAATAATAGCAATTAATGTCAACGCGATTAAGATCTTTTAACAAAATTAATAGCAATAGCTTTTAGTATGTATGATCCCACTGCTGGGCATAGGCCTCTTTCTCCATGTAGGACAGGGTTTCTTAACCTGTGGTCCATGGACCCCTAAGGGGTCCGTGTTATGAAAGCTGGGGGCCCATGGCAAGCCTACTTATGTTGTGAGTAGGTAAATATTTTCATGCGCGTAATCAAAAACAACTCCTCAATTTGATATTCTAATCCAGCATAAGCAGCAGCAACCGTCACACTAGTTATTTATATGTAAAGTTTGATCGCAAACAATAAAAGGTGATTGAAGTAAAGCATCGTTGTGTTTTTTTTTTCTTTTTTTTTTTGGTAAGGGTCCGTGGACTCTTTGTAATTTTTAAAGGGGTCCATCACTAGAAAAAGGTTAAGAAACCCTGATGTAGGAGAAGTATCGAACCTTAATCCACCACGCTGCTGCACTGCGGGTTGACGGATATATTCTCTAGGAGTAACGAAAGCTTTCATATGTCTATGATAACTACCGGAATTGACAACATAATAAGTAGTAATATAAAAAATATATTTATTTGAGATTGCTATAAAATTAATTGAGATTATACTCAACTCGTGAATTAACTACAAGATGCCTGGCTCGTCTGACCCAGATACGGGGGAGTAATAAAAAATTATAAAAAACGATGTACGAATTTTAAAAGAAACCTTATTTTTAGAACACAGTCAACGTAAATTCGATACTCTTTACGAATGGTAGATAGCCTTATACGTTTGTTTTAAAATACTTATCTCAAAATAGAATTAGATTAGAAAACTATCTAATGTCCCCGTTGTTCTACATGAGTGACAAAGAAATGCTTAATCGATGAAATAACATCACATTGACCTACGTGTAAAATCAACACTAATTAAATAGTATTAATTCGCATTGAATCGGACCAAGTCACATCCAATACGTCGCTTAATATTTTTATGGAAATTCGTAGTATCAACATACAACTGCGTATGAGAACATCTAGTAAATAATAGAAATATCTAGAACTTATACATTACATAGTTTCCTACCATAGGTAGAAGACATATTTCATTCTATATACGAGTATAATATGTAGTTAACGTATTTATATGCTTTATATAGTTTGTTGGCTTAAAGGATATATGTAAAACAAGGCTTGTCGGTTACGAACACGGAAGTAAATATCGGGGTATCAAATTTCCTTATGCTTCAAGTTTTGATACATATTTTTGAAATACAAATGCTATTGTAATAGTTGCAAATAAACATTTCGAAAGCCGAAAGCTAGACATGTGTTAAAGTAAATTATATCCTAAGCCTATTTACTGTCCAATGTCAGACACAGATGCTGGCGAGACTAGGGGAAATCCCCGTCTAACATTCAGATAAATAATTTGTAGAATATTCAAATGTAGGGCTGTCAAAAGTTTTTAATTTCCGTTATACTATAGTGGACAGGATTGGCAACGCGAAAACTATGTAGTATAATAGCTAACTAGTGATAGTGTTTTAAACCCACAGCCCTGATTAAAATTTTTAAAAAGAGTGGAGAATCTCCATTCTGAATCGATGGTAGATTCGCTTTTAACTATAAAATTAATTTATTAAAACAAAAATTATTTTGATTTTTAAAACGACGATTTAAAAAGGCTATTGACGCCTGCTGAGATCAGACATTTCAATTTTAAAAATTACCCAAAAATAGTTTCAAGTGACATTTTCCACATCGGGATATAACTGTTTACGTGTAACCGGGAGTGGTGTATTGTTTTATATGGGAATAACGTCTGACAGTCTACCACAATACCGCTAATGGCGCTAATATATCCGCGCCATTATGATATTGTTCTATCGTTGGCCAACCGCTCCTGAAGTGGCACTGAATGTGTTACGAAAGACTAGCGATTTAAGTTTAAAATTATATCGATCATATTTTTTACTGCCAGCAAGACGCTAGTTGTTGTAATTTTGATAACCCTTATAAAATATTTGTACAGGCCGTACATTCGTTGTAGATGCAAAAAAGGAAGAGGTTCTCAATTCGGCTGTATTTTTTTATGTATCGATAGATATTTCATGTGGTACCATTTAAATCGATATCCGACGGGTACTTTTTGAGTTATCTATAATAATGCGTATTTACTTGACTATACGTTATATTACTGGTAGTAGTTTCTTTTTTTCGTTTGCGAGTTGCGAGCAAACACAATTATTGCTTTCCCAGGACACAGACTGTTAATTTCTCTTTTCTATACCTATCGGATAATCTATACTAATATATAAAGCTGAAGAGTTTGTTTGTTTGGTTGTTTGTTTGTTTGTTTGTTTGTTTGAACGCGGTAATCTCTGGATCTACTAGGCCGATTTGAAAAATTCTTTCAGTGTTAGATAGCCCATTTATCGAGGAAGGCTATAGGCTATGTGTCATCACGCTAAGACCAATAGGACAGGAGTCCACGCCGACGAAGTCGCGCGCAGAAGCTAGTGTATTATAATTTGTAAACTACTTACACACTTGACAATCGATTATGTTACCCAGACATTGGTAGATTCTGAGAATACGAGATTAGAGTATTATTAATTAATGCGGAATTTCTCGCCGATTCTCCTCTCCACAATCGACATTACAAATAGGTGGTAGCTTGGTATAAACTAAAGCCTAAGATTATATATTACAACTCTATATCCGCTAATACCCATGCCTTGTGACAATGTTCTCACAGCGAACGCACGTGCAACATCTAACAATAGGCTTGCAACTGACTGCAGTAATAAGCTGGTGGCGAGGAGTTTTTTTTTCTTTTAAACACTAACTAGATTTACTTTGTCTCGATGATCATCGTTTTTTTTTTTTTTTTTGTAATTTAAATTAACTTCAATATTAGGTTCGTTTACAATGCTGAGATTCTATCTTTCTACGACTTATAGGAACGGAATTATAGCGACAAACTCGGGTAAGTCCAAGTGGATCGTATAGTTATATGTAACAAATTAACTGTTATTAGTACTACTATATTACTACTACAAGTACTATTTTATTAGTACTTGTATATAAACCAATTAACGAAAACATTTTAATTCGTATTATTTATTTTTAGGTTCGATCCCCACTGGAACGGATTTTTGATATAATATTAAAAATGTTTACCATTTTAATTATTGATATACATAATTATAGGTATGTATCGAAGTATATATGTCATGCCTAGATGTACATTACATAAATGTACGTATGCACTATATTATCCTTCGCTTAATTTTAATTTATACGCAGGTTCATTATCTTCTTGTCTAGACAAAATCTAAAACAACATATATACTCGTATATATGTTCGAATTACAAACAGTTATAATTATGTACCCAGATATGTTGGTATACAGTTTAATGTTGATTAAACTGTTGTAAAACCTAATATATATATAGTGCTTCGCCGGCTAAAGCATTACCTAACCGAAACCAGACACCTTGACCCACCGGACGCGAGCTACTTTTTCTTTTACGCGGACCAGCTATTGTTTGCCAGTGAACTTTGGTTAGGATTGTAATGATATATGGAACGTTTTAAACGAGACTTATGTGACATTGTCGGTCTTTTAAGAGATTACAGTTTTAACTGTGACATATGAATGTGTTAATTTCTTTTTATCGTTCGTAGATATAATGTCGACTGCTATGGCTTATTGCGAACAAAAATTAAACGAAAAATTGTAACTGTAATATTAAAAATACAATTTTATAAGAACGTGTTAAACGAGTAGACCGTTTCTTTTTTGTTTTTTTTTTTCCTTTTTTTGTACGAAAATTCCTTTTATTTTTAACTCCAAAAAAAAATAAAAAATGGACGTATAATCATATAAATAAATATGCATTTCCCAAACAACCCATTTACAAAACTATCAATCGAGATACAGCAATAAAAAAAAAATAGTTAAACTTTAAAGTAATTAGTCCGATTAATTAGTTGTGATTATTACAACACCATTATGAAATTACTAAGAATTATCTATACCAATAAATGGAGAGCAGGTTTTTTTGTTCGGTTTTACTGCGAAAACTACTGAACCGATCGGAATAATACTTATACCATAAGATGCCGTGTGTTTCGGAGAAGGTTTTAGTACTTATATATTATGTTGGTGATTAGTTTTTATATGCAATACTAATATATATGGAGTATACAATATGTCGTTAATTAGTGATTACTTATCGTGTAAAAAAATATGGACAGACAGAGGTCGCTAGTTTACAAATATGTAAATGAGGTTTAGCTCAGCAATTACTACAAAATTATTAAAAAAAAAAAATATGGATTTTAAAAAGATTTAAATATGTAACGTGGAAGCTTTTTTATTTATCTACTAGCTTCTGCGCGCGACGTCGTCGGCGTGGACTCCGCTCCTATTGGTCTTAGCGTGATGATACATAGCCTATAGCCTTCCTCGATAAATGGGCTATCTAACACTGAAAGAATTTTTCAAATCGGCCCAGTACTTCCAGAGATTACCGCGTTCAAACAAACAAACAAACAATCAAACAAACTCTTCAGCTTTATATATTAGTATAGATCTGTAAAGCATTAGAAACACATGACATATTCAAAAACCACTTGTAAAATACCTGTTTGAAATGTACTTTGATTCCGTTAAGTACCTTATTAATAAAGCCCACACAATGTTTATGATCTTCGAAACGGCCATAATAAACATTCTAACGCGACCTTTGAAATAATTGTTATACTAATTGAATCTCCTTGTTTATTTTTTTCACATGGAGCAACTTTTAATTGAAGACAACAAGGGCACGAGTATAATGATGTATGACTAAACAGATCTTTCCACAAATTTATACTGTAAAAATATTACAAAGTTCAAGTGAGGGTCGGCAACGCGCTATAGGCTACGGTAGTCACTTACCATCCGGTGAGCCGTACGCTTGTTTGTCGACTTACTAACATTTAAAAAAAAAAGAAAAAAAAAGTGATTCTTGCAAACGTGTTTTATACGACTGATCATATTTAACACTACTAGATACAGAGTTACTTAGATACTAAGGATAATAATAAAAATCTGCATTGTGAATTTGCGATCAACTTAACTATCGCACTGGGTTCCCAGTAATGTTAGATGAAAGTTTTTTATGTATTAAAAAAACCCAAATTTTTATTTTTACGACAATGATTGTATCTACCCGTAGATTAGATGTAGACCTAACTTGTCCACTACTTTTTTATAATCACAGTAGGTTACGTACAATGAATAGAACACTAAAAAGCTATTCACTGTATTGGATATTTTTCATATTTATTATCATATTTTTACAAGCTATATCACATCATCATCGCATCAGCCTATCGCAGTCCACTGCTGGACATAGGCCTCCCCAAAAGTCGCGCCAGACATCCCGGTTTTCCGCAATCCTCATCCAGCCTACGCCGACAATCTTACGTAGATCGTCGGTCCAACGGGCCGGAAGACGTCCCACACTGCGTTTGCCAAGACGCGGTCTCCACTCCAGGACACGTCTGCTCCAGCGGCCATCGGTCCTGCGACACAGATGACCAGCCCACTGCTACTTCAACTTGCTAATTCTGTGGGCTATGTCGGTTACTTTCGTTCTCTCGCGGATAGCCTCATTTCTACCTCTATCTTTGAAAGAAACCCCAAGCATAGCCCCTTCCATTGCACGCTGAGCGACTTTAAACTAGTGGACCAGTCCGTCAGTGTCCATGTCTCGGTCCCGTATGTTAACACAGGCAGGACGCATTGTTCGAAGACTTATGTTTTCAAGGATTGCAAGTAGGGATTGCAATCCGGTGTCATTTTCAATCCGGCCGGATTGATCAAACCATAATAACCTAACTTTTCTTTTTAATTCAAACGTATGTTGACCGGTAATGAAGTGAAAAAATTGTACATTTTAATTAAATATATTTTTTTAAATTAAATCTCAGTTTCAAAACAAATTATATAATCTATCAAATGAAAAGATAAAAATGTTTAAATCCGTGGGAGTTATTTCTCAGTATTCATATATGTCGAATTTATTGATACAAATTGATCTAAGCCAAATTCCAATTTCGACCACGTCGTATTAACACGTGGTGAGACGAATCAAAGAGCTAGATTTGTAATTTTAATTAGCCTTTAATTATATTAGCATTTAATTATATTAAATTTTTTAGTGATTGTGGATCTTTGTCTCTACTTTTCCTTTCACAAATTTCACGCTATCTATCAGGGTATTACTTGGTTAAGGCTTCGGTTACGGATATATATAGGTACGAATATTTATTGATATGATATGGTTCCAAATATAAGATTTAGCCCGTAACAGTTCACTGCTGGGCATAGGCCTCTTTTTCCATGTAGGAGAAGGATTGTAGCTTAATCAGCGAATATGTTCCCTACTATAAGTAACGATAGCTATCAGGTATTTATGATAACAATCGGGACCGACAGCTTAACGTGATCTCCGAGGCACGGAGGGGCGGACCCACAAGGACAGACATCCACCCTGGAGAGAAATATTTGTACAAATACAAATATCCATCCCAAGCGGGAATCCAACCAGCAAACCGTCGATGTTATGATATTATGGTTACAAATATTAAATTTGTTCCGATTATCCTTTAGTTTCGGTTACAGATATTAGATTTTAGAGGAAATGCCACAATACTTTATTTTACTTCCTAACGTATATTGTATTAGTTACTGTTACAAATTCTGAGTACTCTATGTTAAACAGCGATGACTCCCACGATGATTTGGTTGCAAAATTAACTGACTTTATGATAATGTTATTTGACCAGAAAAATGTAAAACATAGCAAAAAATTTAGTATTTAAATTACCCTTTGATTGATCTATGCTAAATCATCCGAAACTTTAATATCGGTTTATGGTACGGTTACAGATACATTTTTATTACGTATATCCAATAGTTTGGTTACGATAAAATAACATCCCTAGTTTGAATATAAATATTTCTAGGTATTCTGCAAGTAACGGCAATGTGAAGTTATTTAATATTCGCACAATAAGTCAAGCAACTTCCGTGTTTTTTTAGCTGTAAATAGAGTTGAATACCTTCACTATAATGCATCTATAACTAATTTAAATGGCAAAAAACTATCAATCAAGTCTTTAGTCTTAGCGTCAAAGGACTCGTGTATTTAAGAGCCACGCTCTTTCTTTTAAAAAGAGGTCATTTTCTCAATAAATGCCAACACCGGATCCGGGCACCGGATCCGGCATTTTTTACCCGATCCGGTAACTGTAAAATGATGCCGGATCCGCCGGATTACCGGATCCGGTTTTCCGGATTGCAATCCCTACGTGTATGGCGGTACCTGCGCTATTGTCGATATTCACCTACCCTCACTTCTATTATTCGAGTCATTCAGTCGTGTATAAAAGACCGATGCAACCGCAGCTAAGGCAGTCTTGGCTCTGGCGTGGCGCGGTGCACTTGTGTATCCTGCTAGTAGCTTAACCTCGACTCTTGTAAGGGTTGGTTTGTGTACACGAATTAATTGTTACATTATATTGTGGGCAACTCGGGCAGTGGAGGCGAGCGTTAATGCGCATTTTAAAGACGGCCGTCTTAAACCTAGACTCGGGTCGCAACTCCTGGGCACTGCCTTGAGTTGTCACTAGGGATTGCAATCCGGTGTCGTTTTCGATCCGGCCGGATCCGGTCGAATCTTTAACAATCCGGCCGGATCCGGGCCGGATCCGAGCCGGATTTATCAAACCATAATAACCTAACTTTTCTTTTTAATTGAAACGTATGTTGACCGTTAATGAAGTGAAAAAATTGTACATTTTAATTAAATTATTTTTTAAATTAATTTAAAATCTCAGTTTCAATACAAATCTATATTAATACTAATATATATAAAGCTGAAGAGTTTATTTGTTTGGTTGTTTGTTTGTATGTTTGTTTGTTTGAACGCGGTAATCTCTGGAACTACTGGGCCGATTTGAAAAATTCTTTCAGTGTTAGATAGCCCATTTATCGAGGAAGGCTATAGGCTATGTATCATCACGCTAAGACCAATAGGAGTGGAGTCCACGCCGAAGAAGTCGCGCGCAGATTTTTTTTTTTTTTTTTTTATGTTACTAAGTCGACAAACAAGCGTACGGCTCACCTGATGGTAAGTGACTACCGTAGCCTATAGACGCCTGCAACACCAGAAGCGTCGCAAGCGCGTTGCCGACCCTATCCCCAATCCCCCCCAGGAGCTCTGGTCACCTTACTCACCAACAGGAACACAATACTGCTTGAAAACAGTATTATTTAGCTGTGGTCTTCTGTAAGGTCGAGGTACTACCCCAGTCGGGCTGCTCCATATTTTGAGCAGGAAATTTCCTGCTGTGCCCTACCTCAGTTAAGAGATGCTAGTTATATTATAAAAAAGAAAAGCTAAATATATTTAAATCAACTTATATTAGAGCTATAAATGTAGCCATTAATATGATACATATAAATGTATTCATATTATGTTGAATTCATTCATACAAATTGAACTAAGCCAAGTTCCAGGTGAGACGGATCAAAGAGCTAGATTTGTAATTTTAATTAGTCCAGTAATATTAAGTTTTTCAGTGATTGTAGATCTTCTTCTCTACTTTTTCTTTCACAAGTTTCACGCTATCTGTCAAGTTATTACCTACTTGGTTACGGATTAGTTAGTTACGGATATATTTACGAATATTTCTAGATAATTATGATCTGGTTCCAAATATAAGATTTAGCCTGTAACATCTCACTCCTGGGCATAGGCCTCTTTCTCCACGTAGGAGAAGGAATGGAGCTTAATCAGCGGATATGTTCCCTACTATGAGTAACGATAGCTATCAGGTATTTATGATAACAATCGATCCACAAGAACAAACATCCACCCTGGAAAGAAATATTTGTACAAATACAAACATCCACCCCGAGCGAGACTCCAACCAGCAAACCGTCGATTTTATGATATGGTTACAGATATTAAATTGTTTCGGATTATCATTTAGTTCCGGTTACAGATATTCTATTTTAGAGGAAATGCCAAAATACTACTTACTTACTATAAACTTTTTATTAAACTTTTATATAGGTTAATGGAACGGTTACGGATAAATTTTTATTTCGTATATGTATATCCAATAGTTTGGTTACGATTAAGTAACATCCCTAGTTTGAATCTTAATATTTCTAGGTATTCTGCAAGTAACTGCAATGTGAAGTTATTTAATACTCGCAAAATAAGTCAAGCAAATTCAGTGTTTTTTTCAGCTGTAATTAAAGTTGAATACCTTCACCATAACGCATATCTATAACTAATTCAAATGGCAAAAATCTATCAATCAAGTCTTTAGTCTTAGCGTCAAAGGACTCGTATCTTTAATTCTTTAAGAACCACGCTCTATCTTTTAAAAGAGGTAATTTTCTTAAAAAACCGCCAACACCGGATCCGGTCACCGGATCCGGCATTTTTCACCGGATCCGGTAACTGTAAAATGATGCCGGATCCGCCGGATTACCGGATCCGGTTTTCCGGATTGCAATCCCTAATTGCAAGCTATATATTAGGCTTTAAAACATCACGACACCCATAAAAAATGGGGATGTTTTATTTAAGGTAATCGAACAATATCGTAATTATACGCGACAGAAACGTCGAGGGATTTGTAAAACTCGACATAATATGTAAACGTTAACAGGTAAACACCAAAGAACATAAGGTTTATATACAGTTTTATCCTCAATATTATATTGAACTACAAACTTTAAAAGTCAATGTAATTTACTACTTTACACAAAGCAAAGTTATGTACAAAACGTTTTATACGGTTTTCGTCAGTTCTTTAAGAGAGTATCTTAATTTCATTGTAACAGAATACACAGCATCAACACTGATATGGGCCAGTTTCACCAGTTTTGAATAAAGTTTATCTTACAAATAAGTTACAAATAGACTGACAGCGGGAGGTAGAAATGTAGAATATGCGATTAAGACCAGGCATTAGGACCTACATAGACGCCGCTACCGCAACGGTCACAGCACTAATTTTTGGCTGTTGCGCTGGCGGTTGAGGGTTCGTTCCCCGCACATGACAAACATTTGTAATGACCATAATATGTTTGCCGTGGTCTGGGTGTTTGTGCTGTCCTTGTGGGTCTCCCCACCGTGCCTCGGAGAGCACGTTAAGCCGTCGGTCCCGGTTGTTATGATATATACCTGATAGCGATCGTTACTCATAGTAGAGAATATATCCGTCAACCCGCATTGGAGCAGCGTGGTGGATTAAGCTCTGATCCTTCTCCAACATGGGGAAAAGGCCTATGCCCAGCAGTGGGATGATACAGACTGAATCTAAAAGCTATTTCAGGCTGAAGCGATTAGGACCTACTTATTTCTTTTCAATTAATAAATTACAACTTTAAGATCAATATGCGCGAACAGAAATATCTCATGAATAGGTAGAATTCGATGATAAAAAAATAATAATTATGTAATCAAAAACTTTTAACTGTCGTATTTTTTTTTAATGTAACTAGGTTGGCAAACAAGCGTACGGCTCACCTGATGGTAAGACCGTAGCCTATAGACGCCTGCAACACCAGAAGCATCGCAAGCGCGTCGCCGACCCTATCCCCAATCCCCCCCAGGAGCTCTGGTCACCTTACTCACCAACAGGAACACAACACTGCTTGAAAACAGTATTATTTAGCTGTGTTCTTCTGTAAGGTCGAGGTACTACCCCAGTCGGGCTGCTCCATATTTTGAGCAGAAAATTTCTTGCTGTGCCCTACCTCAGTTAAACCGTCGTCCCCGTATACCGTAACGTATACCGTCACCCCTCATATAGCGTTATCTTGTTTGAAGGAGGAACTACTGAATTTCTTAGACGTATTTCTCATTATGAACTAGATTTTAAAGCAGAGCGGTTTCATCACGTAGCGCCAAAGAGATTAACTTAAAATTTAAAACCTTAAAACGAAAACGCTTGAAGAAGGAGCTTTGAATGTAATTTATTCTGTAGTTGATTTACGTAGTTAGTATTTTGCCTCCTACTCTTGTATACATTAAAAAGTGATTGTATTAAAAACTAGCCTCTGCTCGCGACTTCGCCCGCGTGAAACAGTTATTTTGAAACATTCTTCATTGGTGCAGCTCCGCTACTATTGATCTTAGCAATATGATATATTACCTATATCCTTTCTCGATAAATGGGCTATCTAACACTGAAATAATTTTTCAAATCGGACCAGTAGCTTCTAAGATTAGCATGTTCAAACAAACAAACAAACAAACTCTTCAGCTTTATAATATTATAGTACATATAGATTTAACATGTAACTAAATGATAATCATAATTTATATATTTCTTCTGTGCCGTGTGTTTGTCACTGAACTTCTCCTAAACGGCTGAACCGATTTGGTTGAAATTTTGTACGTATATTTCTATGGGTTCATGGATGGTTTGAAAACACAATCGGAGCCGGTAGGTGGCGCTGCTATCGGTACGTCAACAATCAAATTTGGTAGCTGTATTCCGGGCAGGACAACGTCTGCCAGGTCCGCTAGTAATACAATAAATTTTTAGCTTTGTTCATTTTATACCAATGTAGCTGATTTGCTTATATAAACGGTTGCCTGCGACAAAGGGTATGCATTTCTAGTTTAGATATTGTTCCGAATACAGTAAGAAATACCAAGTGAACTAATTTCTTTCCGCAATTAAACATTTTATTAATAAGCAAGAATAATAATACAAAAAATAATCATTATACCATCTAGGTACATTATTCTTTAATGAATATCAATTAATCTCTTTTTCTTTGTATTAAAAAAATTAAACACTGAGCAAGGGTACGTATAACGTACGTAACGTATGTTAATCTCTAGTAAAGCCATCTTTATCTAGTATTAACCTTGTTAATTGTGTCCAGAGAGTGGGATCACTAGATAAGTAGATATCTATCCGATAACTGGTTGGAACCGCTACGGGTACGCGACCCCGGACTACTCTAGCTGCTAGTGTCACACACCCTTCCCCGTAATCCGTGGCACTAGTATCCTTAATCCCAGATCCTTGTCTCATATAAATCCTTCTCACCTATCCTTATTCTTAGGCAAGAATTCCCAAGGATGGTTGATGTCAGGCAGGCGGCCGGTCGTAAAATAAACCATGCCAAATCTTTTACAACATGAGTTCCATGACTCATGTTAAGCCGACCCTACGTAAGTGGGATAAGGGCAGGGAGATGATGATCTAGTATTAACCTTGTCATAGATTAACTGTAGTTTTTAAGGTTAAAAATTTTGATAGTCTTTATTTTTATTTAAACACATATGGTCTCGACCTTTGGAAGGTGTCTTCAAGTCTCAACTTGGTCTAGAAACCAGAAACTAGATTCGCGAAATAGACATGACTCAGATGTCTGCAGAGGTCAAATTAATTATTTTATTATTGTCTAGCCAGTTTGTCTTGGGTGTGTTAAAAAACAAAACTGGAAGTCATTGTGCTTTTGACCGACCATTAAACAAAAGGTTATAAGTGAAATTTATTTATTTTAAAACATATAATATGAAATACCAAAATTAAAGTAATAATTATTTAATTTATATCTTTATATGAAATCAGATCTAATGGTTTAGATATAAATAGAATTAGCGTCTACGAATTTAAGAAAAAAGAAATTTATTAAATACAAATTTATAAAATAAAATTGACGACGCGTTAGCGCAGCGGTCACAGCACTGACAGTTGCGCTGGCGGTCGCGGGTTCGATCCCCGCTCGTGAGACATTTGTGTCAAAAAAAAACGTATATTCACACACTTTTTTTAGGTAATTCTTTTACAAATTGTAATGAATTTCGGTACGTAGATAGCTGGACATCCAGAATAACATATAGGCAACTTATTATCCCATTATTCTCACGGGAACGGGAATTTACGCAGGTGGAACCGCGAGGCATAGCTAGCAACGTATAACCTCATCAACTTTTACGACGAACAGACAGCAACGCGTCTCGCTAGAGAGTAATAAACATAACGAGACCGAACAGAACCTTTGTCCCTTAAGACGAACCTTTCTTTCTTACCTCTTCCTCTTCTTGTAATTACACCGCCTGTTTGAAACACTACCACAGGTGTAGCTTTAAAAGGACATATACATGTATACTAATTACATCTTTACTAATATTATAAAGGTGTAAAGTTTTTAACTTTGTTTGTTTGTAGGGGGTAATCTTCGCAAACACTGATCCGATTATGAAAATTCTTTCACTTACAGAAAGCTACACTATTCAGGAGTGATATAGGCTATATTTTATTGTTATTGAACGAATGAAAAATATTAGGATATGTAAATCAAGTCGAAGAAATGTGAGCGAGATGAAAACTTTTCTATATATTTGCATCACAAAACTAATTGACGCCTAGCGAAGTGGGCACACTAAGTCGGCTAGTTTTAGATAAAATGGTACTGTAACGCATCTTTAGTGCGTTGACTTGTTCTATATCGCAGTGGTTATAGAAACTGACTGTTACGGTAAAAGTTGCGAGTTCGATCCCCGCTTAATGACAACGCTTCAGCCTTTAATATCCCACAGCTGGGCATAGGCCTCTTTCCCCATATAGGAGAAGGATCAGAGCTCGTCAAGCTGCGCTTACTAAGTTAATAAAGCCGAGGAAAAATAGATTCCTAAGTGATGTCTAACGAGACATTAAAATTTTTGAGTAATTTAATATTTTAATATTTTGACTAAGTTAAGGTTGCTTATAACACTGGGTACATTACGTAGGTTTGTAATGTTCCCAATGTTAAAATATAAATTTTTATTTTATTGATATTTTGCTACCTTAACTTTATTTTATTATTATTTAGTATTTTTTTTGCAATTAACATTTTTTCTTTTTTTGACTTTCGTTAAGTGTGTGTATCACTTTATGGCGAAATAAATGTTTTCATTTCATTTCATTAACTCCATGACAAATTCGCGCCATGTAAAAAGAACGCTGAAAGAAACTGTTTGCGCATATATAATCTCGGACACTAAAATACTAGGCCTATTGTTGTATTTTTGAATTAACCTTTCGCTCGCGGCTTCGTATAATGGTTATTGGTAAGGGAAAAAAATATATAGATAGACCTCATACCACCATATAGACCGATAAATCGCCTTTGCGCAGCTTGAAGGCCGGCGTTCTTTTTTACGTGACGCGGACTATAAAGGCTATGGAGATGAACCACGATGGTCTGAGAGTTGGATGTGTGTGTGGTTTCCATACTAAAAAGACATTTGAATGTAAAACGCTTATCTTTTTATCAGCATCATAACAATAAAATTAAAACCACTATCTTTATAAAAATATCTAAAAAAAAACACTAAAGTGAATACATTGCGAAACACCATCAAAATTAAGATAAGTCATAACAATTCGTTTGGACTCGTGAACTGAGTGTGCCAAGGCCGGGCCAGTGTTTTGCCACGGGTTGGTCAATCGCAAATGCTACGTTTTACACTAAAACAACCTTTTGCAACGTTTCGATGTTCCCTTCTTGATTTAAAAAATTATTCATATTTAAAATACTTTTATAATTAAAATATATCAACGTTAGTATATTACCTCAGTATTATTTATGACCTTCTGTACTGTCGAGGTACTTATCCAGTCGTATCTACTCCAGATTAAGCTAGACATTTCCAACTTTACCCTAGCAAATAATACATCTTCTCTATACCTCTATATATATATATATATATATATATATATATATATATATATATATATAAACTAGCTGACCTGGCGAACTTCGTACCGCCTTTTTTTTCTTAAATATAATAATTACATATACCAAACTAAAATATAGCCTATCTTTCAAGTTGGATCAAACTGCACACAGTGTGCAAATTTGATTAAAATCGGTTAAGTGGTTTAGGAGTCCATTGAGGACAAACATTGTGACACGAGATTTATATATGTATATTAAGATGAATCGCTAAATGTGTTGCTAATAGGGCATCGAAACTCGGTTCAATTTTGAAAACCCGGGTTTTCGGGTCTAAGAGTAATCAAAACCCGGGTAGACCGGTTTTTTCGAGCATTTCGATCTTTTTATTGTATTTTTTTTGAAATACACTAATCTGCGTTTATATATCGATTTCCTACAATAAGTGCAAAATATAAAGGATGAGGAATAATTTAAATAAATGAAACAGTACTTTACAAATTACAAAAACAGTTTTACATACATAAATACAATCACACATCTTTCCCATAGGGGTAGGCAGACCCCACTTCTTTCCACTTGCTATGATCCTTACATATTTGTTTCGCTTCGTCCATTTTTATTATTCCTTTCATACATGCTCTTCGGTTTAGGGTACTCTTGACCTGGCCTTTTTTGAAGACGTCTCTGAGGTCTTGAAACGTTAGCCTAGGTCTCGCCTTATACACTTTTTTCGTCAATCGTTCTTCATTCATTCTCTCGACATGGCCAAACCATCTCAGCATAACTTTCTCAATTTTTGTTACTACATCTTCTTTCAGACCACAACGTTTCATTATCTCACTGTTTCTTATCCTGTCACTCAGTTTAACTCCTATCATATTTCTTAACGCTCTCATCTCAACTGCATTTATTCTACTTTCATGTTTCTTCTGCCATACCCAAATTTCACTTCTATACATGAGTGTCGGAACCAACACCCCCCTATGCACAGCCAAACGAGCCTTATTAGATACGTTCCGACTGCTCATAAAGGAGTGCAAAGCTCCATTCATCATGATTCCTGCATTCATTCTTCTTTCAATATCACTCTCACACTTTCCATCTCTTGTAAACTTTGAACCCAGATACACAAACTCATTCACCTGTTCAATTTGTTCATCTCCAATCACGACATTGCAGTCTGTCACTGTCTCATGTCTTTCAAACACCATCACTTTCGTCTTCTTTACATTCATCTTCAGTCAGTTCAGCCTATTGCAGTCCACTGCTGGACATAGGCCTCCCCAAGTTCGCGCCAGACATCCCGGTTTTCCGCAATCCTCATACAGCCTATACCGGCAATCTTACGTAAATCGTCGGTCCAACGGGCCGGAGGACGTCCCACACTGCATTTGCCAAGACGCGGCCTCCACTAAACTCTCAGGACACGTCTGCTCCAACGGCCATGGGTCCTGCAACACAGATGACCAGCCCACTGCCACTTCAACGTGCTAATTCTGTGGGCTATGTCGGTTACTTTCGTTCTACACGTATACGTTTCGTTACATTTCTAGTCCTATCTTTGAGAGAAACCCCAAGCATAGCCTGTTTCATTGCGCGTTGAGCGACTTTAAGCTTGTGGACCAGTCCCTTCGTCAGTGTCCACGTCTCGGCTCCGTATGTCAACACAGGCAGGATGCATTGCTCGAAAACTTTTGTCTTCAAGGATTGCGGAATCTTCGAAGTGAAGACTCGACGAAGCCTGCCAAACGCCGCCCAGCCCAACCGAATCCTCCTATCAGCTTCCTTCTCGAAGTTGTTTCGGCCCAGTTGAATGGTGTGGCCAAGGTAGACATAATCCTGAACAACCTCGAGAATGATACCGTCAACCGATACCGGTCTCGGTATGACTTGGTTGTTAAACATAACTTTCGTCTTGTCCAAGTTCATACAGAGACCGACTCGTCGGGAGGACCCGTTTAGGCCGGTCAGCATTTGGCCTAGCTCAACCAACGTCTCCGCAAAGATGACGATATTCATCTTCATTCCCTTTTTAACAATAGCTCCACTCACAGCACTTACTATAATTTCCTGCAACTCCTTGGCCGAAGACGCAATTAATACTCGGTCATCAGCATAGAGAAGATATTTGACGAGTAACTCATTCATTCTCAACCCACTTTCATGCTCTTTTAAATCTGTCAAGCAATTGTCCATTAATAGATTAAGTAACCACGGTGACGCTACACATCTCTGTCTAACACCTTTTTCGATATTAAACCCTTCAGTGTACGCCCCGTTTATCCTTACACAAGCACTAGAATTTTTATAAAGAGATTTCAGTGCTCGTATGAGGGTACTGCTCACACCGTACTCGGACAGTGCTGACCACAATTCATTCCTCACCACTCTATTACCGCTGGACCGACGATCTACGTAAGATTGCCGGTGTAGGCTGGATGAGGATTGCGAAAAACCCGAAATTGGATGTCTGCCGCGAACTTGGGGAGGCCTATGTCCAGCAGTGGACTGCAATAGGCTGAACTAACTAACTATCATAGGCTTTTTCTAGATTTACAAACGCGCAATAGACCTTCTTATTTTTAGCCAAACATTTTTCGGCTATGCACCGCAAAGAAAAGACCTGATCCGTACATCCAAATCCCTTTCTAAATCCCGCTTGTGCAATTGTGCATCCCATACTCTTTCGTCTGTTTCATTTACAACCCTTTCAATCAACACTTTTGCATACAATTTACCCATTCATGTCCTGAGATGGATGCGCGCGTTCCATTTAACTTGCATGGCTTGTTTTAATGGTAGGAACGTAGCAACAAAGCTACTTTTAACGCAATAAATAATAATTTATCAAAGCGTGTTTTTATTCCATTTACTTATTATTGCATTCGGTGGCTTAAACTTAATAAATAACAAAAACAAAAGTATAATAAAAAAAACCCGAAAAACCCGAGTTTTAAAAATCAAACCCGGGTTTTTTGTAATCCTCAAAACCCGGGAAAACCCGGGTTTTTTCGGTCCGGGTAAACCCGGGCTCGATGCCCTAGTTGCTAAGCGCAAATCTCGAGAGCGGCTAAACCGATTTCGCTAATTCTTTTTTTATAATATACCTACCTTGAAGTACGAGGATGGTTGTTACGGAGAGAAAAATTTAAAAAATTACCTGAAAGAGTCTAAAAACAACACTTTTCTATATTCCCATACAAAATATTCGTAATAATACTAAAACGTCAATTTGAACTTTAATACCATATCATAAAGTTTAAGTGTTAGTGGAGGGGTTCCGGGAAGGATAAGTATTAAAAAAAATAAAAAATTAAAGAATCAACTGTTAGGCGGTACGAAGTTCGCCGGGTCAGCTAGTAGGTAATATGAAATAACATAACGTAACCACAGAACCACGGAAAACACTCAAACCGACATTATTCAAATAGTATTATCATCAAAAATCGATAATGCACCGTTTCGAGAGAGATGCGACGATGATAACGAAAGCATGCGCTTGCGCCACTGATTGTGTCACGCGGCGCAACACTCTGATGCACTTTGTTCGAACATGCTCTGTATATCTTTAGCGCTCCACCGGTTATGGATAACGCAGACCCGTGCCCACATCGTTGGGCGTTAATTATTTTTGTGATACAAATGTATAGTAAAGTTTTCATCTCGCTCGCACATCTCCGCGACTTGATTTACATATACTATTATTTTTCACTGAATTCTCTGTTCAATAACAATAAAATATAGCCTATGTCACTCCTGAATAGTGTAGCTTTCTGTTAGTGAAAGAATTTTCATGATCGGATCAGTATTTGCGAAGATTACTACCTACAAACAAACGAAGTTAAAAACTTTACCTCTTTATATTATTAAGTATAGAACTATAGATAATTCCTTGTCACACGACAGAAGTAAAACTTCGTTAAAACCTCTCTTTCTATCTTCACTAACTTACATCGCCCTCTCAACTTCCGTTCGCCTCGCCCGATCACACTATTCGTAACGCTCTCGTCACGCATTCACCAGCTTAGGTACTTCCCAAGTCAAGCGTGCGTAAAGAAGTTATACTCCAAGAATTAAAATGTGTTATTTTAAACTATGGCTTACCAAGGATAAGATGTAGCTTCGCGTCGGTCTGAAACGCGTAGTGAAGCGTCACTAGGAACGGACACGACCTCACCGCCTCTAAAACCTAAGGAAAAAGGTAAAAATAAACATATATTAATTAAAACAATAATTATACACGTACAAAGATTTTTAACTTAAACTTTTATTCTATCGCCCCAAAATTTTTCGTTCGTCTATCGCATGTCGCAAGTGTTCCGCGGTATTTGTGTTTTGATCTGTGTATTAATGTAAATGTTTTTATTCACTAAAGTTTCACTTTCATCGTGGTTTCATACAACCACACAATTCTTTTTATTATATTCTAATATTCTATAATCAGGTGGAGCTTCCACTTTGTTCCACTGCGGATAATTTATTTATCAAACGCAGTACCGATAGCTATCTGAAGCCTATAACAACCAGGACTGACTTTTCGTGCTCCCTGAGCCACGATGGAGCAATCCCACAAGAACATACACCAACTAGAAATAAATATTAGTCTAAATACAAATATCTGTCACAAGCGGGAATAGAACCCGCGACCTCCAGCATCTATATACATATATCACATCTTCATCATCACTTCAGCCTATCGCAGTCCACAGCAGGACATAAGCCTCCACAAGTTAGCGCCAAAAATGACGTGAACTCGTGTGTTTTGCCTATAGTCACCACGCTGGGCAGGCGCGTTGGTGATTGCAGGGCTGGCTTTGTCGCACCGAAGACGCTGCTGCCCGTCTTTGGCCTGTGTACTTCAAAGCCAGCAGTTGGATGGTTATCCCGCCATCGGTCGGCTTTTTTAGTTCCAAGGCGGTAGTGGAACTGTGTTATCCCTTAGTCGCCTCCTAAGACACCCACGGCAAGAGAGGAGGTGGCTATATTCTTTACTGCCGTAACCAGTATAGTAATAAATATAGTAATAAATATCAATGACAACAACAACTTAACTGAGGTAGGGCACAGCAGGAAATTTCCTGCTCAACATTGGAGCAGCTCGACTGGGGTAGTACCTCGACCTTACAGAAGACCACAGCTAAATAATACTGTTTTCAAGTAGTATTGTGTTCCTGTTGGTGAGTAAGGTGACCAGAGCTCCTGGGGGGGATTGGGGATAGGGTCGGCAACGCGCTTGCGATGCTTCTGGTGTTGCAGGCGTCTATAGGCTACGGTCTTACCATCAGGTGAGCCGTACGCTTGTTTGCCAACCTATTTACATAAAAAAAAAAAACTTCACCTGTCTCTCCGTCCGCGTGTGTTCAGCAGTCTTCAACTTCTGTACTATCGACGCTTTCTTGAGCACCTTCATTGCATACAGTTTTCCCTCGTCGATGCCACATCTTTTTCTTACTAGAAACACTTTGCCGTAAGCTGAAACAAAAAGAAATATGCATATTTTAAATTACATATTTACCGAGAAAGGTTTTTATATAACAATATCATTTATTTTGCTTAACAGAGCGAGATGTCTCTTCGAGAATTATGTAATCAAATTTTTCGGTATATTGTGGAAACAAAAGCAAAAATATAGAAGAAAATGACTTTTAAATTTGAAGTTATATCGCACTTTCGAATATAACAATCTGCCGCAGGCTTTAAACATAAAAAATAACTATAATCGTCATATAAATTATCGTTGAGATTTCCAAATTAAAGCACCGCGAAAATTGCGGCACATTGTCCCACATAAAATAGGACCTACGACGCATTGTAACAATTTCTTATATTAATTAAACCCAATTTTGTAAAAGATCAGTCCTGCCTATATACATTACAATTATATTCATTATATAATCATAATTAAGCATATTATGTAAATGAAATGAAAATACTAGTTTGTTGTCAAGTAGTTGAACCAAAAGCGATACTTCACCAAAGAGTTCTTATTTGAATAAGTTAGGTAATTTGACTAAATTAAGAATAAGTATATCAATATCAAACCATAACTTTACAGTCAAATAGAAACAAATTTTAACTTAACACTTCAACTTAAACTTTTCAGTGTAGGATGTAGGGAAAGATTAAACTATCTCTTTTCTTCCCTAAAATTTAAGAACAGATGAAAACCACCTAAGGCCTAAGCTAATAAAAAAAAAGTGTTAATAAATCCGTGATCATCGAAACGGAGCGAGTTTTGAGAAAGGCTCAGTAGTAACTAGTGAATAACTGAGCAGCTGTTACAAGTAGTAACCGGATACATCCGTTTTAAGCCAGTTCGATGACAATTGGTTTTTTTTTTTTAAGACGGACGGGCAATCTGCCCGGTTATAAAAAAACTAGCTTCTGCGCGCGACTTCGTCGGCGTGGACCCCGCTCCTATTAGTCTTAGCGTAATGATATATAGCCTATAGCCTTCCTCGATAAATGGGCTATCTAACACTGAAAGAATTTTTCAAATCGGACCAGTAGATCCTGAGATTAGCACGTTCAAACAAACAATCAAACAAACTCTTCAGCTTTATTATATTAGTATAGATATATATTAAAAATACTTAATTAACTTAAAAGTCTTATAATATATAGTAATAGTAATTATTCATACTTCTAACGTCATTCAATTATAGTGGCTCTTCGAAACCGCAAATAGATTTACTAATATTAAAATTAGTCAATACAACATTAAAGAAACACATAGAATAATACAACATTGCTTAAAATTATTGTTTCGGTCAAAAACAATCGACGTACAATTGTAAACGATCGCTACTACAAACAATTGAATCGCATTTAATTATTCCAGCCGAACAATCTTTATCGCTATCGCTTTGCGGATGCGTTCTACTATTGATATACGTTCCATAATGTCAATTTAATATCAATCATATCAAAAATTTTCGATCCAGCGGGGTGTGAACCCGCGCCTCCGACATACCGTGTCAGCGCTCTGCCAATTGAGCTATGGATCCACATCCCGCTGGGTCGAAATTCTTGTTGTGATGATTTTTATTTGGTTTTAAGCAAACCTTGGCGTCGTCTATAGCGAGTCTTTTACAGCACCCGACTACTCAAAGTTTCATATTACACTGAATTCTTTGACAAGAGACGATACACCATGCTATTTTTAATTCGCATTATTTTTATTTTTGTGTTACCCACACATGAGGAAATTATAAACATTTTTAAATCATATCAAAATTTTTCGATCCAGCGGGGTTTGAACCGGCGAATATTTCCTCATGTGGTGGGTAACACAAAAAATAAAAATAATATGAATTATTAGGAACCATTAAAAAAATATATAATTACGTCTACAACTAAAATTTTTTTAAGTAAAAAAAAATCGAATATTAAAAATACAAAGTACCTACCTACATTGAAGTTGAAAGTCAATAACGTTGTCCGACCTAGGTGGTGAATGCATCCTAGGCCGGACGTTGAACCCGATCCCGTAAAAATAAAGTTGCCAAAAAAACAGCTTTACCTCGCGTATGCATGACCTTGCTTTTTAACATTTCCGTTGACTACGCAGCGGATTTTAAACACCTTTTCTTAAATACGGCAGAGATTTACCACTGCACTGGCTTACTGTATAATGTAGATAAAAAAAAAATGTTGCTCGAAAGGTTCCTATCTAAAGCTTAGTATGGACCGATTTTTATGAAATTATGTGTGCATATCGGGTAGGTCTGAGAATCGGCCAACATCTATTTTTCATACCCCTAAGTTATAAGGGGGGGGGGGGGGGGGGTAAGGGGTTAATAACATATATGGCAAAAAAACGTTTGCGGGGTCAGCTAGTATATAAATAAAATTAAAAATCGGTCAGTTTAATCAAAATGTTTTAGATATTATGTACTAAGATAAAAAATCCATTTTAGTCCTTTGGAAGTTCAATTGTGAAAGAAAATAATCAATTCATATTAATTTACGGTGTAGCTGCGTATTTTAGGAATCTTTACACACACTAACGTACAAATGTACACGTGCTGAAGATACGGACATAGCGCCTCGATGTACGCGTAATCTACGACTACCCGGAAATATGTACAGTATGCAACATTCGTACACGGCCTCAAAATGTGATTAGACAGATGGAAATATAAACAAAATACTTACATTGATAACAGCTTTGAGTTTAACAATAATCTTAGTAAAATAAATCGGATCAGTAGGTACAATAAAAATATTTAACCAGCTGACCACCACAGACTTCGTGAACTGTCCAACTCGTGAAATTTAAATTATCGTTATTTTCTGAAACCCTCCAATTGGCTGTACTACTTTCTTAATATTCATTCCATACGAAGATTCTTTTTACTTTGTAGAAGCAAAGAAGAAAGAAAGAAAGAAAAAGCATTTAGTAAAGTGAAATTGATCGAACTGTTCTCTAGTTTTGCGATTAGGAACACATTTAGCGATTAATTTGTGGGTTTATAGATAAAAGAAATAGCAATTTTTTTTAAATGATACTTCTTTAGGCACGAGGGGTAAAATTTGAGCGACCGGTAACGCGGTGACACGGCAACGCTGTCAGTACTTGGATGGGTGACCGCCTGGGAACATCTCATGACGTTGGCTTTTTGTTTTTTTTTTCAATTTGTTTTTTTTTTAAATTAGAATAGACCATAGAAGTTTCACTTTTGACATGTGTACTTTGTTTTTGTAAATAAGGTCTAAATGTTCAAGAAACGAGATTTAGAATACTCAATTGAATGAAACCAAACCTCTTGTTGCTTTCCGCAAGGTAGACATCTATCATAGTATTTATACAGTGAATGGAAACAAGGAAAGTTTCACACGTAGATTCATTATCTAATGAACGCAAGACGAACGTCTCACAAACGGCCTCATTGCCAGTTCAGAGAAAGACACGGACGAAGGTCGCGCACGGTACGTTTCAGAATAACTCGAGTCTTTCGAGAATCACGATGATAATCATGTTTTTTCGAACGTTCGTGGAAACTGTGCAAAACGAAAATCGAATATAAGAGTATTTACATACTCTTTTTTAACAAACGTCGTGATATTAAAATGTTATGATATAATATGGGCTAATTGGCTAGAGGCTAGAGCAACACTAACTGAGGTAGGGCACAGCAGGAAATTTCCTGCTCAAAATATGGAGCAGCCCGACTGGGGTAGTACCTCGACCTTATAGATGATTACAGCTACATAACACTGTTTTCAAGCAGTGTTGTGTTCCTGTTGGTGAGTAATGTGACCAGAGCTCCTGGGGGAAACTGGAGATGGGGTCGGCAACGCGCTTGCGATGCTTCTGGTGTTGCAAACGTAAACGTCTACTACAAGCTACGGTGATCGCTTACCATCAGGTGAGCCGTACGCTTGTTTGCCGATCTAGTTACATAAAAAAAAGTACCGACACGATCAGTCGGAGATGCAGGTTCGATCCCCGATGGAACGGTCGATTTTTGATATAATAAAAATGTTTGGAATTCCCTAATGTGTCAATAACACAAAAATAAATAATAATAATATGAGAATGTTATACACACACGCCAGTTATAAATTATACCTAAAAGTAATTTGCGTACTTATTACATTACTTGATTTCACAATAATAAAATTATAAATATTAAAGATACACATAACAACTTGAGATAAGGAAACAAAACTGACCTTGTACATTTGTATCCATATTAATTAATATTTAAAAATCATATTCATAATCTTTCTTATTTTAATTATTGTTTTTCTCTATGAAATTATATTCTTTTACCTACATTTCCATGATCCTTTGTGTCTCTTTTGACATTATTTAACACAAGATTATCTACATAGACTAGGTATATAGACTATCTAATAATCTAGATTAAGCAATACATTATATCTATAGTATTCTATACTATATTATATATAATATTTTAAAGCTAATAAGTTTTGTTAGTTGACATAGCGAATAGCAAAATTATTAAATGAAATACAAGAGTAGGGCATGCACCCGGGTTTACCCGGTTCTCAAAAACCCGGGAAAACCCGGGTTTTTTGTTGATCTTGAGAACCAGTTCTGAATAATATGAAACCCGGTTCTCCCGGTTCCAACCAAAATATTAAAATGAAAGTATTATCTATATTTTGCTGCTTTATTTTAAAAAAAATATTCTATCTGGCAACGTCGGACTCGCGTGCATCGCGAATTTCCTCCTCCGGAGAACCCAACCCACAAAAAATCATGGTGGGGCCAGCTAAAACGCCTTAGAACTAAGGTCAGGAAAGCACTCAATAGAGCCATGAACACATATAATCACCAGGATTGGGATCACTACAAAAATGTAAAGGCCTTGTACAAGAAGGGGATACGTTTTTGGAGGACAGTAGAATCCGTAAAATCCTTACGGGGGACCCACAACGAGAGCTGGTGTCCCTGAGGAAACCGGACAATTCCTACACCAAATCACTAGAAGAGTCACATCAAGTGCTAATCCAGACGCACTTCCCGGACTGTACTATGGTTACCACAACCAACTGGCAGGATACAAACTTCACTACAACAGACAGCGCCTGGACATGCGCGAGTGAGGTAATACAACCAAAGAAAATAGCGTGGGCAATCAAGAGCTACCAGCCTTTCAAAACGACAGGACCAGACGGCGTATTACCCTGCGTTTCTCGAATGGGGAGGCACACGATTGAACCACACACTTAACTCAATCTTTGAAGCCTGCCTGGCATTTGGCTATGTGCCCAAACCATGGAGGGAAGTAAAGGTTATCTTTATACCTAAACCCGGCTAGGCAGACTACTCAGATGCAAGGTCCTATAGGCCGATCAGTCTCACTTCCTTCCTTCTAAAGACTTTGGAGAGACTGTGCGATAGATACCTGAGAGATAACGTACTACCAATAGTACCACTACATAAGAATCAACATGCTTATAGTGTAGGTAAATCTACAGAATCAGCCTTACACGCTGTAGTGGGCAAGATCGAAGAGGCACTTACAATCAAAGAATCATGTCTAGGCACCTTTATCGACATCGAAGGTGCATTTGATAAAACTAACTTCAACAGCATAGTCACAGCACTAAACCGCCACAATACAAACCCAACTATAACGGCTTGGATCCGAAACATGCTGGCAAGTAGGATTATGAGGGTAGACAACGACAAAAAATAAGGTGCTATCGTTGCTAAAGGATGCCCCCAGGGAGGGGTGTTATCACACTTGCTATGGAACCTCGTAGTCAACGATCTAATATCCTTGCTAAACGACAACAGATATTTATACAATAGGATATGCAGACTACCTGGCTATTCTAGTAACAGGCAAGTTCACTAGTACACTTTGCGAACTAACTCAGACAGCCAATAGTAGAAAGATGGTGCGAAGAGCATAATCTATCCATAAAGCCGAATAAAACGGAATTAGCGATGTTCACGAACAAACGAGACTTGGAAAATTATACTCTACCTATGCTCTTTCACTCAACCCTGAATTTAACCACAGAGGTTAAATATCTTGGTGTAATACTTGATAATAAACTAAACTGGTCCAAACACCTGGAAAGCAAATTAAACAAAGCCAGCATCAACTTCTGGCAGTGCCGTAGAATGATTGGGAAGAGCTGGGGCCTTAACCCTAAACTGACCCTATGGCTCTACACTGCGGTCATCAGACCCATGATCAGTTATGGAGCTGTGGTATGGTAACGCAGAACACTTCTCACCACAGCGCAATCCAAGTTACAAAGCTGGCAAAGAGTAGTGTGCATGGCAGTCACGGGCTGCATGAGAACCACTCCTACAGTGGCAATGAAGGCCATGCTTAATATTCTTCCACTTCATTTATTTATTCAGCAAGAAGCTGTGGTTCTTTAATCTCGCTGCAGTAGTAGCTACTGCAGCAAGATTAAAGAACCACAAACTACTGTGTTCAACTGGCACACCACATATAAAAATTTTGGAAGACGGATGGATTGTTTTATTTCGTATTTTTTCCGTGGTATTATAAAAGAACCGGGTAGAACCGGGCTACCCGGTTCTGAGTTCGATTTGGAACCGGGTTTCAGAAACTTGGAACCGGACTCGGTTCTGCATGCCTTATACAAGAGAGATTTCGTATTGTTTACCTATACATTTTTCATATAATCGGTTTTTAAAATATTATACGTAAATGATCATAGCACCATTTTTATTTTACTACTAGCTAGACTTCGTTCTGTCTGTTGTTTTTTTTTGTGTACAAAAACCTACCGTGGGATTTAAGGAACATACAAAAAAAAGAATTGCCGAATTGGTCGAGCCATTCTCCAGTTATGCGCTTAGCAAAATTTTTAGTATATAGATGGCGACTATCTATTTTATACATATAATTATACGAGTATATTACTAGGACGCCTACGAGACGAGCATTATAAATACGTTGCCGAGCCGACCGGAGGTATCCCTGATATAGGGAAAAAAAAGGAAAGTAGCAGACTAAAACTATATAGTTTTATATTAAAAGATATTAATGTTTCATATAATATAGGTAGGGATCCCTAGTACATTTTTTTGACCTGATCAGTATCAAGCTAATTTTTTGGGAGTGGCTACATTTTGATGAGGCGAACAAAAAATTCCTCTTCGAAAACTCTCGATTGTGGTAGCTAACAGAGATAGCAGGAGGTAGAGCAGCAGTGAGCGTAGGACCGGGATAACGTACCACGCAATTTGGAGGACAATATTACCATCAAATTATATAGATATTAACTAACTAAAAGCAAAAAAAAAATCAGAAAAAAAATTAATTTTTGGTGACCTTACGAGGTCATCAACTTGATGACCTCGTAAGGTCATCAAAAATTATTACTAACCGCTGATTTTTTTTTCTTTTAGTTAGTGATTATCTATATAATTTAAAAGTAATAATGTCCTCCAAATTGCGTGGTACGTTATCCCGGTCCTACGCTCACTGCTGCTCTACCTCCTGCTATCTCTGTTAGCTACCACAATCGAGAGTTTTCGAAGAGGAATTTTTTGTTCGCCTCATCAAAATGTAGCCATTCCCAAAAAATTAGCTTGATACTGATCAGGTCAAAAAAATGTACTAGGGATCCCTACCTAATATGTTGATTTTTTTTTAATTATTTCTATTATTTCTAGTTCAAAATACATAACTTGAACGAAAACAATAGTGTGTCTGAAACAGTACAGTAAGTATTATAAATGAAAATGGATGACGTCATCGATCCAGACAAACAAAACGAATAAACAAGTACACAATAATAAAAACAAGATTAAAAAAAATCTATTTTTAAATGACCTTTAGAAAACCTCCACGAGAATTTTACAATTTCCACTGACATTACCTAAAACAGTTTATTATTCTGCATTCTATCATTTGTTTCTGAACAATTTTGATACTCAACAATTTAGTTATTTCTTTAGCCGTACCAACTAAATACGTATGTAATACGAAACTATTTTTAATTTTTTCAACATTAATAATAGCACTTAATAATAATGACGTATTTCATTTGAATGTATTTGAATAACATTTAACAAAAATAAACTAAAACCCGTTCACTGAATAACAAAAAATAAAACTTTATAACTAAATAAAGCCATTTTTACAATTATATATTTACTAATAATACCCCTATATATTATATAGGATTTAATAGACTATACTAATATTATAAAGAGGTAAAGTTTTTAACTTAGTTTGTAGGGGGTAATCTTCGCAAATACTGATCTGATCATGAAAATTCTTTCACTTTCAGAAAGCTACACTATTCAGGAGTGGCATAGGCTATATTTTATTGTTATTGAACAAAAATTCAGTGAAAAATATTAGTATACTAGCTTCTGCGCGCGACTTCGTCCACGTAGAATAGGATCAATTCTGTCATACATGATTTGTGCGAAACTTTAACCGTTTACGCAGCGGAAGCTCTCAAAAGGAAAAAAAACGATTTTGAAACATTCTTCAGCTTGGTCTTAACGTGATAATATATTTATAGCCTTATAGCCTTGATCGATAAATGGGCTATCTAACACTGAAAGAATTTTTCAAATCGGACCAGTAGATCCTGAGATTAGCGCGTTCAAACAAACAAACTCTTCAGCTTTATAATATTAGCATAGATATAAATCAAGTCGGAGAAATACGAGCGAGATGAAAATTTTACTATTTGCATCACAAAAATAATTAACGCTCAACGAAGTGGGCACAGGTCGGCTAGTAGAAAATATATTAGCTTAAATTATTCTTTCGTAAAAGGTTAATAAAGATTACATGTATATCGGTGTAAATTCAGTTGTAAATATTTCACTTTACAGTACGCGTTGATTACAAATAGAGTTTAACGAACTCGCTGTAAACGCTTATCCGTTTGTACTGGTACGTTCATTATCATTAAAAACAAAGTAATATAAAACGATATATATACCTAGGTAATTTTCTTGGTTTTGATCTTTTGAACGGTAAAATTATAATGTCATGTTTTCATAAAAACGACCTCTTCAGTATAGTGGTTATACAGTTGTTGTGACATCGAGTCGTAAGTTCTTTTCTCACTCAAAGCTGATCTATACTAATTATAAAGCTGAAGAGTTTGTTTGTTCGTTTCTTTGAACGCGCTAATCTCAGTATCTACTGGTCCGATTTGAAAAATTCTTTCAGTGTTAAATAGCCCATTTATCGAGGAAGGCTATAGGCTATATATCATCACGCTAAGGCCAATAGGAGCGTAGCACCAATGAAGAATGTTTCAAAATCGGTTTTTTTCCTTTTGAGAGCTTCCGCTGCGTAAACGGCTATGGCGCCTTGAAATTTGCCGCGTGGCGTTAGCGCGAGTTACCAAACGTTTAAAATGGTAAGAATATTTCGTATACACTTTGCAATTATAAATTTATCAATAGCTTATTTCAATACAATATCGAGTCACGTGACATATAAAACGTACATGAAAACCGATAAAATGCTAAATAGATCGTTGGCGGGTCGTTGACACACGACAAACAATGACTCGGTTGATGAATGGACACAAATACTAACCTAATCCTATATATACAGTGAGTCCTTTAACATAGCCTTGGCTCGACTTCCTACGATTTTACAATTATTATTGGTACGAGTATTGAGCGTTCGCGACAGACTATCGCTTTGGCTTTGAGCGTCACGCAGGGTTCGTAAATAGAAAATAATTTTGATCACTGCAAAAAAAAAAAGAAACTTAAAACTGTACTTGAATACCTATAAGAGGCTATAGGGTATATATCATCACGCTAAGACCAATAGGAGCGGAGCACCAATGAAGAATGTGTCAAAATCGGGGTATATTTTTCTTTTGAGAACTTTCGCTGCGTGCACTGCGTAAACAGTAAAAGTTTCGAAAAAATCTTGTATGACAGAATCGTTCCTATTACACGCGAACGAAGTCGCGAGCAGAAGCTAGTTTATATATACACAGCTAAACTAACTATTAACGTAACGTTACTTCGTGTCTCAGTCTAGACTAGACATAAGAAACGCTGTACACTAAATAATTTAGCGTCTGGCGACTGTGTTTTGGAGATAAGTCGATATTTTTGACAACAAAATATAGATATACTAAGCTCACCTTGCGAACTTTGTACCGCCATTATATAATAGTAAAAATAAAATAAAATAATATAATAATAAAAATAAAATATATTATATTTTTGTTTTAATTTTGCAATAAAAATATCGCGGACCTTAATCGAAATCAAATATAGCCTATATTTTAAATCTTACTAAGTTACATATCTGAGCAAGGTTTTTTCAAAAGCTTAATCTTAGAAGAACTCTTCACCCCACTAGCATCCGTTACAGGTATAGTTAATAATATTCAAAACTCAATTCATACATCTGAATACAGTTCTACTTGTAACTTGCAATCTTGTATACAAAAAAAAAAAAAAAAATTGATTGGGTCAAAAAATCAGATGTGGCGTCCATTTATATCCAGTACCATGGGCGGTCGCCCTACTCGCCCTACCCTAACGCCACTACTGCCTAGACGGGATGCCCTAAGCAGTTGCTTAAATAGCTTATGGGCTAATCCAGGTCTGATTTGGTATGATATTTATTTTAAATATTATAAAGACACTAGCTTCTGCGCGCGACTTCGTCGGCGTGGACTCCGCTTCTATTGGTCTTAGCGTGATGATATATTATAGCCTATAGCCTTCCTCGATAAATGGGCTATCTAACACTGAAAGAATTTTTAAAATCGGACCAGTAGTTCCAGAGATTACCGCGTTCAAAGAAACAAACAAACAAACTCTTCAGCTTTATAATATTAGTATAGATACGTAACACAATACCTTGCACAGTATATAGCAATGCACTTCAAGGTCATTCCATCCTATCATATCGAAGCTATATATTACAAGCATACGTATTATCACTTCAGTTATATCGCGAGATGTTTACAGACATACATAAATATAAACATTTGTATTAACGTTCCATTGACTTGTGTCCTTGTTCAGTGTTCGCTGGCGTTGTTCAAGATCAATGATTTTTTTTCATTTTTTTTTCTTTTAACTATACAATATAACTAAACAATTAACCTTAAAAGTGTAAATGCGATCGTTTCACTACAGGGAAAAGACAATTTTTTCTTGTAAATGTTTTTAAAGATCTTCAGTACAAAATAATACAGGTCAAGTAAGTACATGGTAACGAATGCAAGTCTAGACTGACGCATAAAAGTTATTGAAATAAATAAATTAAGGGCTGCGACTGACTGTGACTAAGTTTTCCCGCATAATCTCTCTCCCTTTTAAACACTTATATGTACGTAAATATCTATTAAATACACAAAATACTGTCAAAAATGTTTTACTATTTTTTTTTCCATATTCATTTCGTAATGATTATAATTTGTATTATCCGCCAACCCGCATTGGAGCAGCGTGGTGGATTAAGCTCCGATCCTTCTCCTACATGGGGAAGAGGCCTATGCCCAACAGTGGGATATTACAGGCTGAATCGTGATCGTGATCGTGATAATTTGTATAATTAATAAATAAATCACGGAAATGCTATGCGCATAACTTGCGAACGACTACATCAAATCGGATATATTTTTATTTGTGTTTGTTTTTGGACAAGATTTGAAAAAAGGAATCGATAGGTACATTCACGAAAGAAAAATATGACAGCACAGCCGTACGCAGTTAGCTAGTTCAGGTACTATTCATCAATTCAGCCTATCGCAGTCCACTGCTGGACTTAGGCCTGTACAAGTTCGCTCCAAAAATGGCGTGAACTCATGTTTATTGCATTGCCCATGGTCACCACGCTGGGCAGGCGGGTTCGTGACCACAGAGCTGGCTTTGTCGCACCGAAGACGCCACTGCCCGCCTTCGGATTGTGCATTTCAAAGCCAGCAGTTGGATGGTTACCCCGCCATCGGTCGGTTTTATAAGTTCCAAGGTGGTAGTGAAACTGTGTTATCCCTTAATCGCCTCTTAAAACACCCACGTGAGCCACGGGAAGAGAGGGGGTGGCTATATTATTTATTGCCGCAACCACACACAGCTACTATTATACAGTATTAATAGGTACATAAGCCACTCTTAAACAAATCCAGCTCTTTAATCCCCGACCTTTCAATCTCATACCAGTCATCTTTTCAAAGCGGATTATTCAAAAACCAAACAAATTAAAATAATCACTGTATTCGAAAGGTCATATTTTCGCTCGACCGAGAACTTGTGTCCTTTCGTGAATGTCACTCTCGCCGAGGCCGGACATGATTGTGTTTGTTAAATGTTCAACGTGTCTGTATGAGTGGTAAAATTTCGTTTTTCCTGTAGATGACGGTAATTTGTACCAAAATATATTGTATAATACTCTCAGTACGATGACAAATTTGTTATGGTAGCTCTGAAACACGAAAGTCAAACGCAATAGAGACTGACCTATTGATTATAGTCATAACTTTTATGATCCACCATGTAACATCCCTCTGCTAGGTGTAAACCTCATTCTCCATGTTGAAGATGAAATATATGGTATACTAGCTTCTGCGCGCGATTTGTAGTAGAACGACAAATTAAACAAATATCAGGAAGACAAAGATAGTAAATTTTATTATGAACTAGCTTCTGCGCGCGACTTCGTCGGCGTGGACTCCGCTCCTATTGGTTTTAGCGTGATGATACATAGCCTATAGCCTTCCTCGATAAATGGGCTATCTAACACTGAAAGAATTTTTCTAATCGGCCCAGTAGTTCCAGAGATTACCGCGTTCAAACAAACAACCAAACAAACCAACTCTTCAGCTTTATATATTAGTATAGATTTAGACTAACTAGACCACGACAAGCATTTGTATTATACCTTACCTATAAAAACATGTCTCATGAGTGAGGCTTGAACCGGCTGCCTCTAGCGAGATAGCCAGTTGCTAAACCCACTGCGTCAACTTAACTCTCACAAAGTAAATCTTACATTAATATCTAACGTTCGCATTCTTTTAAAAATATTATTTTCCAAATGTTTAATGAGCTATTAATTATGATAAGTTTTTGGGTTCATTGGTCTCAGTAAGGAATTCCGAACAATTAAATAGTAATATTAGTAGTCAATATTTATTTATCCTCCGTTACTATGTTGGTCATGGCGTGATAAGCCTTATAGAATTCCTTGATAGACTATAAATAATAAATAACAGAACACTTAAGAAAATACTTATTCAATTCACACCACCAGTTACTAAGATGCTTGCGTCAACTAAAAAAAACTTTAATTATATAATACTAGCGACCTCTGTCCGTCCATAATTTTTTACACGATAAGTAATCATCAACATATCATATACTAAAACCTTCTCCGAAACACACAGCATCTTATGGTATAAGTATTATTCTGATCCGTTCAGTAGTTTTCGCAGTATAACCGAATAAAAACCCGGCTCACGTATAGATAATATTAATTATCTTTCATCCAGCTCTACGTACACCATAATTATAACCATAGTTACCTAAAACATTTAAAAAAAGTATTATCTTAAATGTTTCTTTAAAACAGTTGTTACGTAACAGGTTACTCTCAATCACACGAACCACAGAATATTGAACCTATGTACTTTGGTGTGTTGAACTCGAGCCCTCAGCCTACGTCCTTGACCTTCGCCTCGTAGGCTCGAACCGAGATAATGAAAATATTTAAAGCGCCGTCTCTCCCTGAATTAACTTTGACGAATATAATTTAACTGATTTACCTTTTAATGTCGAATATTAATCGAAATACTTTATAAGTATAAAATGTATTATAATTAATGATTCATTAGGTAGTACCTAGCTTCTAGCCTGGATGTCGAGGGTTCATTCATAGACAATTACAGGACATTTTGTGATCTTCTAGAAACACATACTGATAATACCTCTCGCTGCTGTGTGGTTACGGTAATAAAGAATATAGCCACATCCTCGCTTCGCGTGGGTGTTGTAAGAGGCGACTAAGGGATAACAAAGTTCCACTACCACCTTGGAACTTAGAAAGCCGACCGATGGCGGGATAACCATCCAACTGCTGGCTTTAAAATACACAGGCTGAAGATGGGCAACAGCGTCTTCGGTGCGACAAAGCCAGCCCTGCGGTCACCAACCCGCCTGCCCAGCGTGGTGACTATAGTAAAAACACATGAGTTCAAGCCATTTTTAGCGCGAAGTTGTGGAGGCCTATGTCTAGCAGTGGATTGCGATAGGCTAAAGTGATGATACCTCTCGACGTGAATAAAACCCCAAATTTTCTTGATATGCTTTTCAAACTAACTAACACCGTAAATTTGAAAGATTGTAAACATCCAACCGAGGGCTGAAAATTTAATTATTATCATACTATCAAAATGGTTTTTGTTAATCTATCTTAGACGCGATGATTATCCCAAAAGAATCCTCTCGTGAATCCTAGATGTTTAGCCCCTGTTAACATTTACGTTTTAAATTATAAAGAAAATGTGTAATTTTCTGAATGGTATCTGTAAGTACAGTCACATTTGGCGCATCTTTCGCGAAAAGCAATTAATTAAATTTACGATTAACATACATACATATCGTGGTTACTGTATATTTATTTCTCGGAAGGATCGTAAAACGGACGATTCGTCCGTACCGGATGATGGACGCGGTATGCCAAGTATAAACTTGTTAATTTGGTTTATTTTGATATTAATTTGTTTGAAATTTGTATTCATATGTACATCTTCATCTATACCAATATTATAAAGAAGTAAGATTTGGATTCTTTGTTTGTTTGCATTGAATAGGCTCCGAAACTACTGAACCGATTTAAAAATTCTTTCACTGTTGGGAAGCTACACTATCCACGGGTGACAAAATAGCCTATATTATATTTCCAAAAAAATTAGGGGAAAAAAACATTATTTTGAAATTTTTGTTATACATATATGTAGGTATACCCGTGCGAAGCCGGGGCGGGATGCTCGTTTAATAATATTCTTAAGAATATTAAAAAACAAATTCTCTGACCGAATAAAATTTGTACTTAAAGATGATGACGTTATAAAGCAAATTGACAATAATTATATTTAGGATGCCTCTGCTGCTATGCTTGGAACCTGTGTTACGGCAAACAGCGCCAACCCCTCCAGATAATGACAATAAGTAGCTACAAATGATATTTGAAGTTAAATTATAATAATCTATAACAAACAAATTAATGGATCTCTTAGAAACATAATAATAAAATGTCAACTATGACAAATACGAAGAAAATATATGTCAAAGTTTATTAATTTCCATTAAGTTCATCATTAATATTGAATGCGAAATTTTGTCGAAAATAAAATTACCCTCTTCTCACAGGTAAAAGATATTTCAAATTTATATAAAAAATATTAAAAAAAACTAAATTGTTAAATTAGATTTTAGATATGATTAGCTTGGTACGTTTAAACGAACGTAGGTACACTAAACAACTAAACAGCTGTTGTCTTGCTCTTTTGGGTTATCATTTTGAAATTAAACATTATATCTGTACCTAATAGTGTTACTCTGTAAATAGTGTGCTGTACCTACTTAAGACTTAATTTTACTTATACAAAATAAGTAAAGTAAAAATTAATTCACTTGTGTTTTTTTTTCTCGTCTTAATCGATTAATTTATCAAGATTTAAGTTCTTGGGAAAAACCTTCTATATTTTATTGTATGTTTATTAAAATAAATGCTTAATTGTTTAACACGTATATAAATTTCACGTAGTAATAACATAAATTATTAATAATAGCATTGTTTGTGTCTTTGATCTTGAACAAACCGAAACCCACACAAGCGACAGGAAAAATGTATAAAACAATTATTTGGCTAACCTTATATCGATAACTATATTATTTTGTCATGTACTTTTCCTCGGCTAGAATTTCCGCATATTACTTATGCGGGTAGAGCTCTATTTTATGAAAATGATTTTTTTTTCTTCTAAAATTGGTAATACTTTTGGCAATCGTATGTAACTAAAGATCATGCGCTACATAACATTTGTTTTTGGTGTTTTGATAATTTGTTTTTTCCGAGTACCTTCCGACTTATAATTAAGTACGTACATAAAATAGTATTTTTAGCTGCTTCCAAATAAAATTTTCAGATAATTATATCTGCTTCTTTATATGTCAGATAACTTTCTGAAATTTTATCAGCAGCCGGTGAAAATGGCACATAGCGTGATATTTTGTCGCCTTAAAGACTTTCTCAGTAAATAGATAAAGTATAGAAAGTCAATTTGTTAATCTGTCGGGTAAATCCCGGGGTTATCGTGTTGTCTTACGAAGTCTTTAACGACATTTTATTAAGTACAGATAATAAGGAAGGTTTCAGATTGCTCAATAAAATGAATCACTATTACGTCACAGTAGCATAAACGATTACAAATTTACAACATTTTGTGAAATAAGTTATTTTTAAAAACGTTATCGCAGTATGATACTCTATTAGCTATGACCAGAAATTCATCTGAATAAGTAAGTAAGGCGAGAAACATATAGCACATGGACGGATATGCAGAATAAAGTAATAATTTTTTTTTTTCAGTTGACTATAAGCTTGACCAAAATCTCGTTTTGTGGAAAGCAAAGGTTATGGTCTAGATAGGAAAACTGTTACCTAAGCGTATGTTAGTACCAATAACTAACAGAACAATGGAAAGTCATCGAAAATTTGTCAATAACTATAAACAAAATATCTATATACAAATATTAACGCTACGGCCTGTAACATCCCACTGTTAGGCATAGGCCTCTTTCCCCATGTAGGAAAAGGATCAGAGCTTAATCCACCACGCTGCTCCAATGCGAATTGGCGGATATACAATTATTAAATCATACATATTATATTACTACTAGCTGACCCCGCAAACGTTGTTTTGCCATAGTATATTATTAACCCGCGCAACCCCCTCTTGTGGGTGGAATTTCACAAAATCCGTTCTTAGCTGACCTCTACTCGGCGAAAGGTATATTCCTACCAAATTTCAAGTCTCTACGCCTTATGGTTCCAGAGATATCGTGATGAGTCAATATAAGTGTGGAAATCTTCTCTTTTATATAATTATTATATAGATAAATTTAAAATTACTTCATCTTACAAATAACAATTTAATACCAACAAATCTTCCACGATACTCCCATAATGTCCCAAATGTCCCGGAGCACATAATCACGAGCTCCCGTCTACAGGCCAGGTGGCGTACTTTTTTTTTTCACAAAGGGCAGATGTTCTGGGGTTGTTTACCTCACTTGTGCCCTGTTAGGCGGAGGGCATTTTTTATTTGAAACCGACCATTCACCGACTTAGTACATTGTACATTCAAATACATATTTGAAAGTTAAATCCATACTCTTACAGCTAATGTTTGTACTGTGTTAAAGGTTACCTTTGATTGTAAACTATCTATATTAATACTAGCTGACCTGGCGAACTTCGTACCGCCTTTTTTTTTCTTAAATATAATAATTACATATACCAAAATAAAATATAGCCTATCTTTCAAGTTGGATCAAACTGCACACGGTGTGCAAATTTGATTAAAATCGGTTAAGTGGTTTAGGAGTCCATTGAGGACAAACATTGTGACACGAGATTTATATATATTAAGAAGATTGTAAAGATTTTGTTTGTACTTGATAGCTTTTGACATCAGTAACTGATTTTAATTCCTTTACCATTTGTATGGTGTTTCGTTGTGAGCCATAAAAGATTATGCTTCGTTAGTAGTTTTCATAAATGTCACCGTGGTTTTAAAAGCAAGGAACGTAATGTCATGAGGATCAGTGTTATTTGCATATATCATATATCGTTTATTGAGGCAAATTGTAGGGTAATTACAATTCATATTGGCGTTTTAATGTACATTGGATGTAACCTTAATTTTAATATTGAAGTTGGAGTTAGCTTATTGATATTGTATAACACATAGGTAACAGATATATGATAATAATAACGAAAATAGAAGCAAAACAAAAACTCTAGAAGCTACGTGTTATGAATTCTTAAATTTATATATTCCATTCTTTGATATTACTATTTTCGTTGCTTTTCACTATACTATGTTGGCGCGTTACTACCGTTGGCGCAACGGTCACAGCACTGGTTTGTGGCTGTTGCGCTGGCGGTTGCGGGTTCGATCCCCGCACATGACAAACATTAATTTGTATTGGACATACAGATGTTTGCCGTGGTCTGGGTGTTTGTGCAATCCTTGTGGGTCTCCCCACCGTGCCTCGGAGAGCACGTTAAGCCGTCGGCCCGGTTGTTATCGTGTACACCTGATAGCGATCGTTACTCATAGTAGGCAATATATCCGCCAACCCGCATTGGAGCAGCGTGGTGGATTAAGCTCTGATCCTTCTCTTACATGGGGAAAGAGGTCTATGCCCAGCAGTGGAATATTACAGGCTGAACGACGTAACGATATATATCTATAAATATATAAATCTATATTATATAAAAATATTGCTACCATAAGCAACTGTAAAATAATAAATAAATTAATGTCATGAATATCTAATATCCCGTGGTTATAATGAAATGTGTTCAGATCAGACAAAGTATCAACATGTTACGTACAGACACCGATCACTTACTGTTCAATATACGTATATGCCTATTAGAAGTCCGTTATTGTCGTAATAAAGGCAGATAGTATTATCAAGCTTTTTAAAACCAGCTTTTATCTTTAGCTAACTAAGTATAAAAATCTAAAAAAAATTTAATTTTTGATGCAGGAAATAATTTTAAAATCGTAACTAATTTATTTTAATTTTTTTCTATTTATTTTAAGTTACTTTTTTTCTTTTACTGTTCACTGGAATTACTCGTACTTCTACGAGTAGATGCTTTGTTTTTTTTTAATTTATGACGAAAATATTAGTTTCTTAAGTAAAAAAAAAGGTAAAAATCTCCCATAACTTTCACAGAATCTGAACAATCGAGTTCATTATGTCGTGAGAGCTTATCATGCGGGTGGTCCATTAATGTCAACGCTATACTCCCCCTAAAACATGGCAAGCGTGAATCAAGTTACTAGTGCGAGGACACCATGAACATGTTATTGATAAAAACATAATTATATATCCTGGTTCAGATGGTAAAAGATCATTAAGTAGTTTTAAATGACATGAAAATTATTTTAAGTTTTTTTTTTTAAATTATATAAAATTGTGTATGTTCTCAAACACAAAAAAAAATTGGTTGTCTGTAAAGTTGGTTTACGGACGATAGTTTAACGTGACAATGTCATAACAAAACATCTCCTCGGACGCATAGGACAATCGAGTGGAAGAGAGATAGATGCGGCGCGAGCGTACAATGTAACGGTACAATGAGTCATCCTTTTTCGTGCATGCAATCCGTGTTCATCAATTTATAAGACGTTGTCACGTCAACAAATAAGTCATATAACACGCATTATAGAATACTAGCTTCTGCGCGCGACTTCGTCGGCGTGGACACCGCTCCTATTGGTCTTAGCGTGATGATACATAGCCTATAGCTTTTCTCGATAAATGGGCTATCTAACACTGAAAGAATTTTTCAAATCCGCCCAGTAGCTCCAGAGATTATCGCGTTCAAACAAACAAACAAACAACCAAACAAACAAACTCTTCAGCTTTATATATTAAGTATAGATAATTCGAGAGCTACTCGTTAGATCGCGCTCAAATTTAAAGAGAGATTGACATGACAAACACCAGCTTTCGAATTAAGTTTTGCTAATTCGTCATCATTTACTTTACAAATAAGAATTTTGTGTGCCGACAAATTCGACAAGCACAGCGATTGAATACAGGTAAAACCGCGACAGACTTCTAGTATTCGTATATTCGTAGAATCCGAGCAATTATGTTGATTTCAAGGAAAAAATCTTACAAATAATATTTATTTATTAGACGCGCGTCGACGTATTTTCGTACGACGCAATTGCTATTCGTCGCAATTTCTTTTTTATCGACGTTTCATTCATACATATAATTTTTAACTCAGTTTATTTCTAAGAAAATGTCAACTAATTAACTTTTTTTAGGATTATTCAGGTAAGATATTAGTTGTAAGAGTATATTAATTTTAATTTGTAAAATGACGATTCAATAGTAAGTAGGTACCTACTTTGTTGAAATTTATGTATGCACATGAATAAGAAATTTTAACACAGTACAAAAAAAGAGATTTTCAACTCGACAACTCGATATTTTATCAACAGTTTTCGCTTAATTAGTACATAGTCATTAATTAAAAAGGCATGTTTGAAGGCGATTATTTTGAACATCATTTTCAAGTTTCTTTTTTAAATACCTACATAACAAGTAATTACATATTTTTTAGAAACAGGATGTATTGCGTGTAGGTCTGCTATTAGGAACCAGAAAGAGTTGACTGGGCTACATGTATACTAAATTGTAAAAATGTATACTGTATTTCATTTAATTTTATTAGCCTGATTGAGTTGTAGGCTAACCTAACCTAATCTAACGTTACGACGGACCCGCAACCGCTAAACCTCAGTGGAACAGCGTGGTAGATTAAGCTCCGTTCATTCTCCTACATGGAGAAAGAGGCCTACGCCCAGCAATGGGATTGAATGTGGGATTTGAATCGTAAATCGCAATCGATCGTATGACGCATGTCTCGTGGAGTAATTATCATAAAATTTAGTCAGACGTTAAGATCGAAATGTAATGCTTGTGTTACCTTATAAATTTAAATAATTTAAATTAAATATACTTAATAGGCAACAATGTTAATTAAGTGATAGTAAATTTGCTATTATCAAGTCATGCTGCTAATAAGACTTTTTATAATTTAGCAATTTCACGGAATTGTCTATGGAAGTATGGATCCATGGGAGCAATGAACGACTTGTATCAACGAGAAGAGTAACGACTTGTATAATGTATATCAACGATATCAGTACATTCAATTTGCTATACTACTTTTTAAATTGATTTTTATTAAATTAACAAGCACTATTTATGTCACGAAAATCTATAAAAATATCTTAGCAGTAAGCTTTAACCACAGGCTTTAACAGTTAGTAATTCCAAAATAAATTTTGTTTTTTCTGCTTTTTAATGTACGAAAAGTAAAGGAAGTATAAACATTGGAACTTATTAATTAATGAATTAAAATACATACTCCTGTAAATATATGGGTTTTTATAACACAGAAAAAGTTATTTAACATAGAATATTATTCGCTTCTATTTAAATAGAAACGTATTTTAAATTCAACACTTTTTGTTCAAAACCGGAAGTAACCGTTTGACTTCGAATTTTTTATAACTTTAGCGTTTGTATGAAACTAGTTTGACTAACAATTTTCGGATATTTTTAGTAATATAATAGTTAATTACTGATACACTCTTGGAGTGGAAAAACATGGGCATATTTCACTTGTAGATAAGATTTATCCTGCAAATAACTTACACTAGGCTTTAACAGCAGGTTGAATAGGTCATTACGACCTGTTTAGACCTGAATTAATGAACTATAAGCTTTTAGATTCATATCTCATAAATACAGTGAAATTCGGTGAAGAAAAATAATTAATACATCAAAACTTTTGGATATCATTATCCGCCAAATAGCTCATCCACAACTTGGTGTGAAAGGTACCTAAATAATTTTCTCCTAATCAAGGAATTTCTCCACTAATAAAACGTCAAAGTACCAGGTGGACATAAGGTCGCGAGCGGTGTAAGGACGGGCGGGTAACGACCGGGCACCGCTACGCGCCAGTTTCGGGGGTCGACGACCCGGCGCGACTGCCGCTGCCCTGGAATTGACTCTTATATACCCATAACGCCCTGGTACCCAGCTCGGATACCCATATAGTTCTTTTCGTTTTTTATGATAAAAATTTAAAAGAAATTCGCAAACAGTAGGGATCAAGATTCATTTAATCAGCTGACCGGACATCCGTACATTTAAGATCTCGATTTCGGAAATACACTTGTGAGAAAGACCGAGATTGAAATGCGTCTCGTGGGAAAAGAAATTTGTTTAACAAGTGTTCTTTTTTTCTCATTACACATTTTAATACAGTTAACAATGTTAAGTACTTAAAACAATAGTATCAAAGTTGATTCCTTTATATTGTTAATAGGTTTTATAATAACAATAAAATATAGCAGCGCGGTGGATTAACCTCCGATCCTTCTCCTACATGGGGAAGAGGTCTATGCCCAACAGTGGGATATTACAGGCTGAATCGTGAATCGTGAATAAAATATAAATAATCTTAGAAAAATAAAAGAAAAGATATTTCAATCAAAGTTAAAAAATATAGAGGTCGTGAACTTATAGAAATCATAAAAAAAACATTTTATTTTTAAAGTGACAAATATTATCATCGTGTAAATCGTAAAAAACTCAAATAACTATAAGGGCGTAACTCAAAGGATATTGACCCAATAGTCAATACAAAGCGAAACAGCGAATGAGATAGTTGTCATCCGAACGTGACATCACAACCGGTAATCGTGTAACGGTGATTTAGTGAAGGTGGTTTAATAAATAGTAATAATTATTTCAAGAACGGCACATAGGCGTCCGCGTCGCTCGTGGCTGTTAAACCATTTTTAAGATCGGTAGACCTTAGTATACAACATTTGAATAAGATATTGTTTTACAGTAGTAGAGATTTTACATCGTTAAAAAGTATAGTCCGGGATCCATAGTACATTTTTTTCACTTGACTACTATCAAGCTAATTTTCCGGGAGTAGCTTCACTTTGATGAGACGCCCAAAAATTTCCTCTACGAAAACTCTCGATGGTGGTAGGTAATAGGGGTAGCAGGGGATAGAGCAGCAGTGAGCCTAGGACCGGGATAACGTACCACGCAATTTGTAGGACAATATTACTATTAAATTATATAAATATTAACTAACTAAAAGAAAAAAAATCAGCTGGTTAGTAATAATTTTTGACGACCTTTCGAGGTCAATTTTCGATGATAGTCTGTTGTGCCCAAAACTATGATATTTTTATATAGTACCACTGTAACTATAGCACTTGCAATAGTGTCAAAAATAAATAATTCAAAATTACCAACAGGAAACAGGATTAAGTAAATGTCCCCTTTTACATAGGTAATATAAATTATAGTGTTAGAATAAAAATATCTTAAAGTTTATACACCTATAAGTAGTGTTTGCAGTTTTTTTTGTATAATATATTCGTGTAGCTAATTCGGTAGAACGAAATGTCATTAGCGACATTTTATATAAAAATAAAGTTCGACAAATTTCGTCTAATTATAAATGCAGTAGAACATGCTTTATAAAACTAGTTTTTATATATTTATTTATAAGTATACAAAAAGTTATGATAAATGTTGATAATATCGATAAGGTTATTATTTACATTGAACAAACTTTTAATAAAAATAATAAGCATTTGATCTATGAATATACATATACGAAAAAAATTCTCAACACTGAAAAAATAATATCATAACGTCGTTCATATATACACACGTAACACGGACGAAAACACAAACACATACACACTAATATGACGTTGTATGTACACGTCATAGCTTAGCAAGTACGTAAACAAATCGTCATACGTTAAATAACTTAAAACGTATAGAAAATGCATGAAATTATCTACAAGTCGAATGACGTAAACGTTAAAAGGTTATTGTTTCATTTAATATTATAATTATGTTAATACCCCAATTATTTGTCACGTTACGCCTTAAAAGCTTAAAACTAATGTTGTACGTAAAAAATGTTTAACGTTATATTTACTCATATATCTATTACACGGAAGCTGCTTAGAGTAAAAAGACAAAATAACTAAAACGCAAAGATCTTACTTCCCAACAATTACAGTTCTTGCAATATACATGTGTATTTACTTTCAAAACTATATAAAATCATATATCATTTGCACTGTTTTACATTTGGTATTCATTTGGAGTAAAATGGAGGTCCTTAATAAAGAAAAAATAACTACATTTGCATGATTTACTAAACAACTGATTTATTGTATACCTATTAAGAATAAATAAATGGCTTATTTTAAAACAGAAAACAGGTGGGAATAAAGTAAAGTGGGAATTAAGTTGGTCTATGTATACATTTTATGTTAAGAGTTATTTTATTAAATATTTTATGTTAAACAAGAAAAAAAGTAATAAATAAATATTATCTAGTTATAATATTACCGATTTCCAAACTAGACGAATTATGTCGAGTAAGCATCAAGTACAGTAAGCGAGGATGAAAGCCACACGTGCTACAAGTCACGTTTACATTACGGTTACTGATAGGAGAAACGTATTAAATTACTTGCAATATATAAATATTAATTATAATTAATATTATTGAATATTTTACCGGTGTGGCATATGTTTTAGTTTAATACGTGGACCAAATAACAGAAACGCTATTAAATACTGATATTAATTAGTGTAACATTTATTAAATCCTCCTACGTGGGGAAAGTGGCCTATGCCCAGCAATGGGCCTATTAGATTGGCGTCATACAAATACGTGTCTTAGAATTATTACTGATACAAAAACTCAAACAGTTCTTTTCCTATACCTTCGAATTTTTAATAAATACGTTTTAATTTAAATTTTTTGTATATAAAAATACATATAAAGAATGTTATATTCAAATTTGATATAAAACTCCTTCGTCGATTATTCTATATGCTCTTTATTTTTTAAATAAATAAAAACAGTGACTAAGGAACAATTTTCAGTTAAATAATTTAATTCGAAATCTAAAAATAAAAACATTTATTTTAAAAATTCATTAACTCTTCACACTTCCCTATAGCGATATAGTCACTTCCTGGATATATAAAAAAATCTCTTATTTAAAGCGATATCGCACGCTGTAAAAACTTTAAATGCTGATGTATTTACTCCACTATCGCAAATTAATCAACTCTTTAATCGCTTGAAATATTTTTTTTTTTTACTAATATAATGATCTCTTATTTATTTGCAATATATTTTAAAGATCACTTTCCTACATATTAGACATTTTAAGCTATAATCCAATCTTAGAATTGAGATTATTGTAGAACTAGCATTTATATCTTCCTTAGTTTTAATTATGTATCTTATTTTTTAATTTTTAAAGAAAAATATATATTTTTAATTAGCGCTAAAAATATATTTTTCTTCATAAGCGCTTTTATTCTATTTTCAAATATTGATACCATATCCGATTCATATACACAGTTCTACAACGTAACCGTTACAAAAATGACCGAATAAATTGGCTAACACGTAACATTAATAGTTCACAGTGACTGAACACCCTCGCGAATTATGTGCAAACGATAACACTTCCATAACTGTTTAGTTCATTTCCTAGCTTCTTTTAATTAAAACTTAATGTAAATTTAAAAAAAAAAAAAAAAGCTAGCTAGAAGGAAAATGTAAACCGTTACTTGTAATTAACGGAAAAATCTTTGTACTTTTGAGTCATTCCATGTCAAATCAACCAATAAAAAAATGTTTTCAACCTGACCCTTTCAGATTTGGCTGAAACTTTGTTTATTTATACTCTCTGACATCCTGAACTCAAATATAGTTTTCAAAATATTTAATCCTTGATAGTTTTTTAGTTATAAATTTTTAAAAATCACAAAATCCGCGTTTTTTGACGTGCACTAAAATATAAAATGTTCAATAACTTTGGTTATTTTAGTGCTAGTGAGCTGAGTAATAGCTCACTTTAAAGAGGGTTTAATGGGCTTTAATGTGATACCCAACTTGAAAACATTAATGTACAAAATATTTTTTGAGTAAAACTCAAAAATCGTTTTTGAAAAATCTTTGTGTTGGTGTTTTTTAATTTTTTTCAAATTTATACATGTTTTTATGTATATTTTTGTGAGTACACCATAAAAATTTCAGAGTGGGACCATGATGGGATCGGGAGATATGTTAAAAATACATCAATGAAGTACCTTCCACAAAATTTTCAGTGCTAATAGCCTGGTTCTGATACATAGGCTATATAAAACATAACTTTGGAAATGAAATACAAAGATTTTTATTTATTTTTAACCGACTTCCAAAAAAAGGAGGAGGTTCTCAGTTCGATTGTATTTTTTTTAATGTATGTTACTTCAGAACTTGACTGGGTGAACCGATTTCGATAACAAGTGTTTTAATAGATAGGTGGAGCGTGTCATTTGATCCAATTTAAATTTATTTGAGATCTAAGAAGTACTTTTCGAGTTATATCTAATAATACATTTTTACTTGACTATTTTTTCGCCGAGCTGCATTGTATTATACCGTATAACTTTTTACTGGCTGTACCGATTTTGGTGATTTTTGATTTAATCGAAAGTTGATGCTTATCATGTGGTCACATTTAAATTTCATCGAGATCTGATTACAACTTTTTGAGTAATCGTTGATATCGCGTAATTACTTGAATATTTTTTCGTCTCCCTACGTTGTATTACTTTTCAATGAATATAATGTGTAATATATTTAAAACACATTATTTTTATATTTAAAACATAAGAATTAGGCCTGCATAACTTAAATTATACAACATTAAATTGAAATAAATAAAATTGTGATACTTCAGTGATGTATTTTTAATATATCTCCCGATCCCATCATGGTCCCACTCTGAAATTTTTATGGTGTACTCACAAAATTATACATAAAAACATATATAAATTTGAAAAAAATTAAAAAACACCAACACAAAGATTTTTCAAAAACGATTTTTGAGTTTCACTCAAAAAATATTTTGTACATTAATATATTCAAATTGGATATCACATTAAAGCCCATGAAACCCTCTTTAAAATGAGTTATCATTCAGCTCTCTATCTGTAATAGAACCAAAGATATTGCAGATTTTAGATTTTAGTGCACGTCAAAAAACGCGGATTTTGTAATTTTAAAAAATTTATAACTAAAAAACTATCAGGGATTAAATATTTTGAAAACTATATTTGAGTTCAGGATATCAGAGAGTATAAATAAACAAAGTTTCAGCCAAATCTGAAAGGGTCAGGTTGAGTGCCTTGTTGGTTTGACGTGGAATGACTCTTTTACTAGTGACTAGTCTTACGGCCGGTTTCAATAATCTATGTCTCTGGTTTAGCCTACTAAAGATAGATTTTTGATACAATTTGTATTGAGCTTACGTAAGCAAATTCAGAGATATATAGATGTTTGAAATTGGGCGTTAGAGGTTAATCAGTGCTTTTATTTATACAAAAAAATTAAAATAACATATTATCATTACCTATTATCATAAAATATAAGTTTCATTACATGAATATAGATAACAGACAAACAAATTCCAATCAAAACAAAATCAAACATAACACGAAACATAATATTTTTACCAAAAATAAAACAAATAAGTTACGAAATAGAAAACATGATAAGAGAATTATCATTAAAAGGGAAATATTACACGTGAATCGCTACTAATGTTTAATCTATTTATTTTAATGTAGTATTACCTACAATGCAGAAGTAAGTTTTAACGTTAATCGCCATGAGGTAGTCCATTAATCACGTAAGGCTCTGGGGGGGGGGGGGGAGGGTTTGGCATAAAAATCTCGAAGTATCACAAGGAGAGGACGGTGGTTTTTATTTTCAGTTGAAGGCGCGATTTTCATACCATAAAACAAGCAATTATAACACCTTGCAACCTTGATGCTTGTCTGGATTTTTTTTTATCACGATGCATAATTTTCAAAAATATAATCATCAGGTTACCTATTTTAAGGGAGATATTATGAAAATTTTAACATACTTTGCACAAAAAAATACGTGAATTCTAGGTGGTGGGGGGGGGGGGGGGGTAGTCCAAAACCTCACCAAATATTACCATTACCAAGGTTAGAATGTTACTAAAAAAAATATCACGTGTATATTGGACGACACCCATGATCTATACCTTATCAAGCCTGTTTATTTATTCATATCATAATATGCTATGATTATAACATCACCAACGAACGAATTATGAAAGCTAAAAGAAACACAAGGGAACGCATATGTCTAAACTAGTTACAACAAAAACGTTATAAAAAATAAATAATATATTTTCAGTAGAAAATTTAGTAAAAAATAATTCTAAAGTACACTTTTTCTAAAGTTAAATTCTAACAACGACGGATCGTGATACGCAACGTGACCACTTCCTTGGTTTCTCGGACAAAGTTTACTCGGAAGCTCGGTTAACTACACAATTCTTGCAATAAAAAAAAAATATTGAGAACATTTTATATTATTTGCAATATATTATATTGAATCAACTACCTTAGCGTAAGATAAGTATTTAAATTTATATTTAAATGACAAAATATCAACTTTCTATAAATTCACAAAAATTAAAACTAACGAAAAATAATTTTACACAAATAATTAGATGACAAATTGTTAGAAAAATTCTAAAAAACATTTTTTTCAAAAATAAATACTAAACGTAAGTAACTTGACGTTATTTAATTGAAAATTTTGCTATGTTTACTAATTACTTTTTGATTCAATTTTTTTTTATATTTCTAACTTATTCCCACGTGGGCACCCCCACACGACGTGAAGACTATACAGAGAAATTAACCATTACTTAACATTTTAAGCCCCTTTTTAAATAAGATATAAAAAATCAAGCTATCATCGCCGCAGATAAAAATAAAACACTCAAAAAAAATCCCCCCATACCCCGGACATCCTCGGTAGACAACAATCGCCACGTGGTGGGTCATTGACACGACATCTGCGCGAGCGCAACTTACATTGTAACTTAACTAGCGTACTTAACAAACAGGTGTTTGAATGAGCCTCACAAAATTATCTTTGCTAGTGTTAGATTTGTATTGTGTTTTAATTATTAATTGATGTTACAATTATTATTAAAATGGTAATATCTTATTTTAAAAGCTCTTTTAACCGATTTTAAAGAAACGAGAAGGTACTTAATTCGACTGTAGATATTTATTTTCAGGCGTACCTCATAACCTTTTACTGGGTCTCGAGATTTTGATGATTTTTTTAACGAAATCTGATGCTTGTCGTGTGGTTTTACTTGATCGAGATCTGACAAGTACTTTTTTAATTAATTATTTTTTCAGCTACCAACATTAAATTACTTGCCGATGTTAACTGATGTCGGTTTTTTTAGTTTGCGAGCAAACACAATTATTGAGTTCTTACTTAAAATTATCAACGTCTTTGTCCCTAATTCTCTGCAGTTCGTTTGTCTATCTGACACGGGGCAATGTCATTGGAACCATTTTTGTTAGCCACTTAAAATCTCTCTACAATATATGCGTATCACTATGACAAATAATAATAGTAAAAATATAATTTATAAGTTATGAAAAATACTGAATACAGAAGTGTGAAATATTATTATACATAGATGATAGAGTTATTCTTGCAATTCGAATGCATATCCAATTGTCCAATTTTATACGTATCACAACATTTTAACCTTTTAACGATACCATAGCCTAGTAACCGGGGTTTTTTTGCAATGTACGGGACCTGGTATAATTTTTTTTTTTTTGGAATATGTTCAGGGGTGTCCCCTGAATGTAAATCCAAATTGGCGCGGCTGTGCCGGGCCCGCTTCAGCCGCCATCTTGGAAAACGCGTTTTATCGAATATCTCGCGAACCGCGCATCGTACGACAATAAATGTAGAAATCATTATTGTAGATAATAATATTTGCCATCTTTTCTATTTGAAACTTTTGTTTGTTTAATGCATAGGTTGTTAATTATAGCGCTCCAAACTTGTACAAGTTCAGTGTTGTCAAGTAACACAGTGTCAAGTACAAGAAGCGGGCCCGGCACAGCCGCGCCAACTTGGATTTACATTCAGGGTACACCCCTGAACATATTCAAAAAAAAAAAATACCAGGTCCCGTATATTGCATTACAAACATACCTTTTTGGTCGCGGCGACTGGGCTACCAGGCAATCATAAAGTTAAGGTGTATTTAAATGTACCTACAGTTGTTTTACAATTTCAATAGTACAACTTACCTCCAGTGCCGAGTACTTTGAGCAGGTCGAAATGTGATATGTCCACTTTTGAAGCGCCGTTGAGGTTAACTGAAAGAAAAGAAAAAAAAAATCATTATCAATAATTAGTCAGACTAAATAAAAATGTACACATTTCTTTATTTTTTGAAATAATATAAAAATAAACATATTATTAACGTTTATCATAGGATCCATGTAATTAAATGTTTAAAATTTTATGATGAATTCTATGATGTTGTTATTATAAATTCTATGAGACTAATAAATTAAAAATGATTTTCACTTAAGAGAATCCAAGGAGGAATAAATCGCTAACGCCCAGACCACAATAAACACCTTTATGACCTATACAAAATATTGTTATGTGCGGGGATCGAATCCGCGATCGCTAGACATTAGTTATCATTAGCCCCTGCTCAATAAACACCGCAGAAGTGAAACTTCAGAAAAGTAGCCTACGAATTATTTTTTACCTAGAGTATAAAATCCTGTGTAATTTATTCTATTTCATTCTCTCGCCGACTTAATCTTATACCTTCATTTGTGCGTTTCATCAAATTTTAAATCAAAACGATTTTAAAGAAGTTTCTCTTCAAAAAACAATTATTAAATTAATTAATTACGGAAACGGATTAATTTCAACATTAACTTTAATATAACACAAAATTATATACTACATTTTATTATTTCTTAAAGTTGTATTAAATTAAAGTGTAAAGGACATTTATCTCATTCATTTATTCATTAAGTGGTCTAGATTTAATTAGAGATTAATTAAACACGCCGTCTGACCTATAAGGTAATAATCGAACCTGCTAGACTCTGTAATTTACTAGCTGCGCCCTGCGCCACGCGGTTACAACCGCGTAGTTTCCGACCCCGTGGAAATGTCGGGATAAAAAATATTGCTATGTGTTATTCTAGATTTCTAGCTATCTACGTAGCAGCAGTTTTTGTGTGAAAGAGTAACAAGCATACATTCATCTTCATAAACTTTCGCATTTATAATATTGAGTAATAAAATAAAAAAAATAAAAAAATATATTGGTCTACAAACTTCAAACTATATTTAAATTTTTTACTTTGTTTATATATTTGACATCACCAATAGAATTTTATATTTGTTTTCTAATATTTTTTAACCGTTAATTAACACATACTTTGTGATATTTAATATCGAATAACATACATGTTTACAGAGCTCCATTCACACAAGTAAGTTAACACGATTATACTGCATAATATATACTGCCTTTTTGCAAATACTTTTAAAAACATATTTTATTTGGAACTAGCTGGCCCGGCGAACTTCGTACCGCCTAACAGTCGGTTCTTTAATTATTATTTTTTAGCTCATTCTGCTATTCGTGACACCGGGTCAGCTTATAAAAATTAAAAAAGTATATTTAAAATATTGACATTCATATTTATACGATACTAACGTCACTAAATTGTTTGGTCTGTCCATCCAGTAACACTTAGACTTTCTGTTATGGTATTTAAGTTTAAATTGACTTTTACTTAAGTATTATTACGAATCTTTTGTATGGGAATATAAAAAAGTTTTGTTTTTAGACTTTTTCAGGCAATTTTTTAAATTTTTCTCTCCGCAAGAACCATCCCCGTACTTCAAGGAATATTAAGTATAACATTCCTTGAAGTACGGGGATATACATACATACATACATATATTTACGCCTGTATCCCAGAGGGGGTAGGCAGAGATTACGTAAAAAAAAGAATTAGCGAAATCGGTTCAGCTGCTCGAGATTTGCGCTTAGCAACACATTTAGCGATTCATTTTTATATTATAGAAGAAAGACATTGCCACTATTGACGCGGACTAACTAACTTTTTCTTATGCTAATTTATTTCTTAGGGAAGGTTATGGCTTCTACATCACGCCCCATAGCGGTAACTCTAATCACGAGTGAATCCACGCGTGTCGCCTATATAAAAGGTCAATAACTGCAACATACATTACATGAACATATAAAATCTTAGTACTAGTATATTATTTACTTCCATTATCTACATTAAATATATTAAGACAATTTATTAAATAATAAACATAAATATAGCTAATACGTAGCGAGATTCTCTTAATAACGAAAATATTTAAATAATAAACTATATAATCGTCTCAAAGTCAAAGGTTCGCTGAACTTCGTTCGTAAACCATTAAAACACGTACGAATACAATTATTATAAAAAACGATACATAGTAATTTTAATTACACAGTTTTATGTTAAAACGTTTTGTAAATTTATTTTTAAAGACGCCATCAGAACCTTAATTTCATTATCTAGAACCGAGATAGGATGTACAACGTCGAACTACCATTTTTAGTATCGAAACATTTGACTGTTTAAAACTAAACGTCATCAAAACCTTAAGCGTGTGTGTATGTTGTGTGTGTGCGTCAACTGTGTGGCGAAGCTAGTTGTACATAAATCTACAATTTATGCTACTTAAATATGATAAAGTTGAAGCGATTGTTACAACACTTAGAGTGAAAATACTTATTTTATCTTTACAAAAAATAAAAACTAAAGAAAATATTGATTCCTACTAGTAACCGGATATGTACCACTCTGACTAGTGCCTAAATACCACGCACTTAAAAAATAGAGTTAAGTAAACGATATCCAAAAAATGTTTTAAAAAATTTGTTTTTGCTCGCAAACGAAAAAAACCGACTTCAATTACATCGACAAGTAAAACAACGAGAAAATTACTCAAAAAGTTGTAATCAGATCTCGGTCAAATTTAAATGGGACTACAAGACAAGCATCAATTTTAGACTTAAAGAAGAATCGTCAAAATCGGTATACCCAGTGAAAAGTTATGCGAGAGTATAGGTACAACGTATCGGTCGATGAAAAATAGTCAAGTAAATACATTAGATATAACTCTAAAAGTACTTGTTAGATCTCAATTAAATTTGAATGGGACCACATGACACGCGCGACCTTTCGATTAAATCAGTGGTCGGCAACCTTTTGGTAGGCAAGGGCCACGAGGTGGCCAAATAAACTAAAGGCGGGCCGCACTTATGATTTAAACCCTAGACACTATCTGATACCTACAATATAATTGGTCATATCCCATAGAAAAAATGAAAATGCTATTAAAATTTTTAAAACATATGGAATTTTATAAATAATTCTAAATTTGTACTCAGATTTTTGCTAGCAGCTCTACATTTTGAGATATGAAGGGCAGCTATTTTTGTCAAAAAAACATGGTTTCCCGTCATATAACAATTTATTTAAACAACATTTTCTTTTATGTAAATTTCTTGAATAACTTGGAGTTTTACTGATATTCTGGATAATCCAACAGTAGTCAGCCAGCATACTTTCACTCCAATAGCCCTGGTAGCGCTCCTCCGTGAAGCGAATATCCTGATGAAAGCGTTCTCCCTGCTTCTCGCTTAACCCTTAATTTGGCAAGCACATTGTTCCTTGAATTTTTGAGTTTTATCTATATATTTGTGTTCTATAGGGTCTACCAAAGGCCAAAAAAATAAATTTAAAAATCTCGTAATTGCAGTTTTTCAGATAATGAATGTCCCACTGACGGTACATTGCCAAAGCTACAGAGAACTATGCTCAATTTTCAGTGTCCCGTGGGTGGTACATTGCCAAATAGGGGCAAATAGAAATAGTATGAAATTTTTAATAAAAACCTCTATTTATTTCTGGTGAAAATTCAAAAAACAATTGCGTAGTGATTTTCCAGTTATGAAAAAACCGTACATTGCATTTAATGCAATATACGTTTGTTTTACTATGATCATGCATTATCATGCTGCATGCAGCGAGTGCGTCTTATGTCTTCTTTGGTTGAAATAAAATGCACAACATTGTTATTGGGCTTGCAGACCGAGCTAATCCTGGCTTTTGAATTTTAGAATTTTCTGTTTTCTCAACATCTTGTGATCTTCTTCTCTTTATCAAACATTGATATACTTCATGCCTTCCAAATTATTTCTGTACACACTTCAGCCTATCGCAGTACACTGCTGGACATAGGCCCCCACAAGTTTGCGCCAAAAATGGCGTGGACTCATGTGTGTTGCTCATAGTCACCACGCTGGGCAGGTGGATTGGTGACCGCAGGGCTGGCTTTGTCGCACTGAAGACGCTACGTCTTCGGCCTGTGTATTTCAAAGGCAGCAGTTAGATGGTTATCAGGCCATCGGTCGGCTTTTTAAGTTCCAAGGTGGTAGTGGAACTGTGTTATCCCTTAGTCGCCTCTTACGACACCCAAAGGAAGAGAGGGAGTGGCTATATTCTTTACTGCCGTAACCACACGGCTATTTCTATTAGCTTAACTCTTTCTGTACAACCAGTGGTCTTATTGGCAATTCAGAAAGTTGAATGTTAGTCACATCATTTTCATCAATTGAAGCCCTATGACGGAATATTGCCGTCTTCCATTTATAGGCCAGAACGAATTTCTGTATCCTGCGTGGTTTTTTAGCTGCAGGAGCTGTTGGCATTTCATCTCGTTTTTGGGCCTAACGGATTTCAGTCTGACGTTGATGGCGATGGATTTATTGAAACCAGGGATGGAGTGGATGAAAGGGAATGAATATTATCATAATCGGGAAAGAAATTTTGGTGATAATGGCCATATCTGTAGAAAAATAGGAGTGAACAGAACATCCGCAAGGTTTTTGGGGCAAGGGCATTGGTTTTAGTCATTTTGCGTTTCATCTGTATCACAATTCGTGTCACGTCGGAGCTGAGTAGGTGCATGCATTCTAAAGAAGAATCAATTGAAGGAGCGGGGGATGAAGCAAAGCTTGGGTGCAATGAGTGCTGTTTATAACCAGAGCTGGATTTATCGCTTGTTTCGGAAAATGCATGTTCTTTAGGCACAAGCACTAAGATTTTTCGAGTTCGAAAATGAGCAAAATGCTATTGACAAAACCACAAACAAAATAAACAAAAAGCACTGATAAGCTTGTTTTAAAAGCACTGATAAGCTTGCAGACCAAACCAAACCCAAAAAAGTTAAAAAGAAACATAAGTTCTTCAACCATTTTTGTAATAAGTGCTGTTTTGGGTACTAACCAGTGTTATGCTCAGCAGGTAGCGTTAAATTGTTGTGGATAATGATGAATAAACAATATTTAAAGTTAAATAAAACAACGCTAGAAACGTGGCAACGTCCCTTGGGTGGAACAACCAGTTGAGGCAGTACTTTGTTACCTATTTGGCAACGTCCCGTGGACGGGACAAACAACTTAATCAATGAATTGCGATGTAGTTATCGCACATTCCCGCTATATTTTGGCATACAAGTAACGATTACACATTCATAAGTAAATACCAATAGGTTTTTATGTACAATTATCACATATTATACGAAAAAATTAAATAAATACCTTGTGTAGTAACCGTGACCAGTGCTTCTACAACATCTAGTCATTGGTATAACAGATTCAATGTTTACCAGTGCCATCATTTATTTTTCTTCCATAAATTAGGTATCCAAGCTACTATAGTCAAGTAAAAAAAATAGTGAAATTCTTTCCGTTAGAACTTTAGAAGTAAAGATTTTAATGTTTTTAATGTTCCGCCGGTGGTACAATGCCAAATTAAGGGTTAAATGTCCAAGATTTACAGAAAATCGATCAAGGTGGCTATAAATGAAATGCACCTTAATGCTCACGTTGTATGGTGCTGAACGTATAATAGTAACTGCTTGACGTGGCCAGGAAAGTCGACGGACTTCTAATTTCCCGAAAAGTTTTTTACAAGCCAAAAAAACTAATTCCAGGTATTTTTTCAGCAGTTGCCATACTTTCAGTAAAATTTACATCGTTTATTAATTTTCTTATTTGTGGTCCTTCGAAAATTCCAGCTTTTAAATTCTCAGCACTCAATTTTTAGAAACGATCTGGATAAACAGTGGCGTGCAAAAGTTTTGGGCCACCCTGTTTTTTCCATATAACTGACAACATATTTTTTTCTTTCACTTGTTCTTTGTTCGAGTTGTTTGAGAGGACCATAATAAAGATTATAACGTTAATAATTATATAAAATATAATATTGTACAACGGTAATCGGTAAATGACTTTCAACAGTGCTCAAAAGTATTGGGCCACCGCAATTCACGAATTTGCCGGACCTTACTTCACAAGATTTTTTGATATTTTTTTCTCATTGGTTTCTAAAAACGCTACGTACAAGGAATATGTTAATAATTACTATTATTTCTGCCTCAATGCCGAAAAATTTTAACAATAAAACTTGAAATATGCAAACATAAACTCTGTGAAATTTTGTTCAAACCACGTTCAAACTTTATTCAAAAAAAATTTCACACGTTTTACACTCTATATTGGGTATCCAGTGCTTGTTGTTTGTTTCCAATGGCCATCGATAGTACTCCATGTAAGCATTTTTAACGAACTCTGACACATTTAAACAGATTTTTTTGAATGTACCTATATTTGCCACAAATGTAACAAAATCTATTTGGATTGTTTACACAGGTCTTTCTAGACGCATTTTGTGATTGATCTGCAATGTAATGACATTGCAGATCAATCACGTTCATTTGTAAATGACTCGGTACTTCCTGAATATCACAGGAAAAAGGGGTTTGCAAAAATCTTCTTTACTTGAAACTTTTCAAACTCACCAAATCTGTCGCTGAATGAAAAATGTCACATCATATATCTGCCAGTTTCGTTTTAATTCTACGTGTTACGCGATCGCGGTTCGTTCATGCATTTATTTTGATCATATCAGCCTGTTGCAGTCCACTGCTGGACATAGGCCTCCCCAAGCTCGCGCCAGACATCCCGGTTTTCCGCAATCCCCATCCAGCCTACACCAGCAATCTTACGTAGATCGTCGGTCCAGCGGGCCAGAGGGCGTCCTACACTGCGTTTGCCAATACGCGGTCTCCACTCCAGGACACGTCTGCTCCAACGGCCATCGGTCCTGCGACACAGATGACCAGCCCACTGCCACTTCAACTTGCTGATTCTGTGGGCTATGTCGGTTACTTTCGTTCTCTCACGGATAGTCTCATTTCTTATTCTGTCCTTGAGAGAAACCCCAAGCATAGCCCGTTCCATAGCACGTTGAGCGACTTTAAACTTGTGGACCAGTCCCTTCGTCAGTGTCCACGTCTCGGCTCCATATGTCAACACAGGCAGGACGCATTGCTCGAAGACTTTTGTCTTCAAGCATTGCGGAATTTTCGAAGTGAAGACTCGACGAAGCCTGCCAAATGCCAATATTTATAACTTATTTACAAAACATTCACGGGCCGCAAGTAAGACCTCCGCGGGCCGCATGCGGCCCGCGGGCCGCGCGTTGCCGACCACTGGATTAAATAAAAATCATCAAAAGCAGTCCACCTAGTCAAACGTTCTGAGTTAAGATACAAAAAAAAAAAATTCAATCAATTTGAAAAATTTCTCCTTTTTTGGATGTCGATTAAAAATACTTAGAACAAAAGTTCATATAAATGTAACAAGAAAGAACTACGGTTTTCAATGACTATTTCATTTCCTGAAAGTTTTAGATATACATAAATGGAAAAAAGACGAGGAAAAATAAATTAAATGTGTTTTCTGATAAACTAAAATTAGAATTATTTGTTAAATTTTGTTCTTAACTTTTCATCATAAACTTATACCAACAACTCGTTACAAATAATACAAAAACTTCACAAAGAAAAGGAAACTGAAACTGCAGATCTTCAATATAAAAATATTACAAAAAAAAACATATTTAAGTATATTGTAAAGATCTTCGTCCGACGGACATGATAAACATCTCGTTCGCATCTCGACCTAAATTTTAACCTAGAAACGATTTTTTTATAACAGTTATATCATATTTGAAATCGTACTACTAATATTCTATTTCAGTGTTAGTTTAATTATTTCAGGATGATCAGTATTTAAAATTTAAAAAAAAAACATACAATGCGGGTTGGCAGATATATCCCTACTATGAGTAACGATCGTCGATCCCTATCAGCTGGTGTATGATAACAACCGGGAGCGACGGCTTAACGTGCTCTCCGTGGCACGGTGGGGAGACCCACTAGGACTGCAAAAACACCCAGACCACGGCAAACATCTGTATGGCCAATACAAATGTTTGTCATGTATAGAGATCCAACCCGCAACCGCCAGCGCAACAGCCACAAACCAGTGCTGTGACAGTTGCGCCAACGCGTCTTCAATTATAGTAATGTAAATAAATAATGCATACATTTATAATATCATAGACGAAACGCGTGATTTCATTATAAGTTTAAACATATAATAAAACATACTTTGATACTATTTTACTATTTAGATAACGTTTCAACTAATTTCGATATGAAGATGATTTTTTCACAAGAAAATAATTTTTTTACAATATGTTATTACTACAGGTTCTGTCCTTGACAGCGACATCGAGGGCACAACACGACTACTTAACTCGGTCTATCAATCGATAATACCAATGTACGTGATACAGATTGTCTATGTACATAAAATATATTAAAGTTAACATTTATACGAGTATGTCGACACAAAGTTATAAAAGCGAAGTATTCATTAAGTTTTTAAATTTATTTCGAAGGCAATAAATATAACGTCGAAACAACTGTTTGAAGAAGTTTATAAGTTATAATAATACAATTATAATTGTGTTTGCCCGCAAACTAAAAAAAATCGACTTCAATGAAATCGACGAGTATTACAACGTAGGGAGTTAGGGACACGAAAAAATTGTCAAGTAAATACGCGTTATCAAAGATTATTTAAACAGTAGTGATCAGATCTCAATCAAATTTAAATGAAACTACATGACAAGCATAGCTTTCGATTATAGTAAGAATCATCAAAATCGTTTCATCCAGTGAAAAATTGTGTGGTATAATACAAAGTAGGTCGACGAAAAAATAGTCAAGTAAATTCGCATTATTAGATATACTTAACTCAAAAATTATTAGTCAGATCTCAATTAAATTTAAATGTGACCACATTACACGCAACAACTTTCGATTAAAAAAAAACATCGAAATCGGTCCACCCAATCAAAAGTTTTGACGTACCATATACAAAAAAAAAAAACTATCGAATTGAGAACCTTCTCCTTTTTTGGAAGTCGGTTAATAGAGTTCTAATACAATGTGTATATATATGTATTATAATAACATATGAATTATATTTAGATAATCAGGAACAATAAATTGACCAGTAATCTAGTAGTTTCACCTCTGTACAACCAACGATTTAGTCTAGATATTAGACTGTAAAGAATATCAATTAGGTAGTATCAACATTTAAGTAGATAACTTTTATATAAAAGGATATCCTTCGGATCATAATAATGATAATTTAATAAACATTTAATGGACCGAATAAACATCTAATGGACTGACATTTAGATTAACATTTCCAAAGTATAAGATTGGTATTACAATGAATACATTTAAGAAATTTCACATTGAAACTAAAAATGCGACATCATTTATAACATCGATAATAGCCACTTAGTTACAATTACTGAAGAAAGTTACTTTCACTTTTCGATAGTGGATTGTTGAGGTAATTTGCGACCTACATCATATCGGTTAAATTAATATATATCCGCCTTCAAATTACAGAGGGCCTATGACTTAAAAATTATAATAGACCTGAGATAGAACAAGCCTTAACCCTAATCATAAAAGCATAAACTGGAGGCAGGTTCTTTCGGTACCGGGATTTCCCGGTTCTCTGGTCAGTCAAAAAAAAAACCGGGAAATCAAATTTTAGTCCCGGTTCTGACGATACATTCGGGAGATTTATTATAATTAGGCAATTCATACTAAAGCGAACTAAAGATGCAAACTGGGTATCAACATGATGATATTTTAATAGCGTTCTGATAAGAAGGCAGCTTTGGTAAGATCGTGACGGTAGAACTATAACAAAGAGCTCTTCAGAAATCTCAATATTGTATAGATAAAAAAAGGTAAAAACTCACGTAGAAACAACGTTTCTATGGAGATGTGAAAGGATAACTAGAGGTCATAAAATAGTCTAGGAGTCGGAGTATATATTGGACTGTTGGAGGACGGACACCTGTAAAGGTGCAAACAATATTTCACATCTGCGAATATCCCAATGCGAAACATCGTCTGACCCCGTTTTTGTTTTTGTATATCATTACCATTTGGTAATACTAAATTACATTATACCCCCAAAAGTAAACAAAAAATTATTGAAGTAGTGTCTTCCGATCGCGAACTACTTGGCACGTGTTTGCACAAAACATCTAGCGCATATTTTGCTACACCTATATTATATTCACGTGACTTTGCGTCGGATGTTCCACTTTGTCACTTGAGTTGCTAACAGTGCACATTTCAGAACAATAACAAAATGTACTTATACAATAACGATAAAAATCATTAGCCATTCGCTCTTCTATAATTATTATGAAAAGAAATCTAATAAAACCGTTTGTGTTAAGTTGTTAACATTTCTACATTTGAGGTTATCTGTGTGCATGTGTGTTGTTTCTATCAATGATTATGATAGAAACAACACACATACACACAGACATTACCTCCTAATGTGATGAGATATTAATATTACTAATAATAGGCAAAAGACTTTAAAAATATGATACTCTCATCGTAGTACATTACACAAACAGTAAAACATATTTAATTAGGCACTTCTTTTTAATTAAATCGTAAAATGTATTTTTATAATGGTTTATGGCAAGTAGATATAAATAAAGACAATTAAAAAGATTTTGTCAAGTCCAGAATAAATTATTTTAATGAAGACAATATACCTACAGAAAGTAAGTAATACTTAAATTCAATTATTACTATTACTAATTAAAACTATTAATCTATTTATAGGCACCTATTTTTAGTTCTTTTCCTCACACATTATGATGTTGAAATATGATTAAAGATATTGAACAATGTCCACTGTATGTCCAATCTACATAACAAAATAATTTGTTTTAAATTGACATAACGATGTAATGAAAGAAAATGAAATTCATTAAAGATAAGTAGTTTAGATTTAGCGAGTAATGACCTTTTTTTAATAATTGTTATTACAATTCTAACCCAGATATTTGTACTTTTATTGTACTATTTTTCATAGATATAACAATACAGTACCATAATACCATATAAAGTTTTAACAAACTCTATATCAACATGACTGCCTAAAATTTATCTATACTAATCTATACTAATACAGTCAAACCTGGATAAGCGAGAGTTCAAGGGAGCACAATCTCATTCTCGCTTATAGAGGTTTCTCACTAACCCGAGTTTCTCGCTAATGCAGGTACATGGGTAGCATTTCTCTCTTATAGGGGTACGCAGCAATAACAAGTCATAGCACTTTATAGACTCTTTTGATTTTATAATTTTATAATAGGTGGATTCTGGCATTCTGGTAAATTAAACTTCTTCTGAATTTCATTTCACGATTTTTCGGATTTAAACGCATTCACTATTTTAAGTTTATCACTTAATGACAGTACTTTAATTTTCCGTTTTGACATGATGCAGAACAGAACTTACCTTCACAATTGATTAACTATAAACTGAGTAAGTCCGACAAACAGGACGGTACACAGGCACACGTGTGCAAAAAAATGGAGAGAAAGGGAAAGAATGCGATAAAATAACGTTATTTAGTTCCACGAAATAGAATAGGTACAATGTTAACGAGAAAACAATACAAAAACAATGGTTCAAAATGGTCAACAAGTTTCACGAAAGTTAAGAATGAGTCATAAAATAGCAGATGTTAAATTTGTAACTTTTTTTGTCATTTGTTACTCTCCTAAATAATATAAATAAAGATCGACTGTCACTTATAGAGGTATAGATAAGTAGCAGTCTCACTTACGGAGGTCCATGAGGGAAAAACGACTCTCTCTTACAGAGGTTTCTGTTTCTCGCTAATAGAGGTTTTGGGAGCTTAAAATGACGGGTCCTGGCTATTACTCTCACTTATAGAGTTTTCTCACTAATCCAGTTCTCACTTATCCAGGTTTGACTGTATATATAAAGCTGAAGAGTTTGTTTGTTTGTTTGAACGCGGTAATCTCTGGAACTACTGGGCCGATTTGAAAAATTCTTTCAGTGTTAGATAGCCCATTTATCGAGGAAGGCTATAGGCTATGTGTCATCACGCTAAGACCAATAAGAGCGTAGTCCACGCCGACGAAGTCGCGCGCAGAAGCTAGTATTTACTAAATTTTAAATATAGTTATATTTAGGGACCGGATTATATGCATTTGCATATTTGCATATGCATTTGCTTATTTAAGCCATTCTCAGCGGTAATAGCATATTTTACCTAAGATCTAGTTATGATGCATATTATCGGTACATTTACAATATTACATAGCCGTGATTTGCACTAATTTTTCCTACATACCTGAAAGTATTGAAAAGCTTGAAACTCGCGGTTTGGCGTTGACTGAATCTATCCAAACAACGCCAAATTAACTCTACGTTGCCAATAACATTGCCGTAAAAAAAACTTTGAAAACATATTGAACAATAACCCAGGTTTTGAAAGTTTGTGTCTAATTGATAGTTTTATTAATGGGACGGCAGAACTTTTGCCAGAAACTATAAGTACTAACATAGCACCCAAATTAAAATGCTACCCATAGTTACCTCAGTCGATGTGGAGCGAACCTTTTCCACTTACAAAAATATTCTAAATGAGCGAAGACACAATCTCACCACTGAAATTTTGGAAAAATACTTGATTGTTTACGTTTACAAAAAATTTAAATAATTTTAATGTCATGTTACGATACTTATTTTCGCCTATCAAAAAGTAATTTACTTATTGTATACTAATTTTGAAATAAAAAAAATAAAAACTTACTTTTTTCTTAAAATTTATCATTTAATTTTGCATATTCTGCCTATTTCCGTGCATATTTCAAGCATTTTTCATGCATATTTGCATGCATATAACAAGCTTTTTATGTTGCATATAATCCGGTCTCTAGTTATATTACTCCAGATTATATACATATATTAACTTTGTTCAAGAGTAGAACACCATAATTCTGATAACGGCTGTTTCTTATCATGGTTCGCGTCAAGGACTTTTGATAGTAAGAAACCAGAGACCACAAACAAACAATTTAAATCATAATGAAAAAAAAATGTTTAAAATAATGTTTGTAACAGAACAGGTAACAAATTCTTTTATTTAGTTTTTATTGACTTATGTACTTATTTAATACTAGCTGACCCGGCGAACTTCGTACCGCCTAACAGTCGATTCTTTGATATTTTTTTTAACGAAACTCCTCCACTAACATTAAAACTTTATGATATGGTATTAAAGTTCAAATTGACTTTAAAGTATTCTTACGAATCTTTTGTATGGGAATATAGAAAAGTGTTGTCTTTAGACTTTTTTCATGTAATTTTTTAAATTTTCCTCTCCGTATAGTACGCGCGACATAACTTGGCGTGACTGAAGTTCGCGCAGAAGGCTGCGCAGTAACATTTTTTAAGGGACCGGGGGGAAGGCGATTTTGGCACGAGACGCATGCGGGGAGGCTAGGGATTGACCATATGTAAACACAATCGACCGTTTAATCAACCGAATTGCGCAATCGATTAGTTTTATTTAGGATTTATTGATTTTTGTTTATATAAGATATTAAACGTATTAGATTTACAAATATAGTTAATTTTGTCGTTAATAAACGAGATTTCAACATTAATTTAAAAAAAAAAAACTACAAAAATCAAATTTTCTCAGTTGAAAGACACGATTTACTTGAATATCAGTTATCTATTAACGACTACACTATTTGAGAAAATTTAAAACCTCCTTTTAAAATTAAAAATAAATATATTTTTATGACTTAATTTTAATCGATTTCAATAAAAATCGATTAAACAACACCTCAGGCGCGAGTATTGCACATCCCTTTTTGCTTACTTCATACAGCTTTGTGCTTTTTCGGAAATGCTCGGATACGGTAATCTGTCTCAGTCACACGTTAGTATTCGTGCCACTATCTCTGTCTTGAGCACTATCGGCTACAAAAGTTTTCGTTTCTAATGTTGTTAATTTTTATTATTAGTATTAGTAATTGGTGTTATAGTATTCAGTTTGTTTTATTAAGTTTTAACTGTTTTATCTAGTGTTAGTATTAATTTTGTTTTATTTAGTGTTAGTATTAAGTGTGTTTTGATTTTGGGATTTTCCCCCTCAGCGACAGTGATTAAATAATAATTAATAATAAGCGTAAATATGTGTTAAATAATAATAAGCGGTAATGTATATAAAAAGTATTAAGTGTAAATATTATTTATCGTGTTGTTTGTGATAAAAATCTAGCTGCCACTATCGAAAGGTAAGGTATTGAAATTGAATTTTTAATATAAAAGTTATTTTTGCAGCATCTTAAAGTGTTATGATGTTTATTTTATTGGTCACTGTATTAGGGAAATTTTATTCGTACATTGATTTATAATAAAAATAAAAATTGGTAATGACAGTTTTTTTTTTCGTGAGTGTACATGCGCAAAAGTTCGCAGAGCCTATGTTCAGACACGCCAAGTTATTTCGCGCGTACTGTAATAACCATCCTCGTACTTCAAGGAATATTATACAACAAGAATTAGCAAAATCGGTTCAGCCGCTCTCGAGATTTGCGCTTAGCAATACATTCAGCGATTCATTTTTATATAATTACTAGCTTCTGCGCGCGACTTCGTCGGCGTGGACTCCGCTCCTATTGGTCTTAGCGTGATGATATATAGCCTATAGCCTTCCTCGATAAATGGGCTATCTAACACTGAAAGAATTTTTCAAATCGGTCCAGTAGATTCTGAGATTAGCGCGTTCAAACAAACAAACAATCAAACAAACTCTTCAGCTTTATTATATTAGTATAGATATAGAGATTATATTAATTAAGCTCACAGTACAGGAATACATATCATGTACACCTGATAGCTATCGTTACTCATAGTAGAGAATATTTCCACCAACCCGCAATGGAGCAGCATGGTGGATTAAGCTCTGATCCGTCTCCTACATGGGGAATGAGGCCTCTGCCCAACAGTGGGATATTACAGGCTGAAGCGTACATTAATACAATATTTTAGAATATTTAAAAATAGATATGCAATAGTGGCCTTGACAGTAAAAGATTTCTAACAAGGAAACATGAACAGAGGAAAAAAGTTATTAAATATATTTTAATGACTCGCTGTTGCTGTTTCACCTGCGTTAATTTGAGGAAAAATCATACTAATATATTACATAGCCTTACTTGGAAAATTGAGTACCTATGTAAAACATAAATAATCTTTTAATTCGAACCAGTAGATCCTTAAATTGACCCTTCAGCTTTAGAAGACGTACGAAATGTTTTGATGGAATGCGTCCATTACAAACGGAACAGACTAGATTTGGTGTTCAAGTTAGGCCTGAATTTATTGGAAGTCGTCTTTTTCCATCAGATCTAGTCTGAACCAACATCCCAATGTGCCAAAACTATACTAGTTAGTATTTAGTAGTATTCAGTTAAGATCTAGTGATAATTTAGTTTATTTAAAAATGTTAAAATTATTAGTGTTATATAGATAAGTTTAGTATAGGACTGTCATGAACATAATCAATATAATAAAAAAATGAATAACTGGAGAACAGCTTGACCGATTCAGCCAATTTTTTTGTATATTCCTTAAAAATCACACGGAAGGTTTTTTTACTAAAAAAAATCAAATTAAAAAACATAACAACCAGAACGAAGTCTGTCTGGGCAGCTAGTTATGTATGTCTCTAAATAAATATATAAAAATAAAAAACCCTAAACAGCTTTATAATATTACTTTAGATTGGAATTAATTTTAAGTAAACATTTTTCTTTAAATATAATCATGGATTATAAAATAAAAAATATACATAGCATTGTATTATATTTTAAAAAATAAATTTATAATAAACATTCAGTAATAAGTTCTTGATACATTTTAAAACTACCATACTGGATGTGATTTTTTATTTTATTAAAAATATATATACAGGGTGTTAGGGGAATGGTTAGCCATAGAGGTATGTTGGGTAGGGGGGGTCATTTGGAACCTATTTAGGCTAACTTACCTATATGCAAAGTGTTACGGATTTTTTTTTATGATTATTTTTTCATTTTTCGAAAAAAGTGCCGAAAATTAGTGATTTGACCATCATATCTTTTTTGTTTATTGATATATCAACGCCATTCTTTTTTTGTTTTGATCATCAATACATTGCGCATGTAAAATAAATGTGATTTAATTTAGAAAACATCTACAAAAAAAATTATGGGCCAAAGAAATCTTGACAGAGACAAAAAGTAAATCAAACCTTCAAGTTTAGGTATAAATTAAAAAAAAAATTAAAGCCTCCAGACAATTTAAAATAATTTAAAAAACTACTCTAGTTAACACTGTTTTAAATAATATTACTTTCATTCACCTACCTTACTTACTTTTTTTTTAAATGATGAAATAACGAAATGGTTTCTACCTGAACCCGCACTCTACGCTGACAATTATAACAATAATTGTTATTACGAAGGGCGGTATATCCCTGTATAGCACGTGGTATACTACCATCTTGACTTTGGCGACATGTTGGCGCAGCGGTCAGAGCACTGGCTGATGCGCTGGCGGTCGTGCGTTCGATTCCCGCTCACGGCAGATATTTGTATTGGTCATATAGATGTTTGTCGTGGTCTGGGCGTTTGTGCTTGTGTATTGTGTGTGTTTCCGGACCCCCGACACAGGAGAAAATCCTACTGGGGGCCGTCGAGTGTGAAGCGTTTATTATTAAAAAAAAAAATCTTGACTGCTCTCATCAGGCGAGGATTTACATCCTTATTTGAAGATCATCCTTTTTTCTACAATAATTGTTATTACGCAGGGCGATATGTTCCTGTACGGCACATGGTAAACTACTTGCTGTCTCTTTTTATCTTGGAATTTGGGGTATGAGTTTCCACGGGCACCACAAATGTCTCTCATAGGGTGAAATTAATGCCGGTAGGTATCAAAATAAAACAAATCATAAATTCGAGTAACAAATTTATTCTATTTTTATAAATACAGTGAATTCGGTCGTGAATTTTCATAATCTACATTACTAGAAATAAGGATGATCTTCAAATAAGGATGTAAATCCTCGCCTGATGAGAGCAGTCAAGATTTTTTTTAAATAATAAACGATGCACACTCGACGGCCCCCAGTAGGATTTTCTCCTGTGTCGGGGGTCCGGAAACACACACAATACACAAGCACAAACGCCCAGACCACGACAAACATCTATGTGACCAATACAAATATCTGCCGTGAGCGGGAATCGAACGCACGACCGCCAGCGCATCAGCCAGTGCTCTGACCGCTGCGCCAACATGTCGCCAAAGTCAAGATGGTAGTTTACCACGTGCTATACAGGGATATACCGCCCTGCGTAATAACAATTATTGTTATAATTGTCAGCGTAGAGTGCGGGTTCAGGTAGAAACCATTTCGTTATTTCATCATTTAAAAAAAAAGTAAGTAAGGTTGGTGAATGAAAGTAATATTATTTAAAACAGTGTTAACTAGAGTAGTTTTTTAAATTATTTTAAATTGTCTGGAGGCTTTAATTTTTTTTTAATTTATACCTAAACTTGAAGGTTTGATTTACTTTTTGTCTCTGTCAAGATTTCTTTGGCCCATAATTTTTTTTGTAGATGTTTTCTAAATTAAATCACATTTATTTTACATGCGCAATGTATTGATGATCAAAACAAAAAAAGAATGGCGTTGATATATCAATAAACAAAAAAGATATGATGGTCAAATCACTAATTTTCGGCACTTTTTTCGAAAAATGAAAAAATAATCATAAAAAAAAATCCGTAACACTTTGCATATAGGTAAGTTAGCCTAAATAGGTTCCAAATGACCCCCGCTACTCAACATACCTCTATGGCTAACCATTCCCCTAACACCCTGTATATAGGTAAATGTAATTAGTAATGATTGCTGTGTTGAAATAAAATCAGATAATAATATTACCTACTAGATAGTAAATTGTATAGATAACACAAGGTCAGGAACCTCTTGATAATAATATCTATAGTCAAGCAAGCATATACATAGTAAGTACTATCAGATTAATATATATTTCATCAGATTGTGTATCACAATAAAAAATAAAAGGATTGGAAATGAGACTGATATTTTTTCTTGTTGCCGTTATTTTTAATACAAATGTACGTTGTATGTATTACTTTTCGATGTAATTGAAGTGGGTTTTTTTTTCATTTGCACGCAAACACAATTATTATAAATAGAAATAACGAATATAATAATAAATAACATTTTATAATTTCCTCATGTGTGGGAAAAACAAAAATAAAAAATAATATGAATTAGAAATAACAAATTTGTTAAGTTAACAATTACTTTCCTGCACAAGTTATCATTTCAATACAGTGTAATCTATATAATAATAAAAATGAATGTTGCTAAGCGCATAACTGGAGAATGGCTTGACCAATTCGGCAATTTTTGTTTTTTTGTTTTTTATAATAATAAAAAAAAAAATAACAGAGCGAGGGCAGCTAGTTTAAAATATAAAAATTATTAGTAAACATTTTGCCTTATTATGAGAGGTCGATTATAAGAGGTTCAGTTAAAAATTAATTCCAAAAAAAAGGCAAGGTCTATATTAAATATTAAAATTTTAATTAAAATTAGTATTAATTTATATTAGGACTATGGTTTTACTTTAATGTGTACCTGCTTAAACTCGGGTAGGTACATAGAAAAGCAAAAATTTTGTAAAAATGTATTCATAATTATATTGAATTCATTTTTACAATGTAAGTAGCAAATGATATTTGATTTTTTTTTTCAATTATACTTAGGATACTTTATTGCTTAATTAATATTTTAAAATATTAGAATGCTTTTTGACACTCATTACTAAAGGAACTAAGAAAGGTCTTGTTACAAACAATTAGAGATGGGCGTAACGGCTACATTTTGATATTACGTTATAACGTTACGCTACTTTTAAATCACTTATTATTTTTTACGTGATAATATATTTTTTTTTAACCAATTGTGAAACCCTTGTGAGATCAAATTTTTTTTTGGGATTTTTTGAGCTGGTTATTACAAACTTTAGGTCAACTCTTATTATTTGTGAGATCAAATGCATATTACATATAGGATACTTAAAATGAAAGACTATCTGTGTACAAAATTTCATCAAAACGGTTACAGCCGTTTCTGAGATATCCAAAATACATATAACAAAAAAAAGGTGTGTGTGCGATTCACACACGATAGAAGTGAAACTTCTATGGCAAACTAATTTAAAAAAACTAACTTAAAATTAGCGGCTTGCAGCGCGGCTCGTCCTTTCCTGTCTTTTTGCCGTTGCATCCGGTTTGAAATCACAACGATTCTAAAGAAGTTTCACTTCAATAAATACAAGAATCACTCGTTTACAGATACAAGATAAAATAAACTTACCGCTATTTTCATTCCTGTTATTTTCTCTACTTATTTCTTCATATATAATTAAATGCTTTTGTTTCATATGTTTTTTTTAAATTCGTTATAGTAGTTTTAAATAAAAGTATATTTTTACAATATTTACATTCCGCTTTTTTGCAATTTCATCCACCACAGTAAAATAATTCCACATTTGTCCTTTTCGTGGCATTTTACTCACTAAAGAACTATACTTAATTATATAAACAACTATACTTAATTATATAAACGACTTAATTATAATTAATAATTATATTTACAGTTTCTCAAAACGCAACACCGCAATCGTAAAATTCGTAAATAAACTCACGAAAATGAACATCATACGAGAACAAACGCGTTGTCCATACTGACAATTTAACCGTTAAACAAAACGAAATAAAATGAAAAAAATAAGTCTAACGTGTAGTATAGTATAATAAAAATAATAATACGAACTAAAATATTTTTAAAATTTATTTCAAAAGATATTAAAAGGAAAATAATTCTTATTCAGTTACAATAGAATACAATTTGACATGGGACTAAGCTAAGATATTATACGCAACGTGAATGTTCTGGACATTCAAAGGAAAATAGTTCTTAGTCCATTACAATAGAATACGATTTGACATGGGACTAACATATTATACGATGTTCTGGACATTAAAAGGAATTTTGTGACCATAGAGTACAATTTGGCTCTGTGTACATTTGAGGTAAAGTAGTAAAAATAAAAATATTCTTTCAAACCTTACCTGGGAAGCGTGATATTATATCACGCTTCCCAGGTAAAAAAAATAATAGGTGATAAAATGATTTAAAAATAATAGGTGATTTTATCCGCTACCTAATATAACGAACACCTCTACAAACAATAGTCAATATTTAGTCTGGACAAATTAGACCAAATAATAGGGGTGAGGTTACAATAATTCACACTTGGCTGAAAATTGGTAGTATTGTTCAAAACACTATTATAAATGAAATGTGAAAGTCCTCATCGATCTGACTCCTGGAAAAAAAATTATTCAGGGTCAAAGGTCACAAAAACAGGTTTTTCAGGATTTTCAGCAAAACGGTAAGTTTTATCATAAACTTAGCTTAGACAAAAATCGTAGATCAGATAATTATCTGTTAAAAATGTCTAGACTACTTTTTTTCCTAAGAGCCACCGTTTTTTAGATATTATAACGATTCAAAAAGTTGAAAGAGTTGAAATCGTCATAATTTGCACACGTTAGAAAAATGGGGATTTGCTGCTTAAATAAAAGAAACTAAAATACGTTACGTGTAATATCATTCTTTATTAATTATATTCTGTACAATGAAAGTGGAAAACAAATAAATGTCACATTTTTATAAGATTAGTATGGATTTTTAAACGTAAAATTTACTAAATATCCTTTTTTACTTATCAAACAACTTTGTTTTGCTATTGCTTCATGGATTTCATAAGGGCTGTTGAAAGAATCAATGCAATTGTAAGTGCAACATACTCACATCTGGCCATTGATCTATAAAAAACCCCATATGGCACTTAGGTACTTTAGTTTTATTAAGTTTGAGTTGGGTTTCCTAAATGTTACTATAGTTTAATTTTTTTTTAGAACCTACTTTTACTTAATTTAGTACCTAATTCTATATTTTAATTATAAGATATAGCTCAACAATTGACTTGTTATTTTACTCACATATTACAGAAGGAATTACCTAATGAAACGTACTTAAATAACTTTTGGTGGTAGTAATTAAGTTTATTATTATTTTCCTTCTTTATAATATTTCATATTTACAATAAAACTAAATTATAAGTAGTTATTTCAAGTGTAGTGTGTAATAAAGTATCCTACACGAGTTTAGTTTAACATGTAAGTTTTGTACTTTTATTTTAGAAATTATAGTTATAGTATTACTAGTAATTGTAACTCTTAATTACAATTCTTATTATTGTGATAAATTTAAATAACAATGTTTAAAATAGAAGTTTGATAAATAAAAAAAGTTTAACTTGTGACAAAAATAAACACAAGCAAATATAAGAAATATGTGTTTATCACTAAAGATGACTTTTATAGGAGTCTAACTTTCTTTGTGTCTACATATCTATTTTTAAATTATCACTACATATTAATAATATAAATAAAATGAAATAAAATTATAAAACAGTCACTTCCCGCTGTCTGTCTGTCTGTATGTATGCTTAGATCTTAAAAACTACGCAATGGATTTTGATGCAGTTTTTTTAATAGATAGAGTGATTCAAGGGGAAGGTTTATATGTATAATACATCTATACTAATATATAAAGCTGAAGAGTTTGTTTGTTTGTTTGTTTGTTTGTTTGTTTGAACGCGGTAATCTCTGGAACTACTGGAACGATTTGAAAAATTCTTTCAGTGTTAGATAGCCCATTTATCGAGGAAGGCTATAGGCTATGTATCATCACGCTAAGACCAATAGGAGCGGAGTAAACGCCGACGAAGTCGCGCGCAGAAGCTAGTGCATAATATAGTAGAGAAACACTGATCACTTTTGCAACCGTGCGAAGCCGGGGCGGGTCCCTAGTTTTTCATGTATTAGATCAATAAATATATGATGTATTTTTATGAAACGGAGATGGAATTGTTTTATCCAATTCAATTTTAAATTTTAATTCAAATAATCAGCCTATTCAAATGAAGAAATATTTTTTAGCAAAACAAGTTAAAAAATTATGTGTATTAAATTAATTAAAATATTAATCAAATTAATTTCATGTTAATGATGGAATAAGTTTGTTTTACTGAGTATTATTATCTTAACAAGTATTATTTATGTATATTCTCCTATATTCTAATTTATTCTTTATGTGGTAGAAGTACATATATGTATATTATACAATAATTAGAAGACGATGACCTGACATTACAACAGAATATCATAGTTATGTATAACCATAAATGTCAAAAATAACCTAAGTAAAAAAATGTATCAATCGGCTATTACCTAAAGCACTGGCAATAAGTTGCCTACATTAGCAATAACTATTACTAATAAGTAATAATATATAGTAGGGGTCGTCAACTGGCGGACCGCGGTCCGTATCCGGACCGCCGAACCATTTTGTGCGGACCGCGACAACACAGAAACTTACACTACAGAGTACATAACTTAATAAAAATATATCCCACGCAACTTCAAACTCAACAGTCCGCAATAAAAAAATGTCATTTTTCCCCTTAATGTGTAAATTTTTTTATGTCCTTTGTTTAATAAATATTTTTTTTCTATAAAATGATGAGCGGACCGCGATGGTCATTTTATTTCTTCAAACTGACCCCGAGCGAAAATAATTGATGACCCCTTATATATGATAGTAACAATGACTATTTACTGAATATTAATGAAATAGATTGTGCTATTTTGGCTCTATTCAAAGCCATTGAACCAAATGAATAATTGTTGATCATTTAATATTACAAATGTTTTTTTTGCAACTTATTGTGATATTCTCTCTGCCAACCCAGAGTGTAGCAGTGTGGTGGATTAAGCTCCAGCCCTTATCCTACATGGACAAAGAGGCCTATGCCCAGCAGTGGTATGTTACAGGCTGAATCATGATACTTATTACATATTTAATAAAGATATAAGACAATGTCTAAATAAAACAAGTAGTTTATTTACTTAGTAATAAAATATGATGAAAATTATAACAACAAAGTGTGTATTTTGCCAACATACAAATACATAAGTTTCTCAATCTATATAATATATAAAAATTTCGTGTCATAATGTATGTTCCAGATAAACTCCGAAACTACAGAACCAATTTTTATCACATTTTGTAAACATCTGTAATTTGGTCTAACTTGGGAGATAGGGTTGTTTTTATCTCAATTGGACCCGGCCCTCATCCTTCAACATTCATACCTAAAATTCTTTTACCAATATAACGTTCATCCCTCCTCATTACATGCCCATACCAAGCTAACCTACTGCTCCTTATTTTCTCTCTTACGAGTGCTACTTTCAAACTTCCCATTATATACTCATTTCTAATCTGATCTTTCCTCGTCACTCCACACATCCATCTCAGCATTCTCATCTCGGCCACGTGCACTCTTCTTTCATCTGTCACTTTCGTTGCTCAACATTCTGATCCATACATTATGACAGGTCTAATGATCGGTTTGTAGATTTTCCCCTTAAATTTAAGGGGCATTCGTGGATCACAAGCTGTTCCAGAGACCTATCGCCATTTCATCCATCCCTCATTTATTCAATTTTTCACTCCACGGTTTACATTGCCGTCATATTGGATTAATGAACCGAGGTACCGGAAGTCGGAGCAGACTGGTAAGGATACACTATCTAAGGGGTAAAACTGGATAAACTGAAATCGCAGAACAAGTACTCAGTTTTGGATCTACTTATTTTCAATCCTGCGTTCTCCAGTCTTTCCTGCTATTTTCCCAGTCTACTCTGAACCTCAAGAGCATTATCTACGACAAGAACACGTCGTTGGAGAACAGCATACACCAGGGTGCTTCCTCCTGCATGTCTGATGTTAAAGCATCCATAACTATGAGACACAAATAAGGGATTAAAACCGAACCCTAGTGCAAGCCTACAGCCACATTGAACTTGCCAGTTACTCCGGCTTCGGACCGGACGTGGGTACTAGCTCTATCATACATCGCCTGAACAAGTCGTACATACTTCTCTGGCACACCTTTCCCTTTCATAGCCCACCACAGAATGTAGTTAATATTTTTATGTAGTTTCAAATGAATTATAACACAAAGAGGATGGAGTTACGTTGAATAACTGAATTATTTCCTTCTTTAATTACTATTGGGATAATTCATTGCATGATTACCTAATGTTGTGATGTTAATATGTTACATTTTAGTTTTCTCCTCATAAACCTATTTAATTTTAATAAATAAATTATAAAGTTTAAAACAATTTATATAATTTTTTATAAGTTATTGCAATTGCAATATTTATGCTAATTATTACGATATATATAATAATTTACTTAAAACAAGGTAAGTAAATAAGCAACAAACCTTTACTCCTTTTCCTAATTTTGCTAGCTTCCACCAAATTCCAATCCACGGAATCCCTGGCGGGGGCGGGCACTGTACCACCAATTAATTCAACTGAACTACTACGTTTACTCGGTCCCGGCACTGCCGCAATTTCCTCTACGTTCTTGTCCTTTACCGACACTGAATACTCAATTTCGACATTTTTGTCCTTATGTACATTGTTGTGCCCGTTCACCGGTTGCTCGGTCTTGAGCTTTTTATTCGGAACCTTCTTGTGTTTGTGGGCGCTGTGCCTGCCCTTCAGGTTCGTCGAATGGGAGGAGTTCCTCGAGCTGACGGGCGAGGGGCACCCGCATTCCATGCTGCCTTCTTGATCGCTACCTTCGTAGTATCCCGACTCGTGCTCAGGCTTCTTGTCAGGCAGGCTCATTTCTACTGTCGCCATGGCTCAACCCTTCAAAACCATGTAGACCTAACCTGCTATATCGACGCTCCGCCGGGCGGCGTCCGGCCGCCACCGAACCGTCAATTTTCACTTTGAAACTATTTCAAATTTAGCGAAAGTAAACACGACACGTAATAAATTTCGCGAGCATAGTCAAACCTGCAATGAACTCGCCCGAAGTTCGAGCGAAACCGTTTTGCAGAGGGCGCCGCTGCGACAATATTCTACCGATTTAAGAATCCGATACAACTGTACTGAAAGTTTGCACAGGGTGACCAACGCGATTCCTCAGGCTTAAATGTCGTTCGTGGCTATGTTCCCACCAGTGAAACGTCAAATTTTTACACTATTTTTCGGTTTGTATTTCATAAATCACAGCTTGTTCTTCGTTTCGTCACACGGTTTCCTTCACAAAAATCCAAATGCTTGTTTCGTATAAAAATACACTACACTATTAGTACAGTCCATTTGACACATCAGACACTGCGATTCATAACCATTAACTATCGCTAAAATGTTTGGTCTGTCTACAAAACTAAACTAACCGCTATGTATATAAATTAAAAAATGCTTGCGCGAATGACAACTCACTCAGCGCGATAAATGAAATAAACTGAAACTGAGAAACGCAAAATAGAGAAACCGTACGACGTGCGAGAGGCGCTGCCCCCACTACGATACAATTTACGAGGCCAGACAGACCAATGAAAACGTACAGATGAAACCGTTTAACTAATAACCTTTTTTATGTTACTTCTATTGTTATGTATTCTACGAAATTCTTTTATCTTAACGATTATTATCAATGTACAGGTATTTAGCATTTTTGTCATGTGCGTTAATAAGTCATTACTAAATATCTTATAATTAAGTAATTTACAAATAATTAACATTTATTTATTTATTTATAATAATGTGCAATAAGTTAGACACTAGTACATTTACAATAATTAACACCAGGGTACAAAAAAAATTGAGTTTTACCTAAATAAAGTTATTACAATAAAGTTAAGAATAAAACAATCAAATTTAAAATTGATACATTAAAAATAATACAAAAAATTAAAATTAAAAACGAAATTAAAATTAATGCGATAAAAATTAAAATTATAATTGATACAATTAAATTACAATAAAATTAGTGAAATTTAAATTAACAATAAAAATTAAGAATAATATAGAATAACCAAATTTAATTACGACGATACGATTCAGCCTGTAATATCCCACTGTTGGGCATAGGCCTCTTCCCCATGTAGGAGAAGGATCGGAGCTTAATCCACCACGCTGCTCAAATGCGGGTTGGTGGATATATTCCCTACTATAGTAACGATCGCTATCAGGTGTACATGATAACAACCGGGACCGACGGCTTAACGTGCTCTCCGAGGCACGGTAGGGAGACCCACAAGGACTGCACAAACACCCAGACCACGGCAAACATCTGTATGGCCAATGCAAATGCTGTCGTGTGCGGGGATCGAACCCGCAACCGCCCGCGCAATAGCCAGTCGCAATCCAGTGCTGTGACCACTGCGCCAACGCGGCGTAAATTTAATTATTTCAACAAAATTAAAATTAATACGACAAAACTAAAACTGATACAATAAAACAATACACAACAAGTGAACGTCATGAAACTAAAGTTTAATTTAATTTAATAATGAGGATCACTAAATAATATTAGATTTAATAAAAAAGAGAAAAAAAACTGTTGCACATTGTTAGCAACATACCTAATAATGCTTTACTTTTAAAATTAATAATACCAGAGCCAAAAGACCTACTAAAATAATTGTAAATGGTAAAGCCAAGGCGTCCGCATATTTTATCACAAATGGGAGGTACTCCGCCGGAGCCAAAAGAAGAGAAATTCTAAAACTTGGTCTATTGTTGCGGATATCACAGTTAGATAACTATGTTGAAGTCGGTGGCAAATTAGACTCATCGGGGATCGGAATCCTATCTGTGCTGTGTTAAACACGGAAGAAAACTGTGATGCGAACAGATTGCAAATGTCGGTTCCCGAAGAAGCCGCTTCACCGCCTAAAGACGTCCTGGCAGTATATGAACTTTACCTACATCGTTTACATTTAATAAAGCTACAAAAAAGTTTAGGGTTTGAAAACATATTTGTTTCCAGGCTATTCAAGTACAATTTATAGCTAAGATTATGACGCTTCGTGCTACGCTCCATCAGCAACTCAAAAGTAATTAAATTACAAGGTTTGCCATATTTACGATTCAAACAAAAAACTTAACAGGAGGGTGTAACGGGTCTATCCTGGATCTTTGCTTTCGCCGAATCGAGAGGTTAGCAATAACTCATTACTAGATCCGAAACGCGTTCTTTTTTTGTATTTAGATAATTTAGAGAACAATAATATTGTGTAAGAGCGTTTAAGGATATAAAATCAGTAATAATGTTATTCAACAAACTATTCGTTGTAATCGGAGTCAATGCAGAGCGAGCCGTCCTGTTCCAATATAGACCACCCAAGTTAAAAACCCCAATAACGATTATGTTAAAGAAACTAAGTTTTTCAATTACACTATTTGTATTTAAAATAAGTGTTGATATGCTTTTGTATAGGGTGACGAATATAGATGGTGCATATATAATAAATTTGACCCTTGCTGTTTAGTAATTCTAGTTTAATTCATATATCCTCACAGTTTGATTCATAAGCACATCATAGCGCCTATACTGATGATCAAATAATTCAGTTTATAATACACTGCTTCTTAACCATGTTTCCGTAAAATCTATTACATCAAAGTTGCAACAAACGACATTACTAAAAAGTAACGGTTTTACAACATAATGGTACTAAATTGACAAAAAGCACATTGTGCGAGACATTAACACATGCACTAACTATAATATTACTATATCATTAGGTTGCGTCACAGTTGACGAACAGTCGATTGGCTTTGATGGTCGATGTGTGTTCAAAATGTTTATTCCATCAAAGCCTGATAATTATGGGTTAAAAAAATTATCTTTGTGATGCCAAAATAGGACATATGATAAATAGTGTCATGTATCTAGGAAAGGACAGTACACCCCAGGGAATGCCGGTAGATGATTATTATTAAACTATTGGATCCTATACACCATGTCACCTGTCCCAGAAAAGAAACCCATTCAAAAGTGACGTCAATTTTTGAAGGATTTAGCAATGTCGCTTATAACACCCCATATGCGGGATAGATTGCAATGGCCAAGATTGCCCCGGGATATCTGAGAATCTATAAATGGTTTCCTAAAAATTGAACCCGATAGCACTGAACCAGTTCATCATGATACCAGACCTGAACGCTGCTGCTTCTGTTCCCGCACAAAAGACCGAAAATCGAAAACCGTGTGCTCCTCCTGTTGCCGGCATATTTGTGCGGAGCATCAAATTAAAATTTGAGAAATTTGTAATATTAAGTGAAATAGATGATTAAAATATATAATTTTTGTATGCTCTTTGAATGGTTAATTCTGATTAATAAAATATTTTGATAATTGATTATATAGGATTGATTTTATTGACTAAAATGTCGGTGGAGTCCTCTGGAACCCCATGGTAGTATTAATATCTTTAAAATTGAGGGTAGTGTTCTAGAGTTAAAAGCACATGTCAATTAAAAAAATCCTTAAACGTTTCATCTTAATATTTCACATGTACTACAAAGTCACAATTTCATGGACGTAAACAAAACGAGACAAAGGTATTGCTTATCTATCAAGTAGAGCGAGATGGATGATGTAAGAGCGAAACGAAAGTTCAAGCCATTTACCATCTCTTTCTAGCCTCTTCTTTAATTGTCCGAATTATAAAATGGGTTTGAATATTTATTGGCGAATGGCGATACACAATATCAATTTGTTAATATTATTATAAGTTACAAAGGTTTTTATTTTTAATAGTACATAGGTAATTATATGTGAATAAATTAAATATGTACATACTTTTCAATTCCTACTTTTACTTTAAACTCTTTCTATGTATGATGACTTGATGAGAAAATACTTATTCATCCATTCGAGTTCTAATACTTCTAAATTCTAATACACATTTGTATGTTATGTAGGTACTTGAAGTTAATACAGTTTTTTTAAACATTAATTGTAAATTAAATTTTTTCTTAAAGTTATATTCGAGAAAAATCAGTTTTTCTCGTTTAATATACTTAAAAAAGGAATAGTAGGAATAAACTTTAAAATTTTTTTTATCAACTTCAAAAACAGGAGGAGCATATCAATTCGACTGTAGTTTTATGTGTTATGTGTGGTGGGGCCAGTTTCTCCATTTGTGGATAAAACTCCTTGGGGGAATCGGGGGTAGGGTCGGCAACGCGCTTGCGATACTTCTGGTGTTGCAGGCGTCTAATAGGCTACGGTAATCGCTTAGCATCAGGCGAGCCGTACGCTTGTTTGCCGACTTAGTGATATATAAAAAAGCTATTTGACGGATGATGATATCCGACAAAAGTTTTTGATGTATCATTATTTTTCACAATCGAATTCCTCTAAAAAAACAGAAATGTGGAACTCGGAAGACCTGGATGTTTGCCGCGAACTTAGGGAAGCCTATACTATGTCCAGCAATAGGACTGCCATAGGTTTAAGTAGTAATATGTATGTAGGTATATACGTATATTTGTTACTCTTTTACACAAAAACTACTTGACCGATTTTAATGCAACTTGGTACGTAGATAGCTTGAGATATCGAATAACGCATAGGCTACGTTTTATTCCGACATTCCCAAGAGATCGGAAATTACACGGATGAAACCGCGTGGTACAGCTAGTCATTCATAAAGCGGTTTTGACTCATTGTACCTTGTAGTTGTAGGTAGGGTTGCCACCTTTTTTTTTCTCAATTAAAGTAGGGGAGACCGGGGCTAGTTGACTATAGGGGTAGGTTGACTAACTATCAAAAACTTGTCCAAGGCAATAGCCTTGAGCTAAACAGTGAGACACGGGAGTCCGTCACCTCCCCCCGCTCAGTCACCGGGAACGAGGCGTCGCACACGCAAGTCGTTTGAGAGAAGGAATGAAATATTGAAAAACAACACACGTAAGTAATTATTTTTTTCGTAATATTATTTGTAATAATGCCTATTTATTCATGGTTATTGATTGTCAAAACATTTATAACGAATGTTTATCTCATGTTCTTTCTTTTATATATTGTTTTATTTGATTTCGTCGCCGTTTTGAGGTTATGGCATGTGGTCAAAAGTTAAAAGGTGGTTCGGGGCTAGTAGACTAATGTATAACGGGGTTAGTTGACCACCTGGTCCACACATAAAATGAAGTCCGTATTTTTGAAATTTCATCCAAAAATTATTATTTCAGGACCATTCGAACATACAAAAGAAATACTAATAGAAGGAGTACATCCAAAGATGTAATAGATAGAGCATGTCAACAAGTTATCTTTGACAAAAAAAAGTATTAATTCTATGGCGAAACAGTTCGCTATACCGTATAATACACTCTAACGCCACGTCCGCGTCGTAAATATGACGAAAAAATTCGAAACAAATTCCGAATTATCGAAATCCTAATCAACTTTGGACAGCGTTGGCTACAGAAGAAATAGACAAATATTTAGTGACGATGAAGAGCTTGCTTTAGGAGTTACTTGAAGAAAGCAGCAGATATTTAAAACGGATTACACATTATGAAACACGAAACTTCGCATACGAATTTGCAAAAATGAATTGTTTGGAGTGCACTGAATCCTACAGCTCTAGTATTTTAGGAGAAGAATGGCTTCAATGCACTGCGTGCAAGCTATAGGCACATACAAAATGTGTAAACGGGAACATATTGTTCTATGAATGCAAAATTTGCACCTCCGATTTAGAAGATTGATTGGATAGTATGATCTCAAAATAATTTATTTTAATAATAAAATAATATACCTATAACATATATACGAATATAAATAATGATTTATATAAATAACGTGTATATATATATACATATATACATACTTTCGTCAACTGTTACCAAATAATGAATATAATTACATTACTTAGATATCATAATTTGTTACCAAATGGTTAAAGTTTGCAAGAAATTATTTCATTTTGTTTTAAATACTATACCTACTTACGTATTTAATTGACGCGGCTATCGCCTTAGTTACAATAAAAAAAATGAGTAATAAATTTTTGTGTCTTTTATCCTATTCCCTCGTAAATTTTGCCCTTACAACTTCATAGGTCAACTTACCCCAGGTGAATAGTCAACCTACCCCGAGCATGGGGTAAGTTGACCAGTTTTTCCTATTGTACAAAAACTGGCCTGTACTTTACATCATAATGAAAAACGTGCTTTTTTCCACTTTTTTGCAAAGCTTAATAGTAAATCTATTAACTGAACCTATTTTTATACTAATATACTTTAAAAAAATAGAAATAGAAGCCTTTAAGCTGAAACTTGGTCAACTAGCCCCGGTCTCACCTACATTGGGTATTATAGGTAAGAAAAAAAAAAGTACATAGCTTCAACATAAAGTACAATTTATTTTTATTTTTTATTAAATTTAAAAACATATTTTTATTGCATTTTGCAGCTTGTATCAAATTAGTATCTCTACTTAACAATTGCACAACATCTTTACACACTCTTCAGCTTATCGCGAATTTATAATTAATCTTCGAAGTCTTCACTTCGAAGATTCCGCAATCCTTAAAGACAAACGTTTTCGAGCAATGCGTCCTGCCTGTGTTGACATAAGGAGCCGAGACATGGACACTGACGAAGGGGCTGGTCCACAAGTTTAAAGTCGCTCAACGCGCAATGGAACGGGCTATGCTTGGGGTTTCTCTCAAAGATAGGATTAGAAATCAGACTATCCGCGAGAGAACGAAAGTAACCGACATAGCCCACAGAGTTAGCAAGTTGAAGTGGCAGTGGGCTCGTCATCTGTGTCGCAGGACCGATTGCCGTTGGAGCAGACGTGTCCTGGAGTGGAGACCGCGTCTTGGCAAACGCAGTGTGGGACCGACGATCTTCGTAAGATTGCCGGTGTAGGCTGGATGAGGATTGCGGAAAACCGGGATGTCTGGCGCGAACTTGGGGAGGCCTATGTCGAGCAGTGGACTGCAATAGGCTGAACTGATGACTGATGAGCTTATCGCAGTCCACTGCTGAACATAGGTCTCCACAAGTCACACACTCATGTGTTTCGCCCATAGTCACCATGCTGGGCAGGCAGGTTGGTGACCGCAGGGCTGCCTTTGTCACACACTCGTGTGTTTCGCCCATAGTCACCATGATGGGCAGGCAGGTTGGTGACCGCAGGGCTGGCTTTGTCGTACCGAAGACGCTGCTGCCCGTCTTCGGCCTGTGTATTTCAAAGCCAGCAGTTGGATGGTTATCCCGCCATCGGTTGTCTTTTTAAGTTCCAAGGTGGTAGTGGAACTGAGTTATCCTTTAGTCGCCTCTTACGACACCCACGGGAAGAGAGGGGGTGGCTATATTCTTTACTGCCGCAACCACACACCAGCCCACACCATATCTTTACAGTCTATATTTAAATTAAATAAGTAACTCATTTTTTATCAAATTCAGAGACGCTTTGTTTCGTTCGTCTCGACATTGTTATTCATCACAGCAAAAAATCTTTGAATGCTGACGTAGTGGGAATAGATAATAAGAATGAAATTACTTTATACAAGTTTATCAAATTGTCATCACTCTTATTAAATACTTGCTGCCATTTTTGTGCAGTTGATAGTTCTGCAAAACCTTTAGAAGTACATCACGATTCAGCCTGTAATATCCCACTGCTGGGCATAGGCCTCTTCCCCATGTAGGAGAAGGATCAGAGCTTAATCCACCACGCTGCTCCAATGCGGGTTGGCGGATATATTCCCTACTATGTTGTCGTGTGCGGGGATACAAATGTTGTCGTGTGCGGGGATCGAACCCGCAACCGCCCGCGCAACAGCCAATCGCAATCCAGTGCTGTGACTGCTGCGCCAACGCGGCGTCTACGCGGAAATTTTTTGTTCAATAACAATAAAATATAGCCTATATGTCACTCCTGAATAGTGTAGCTTTCAATTAGTGAAAGAATTTTCATGATTTTATCAGTATTTGCGAAGATTACCTCCTACAAACAAACAAAGTTAGAAACTTTACCTCTTTATAATATTCGTATAAAAAATTAATAAGTGACTACAAAAATGCTAATAAATTTCAATCACATCATCAGATATGATCAGAAATTGTTAAAAATGAGTGTTTAGGTGATGTGGCGCTGGTGAGTAGCGACATCTACGACAGCAAAATTTTTTAAAATCCTAAAGAAATCAAATCATGCATAATAAAGTATTTTAGTGTACTTTATTGGTCTCATAAAGTATAGAGTACATTTACCTAAAATAACGTACAATACTTTATTATAAAGTACGGGTGGCAACCCTAGTTGTAGGTGCCGATGCGCAGTCGACAAGCAGGTAAAAAAACCCCTAAGGTACTTTCACACATTGTGATGAGGACAATAAATTCTGTTGTTGTTTTTTTTTTTAATATACTATTATAAAGACAAACAAGCGTACGTCCCGCTTGATGGTAAGCACTTAAGCAGTAAAATATATAAAAAAATCAAATACCCATGAGGGACTGCTTGTGTTTCCAAGAAGATCTTGACTGTCTCCGGTCCTATTGTTCAAATAATTCCTTATTTCTAAATAAAAAAAATATATTATTATAAATATTTATTTATTTAGCTATGATATTCTGTAGTTTGAGACACTTCCCAGTCACGCTGCTCCAATTTTAACCAAGATATGTCCTTCTGTAACCTCATCATAAAAGTGTATTTTTTTTTAACTTTTTTTATACAAGTAGATCGACAAACAAGCGTACACTTGAAGGTAAGCGATCCGTAGCTTATAAACGCCGCAACACTACAAGCATCGCAAAGGCGTTGCCGACTGTACCCTCGATCCTCCCCAGGACCAGGAAGATCCTTACTGACACAGGAACTTATGTTCCTGCTTGAGAGCATTATTATTTAGTTGTAATTTAACCATATCTTTGTATATAAAATTTTCGTGTCACAATGTTAATATTACAATACTCCTTCGAAACGGCTGGACCGATTTTTATGAAGTTTTGTGTGCATATCGGGAAGGTCTGAGAATCGGCCAACATCTATGACATCAACAAAATTATGAGGAGGGGGGGGGGGGGGTTAAGAGGGTTAATAGCGTATATGGCAAAACAACATTTGCGGGGTCAGCTAGTTACTTATAAATTGCTAAATCAACAGATGATCCTCTATGAGCAATATTAGATAAAAGTGGCGGGTAAATGTTTATCCTGTACCTGTCCCATTTTTTTACAATTCTTCTGACATAACTGTTTCTGTTGTTTAATAATAACACCTTAACCATAGGTACTAAAATTATTCAAAAACGGGACTTTTACATTGACATTCGATAGTATCTACGAATGTCTTGTTCACGTGACTCAAAAAAAAAAACCTTAAAATAATTTGATACCAGCTGCGACGCGTTATTTCGTAATAATAAATAATTAGTATAAGACATAACATAATGATGCATGAATTAGGTAATAAAAAATAACATCAAAAACAAAATTAACTAATAGTAACCACTTAAGAATATAATGTATAAGCATTAAGCATGGCAATTTTGAAATTAATAAATTAATGTATTATAAACTGTATAAGTTATCGCTATTATGATAATGGTCAAAGTCATCGATTGCTAATAAAGTCTTTCTGATATGATAGGCAATCACAGAAAGTAGCAACAGTGGGTCAAACAGACCCCTACGTACGTACTCCTAGGTACGTGATGTTTAGAAACTTTTTTTACCCTCCCCTCACCCCTACAAATCCACAAAAATCGCCCCAAAAATTACGTGTATTTTTGACGTGACAACGTCTAATAAATCGATGAACGCCGGCGGCATGCATGAAAAAGGATGATTGTAAAGTTACGCTCATTGTCCCGTTGCGCTCATTGTACACTTGCGCCGCATCTATCTCTCTTCCACTCGATTGGCCTATGCGTCCGAGGAGATGTTTTGTTATGACATTGTCACGTTAAACTATCTTCCGTAAACCAAATTTACAGACAACCATTTTTTTTTCGCAAAGTTAATTGAAATTTTCAGATTACAAATCATGGAGTCATGGTTGCAGGGTGTTTCACGGAAAGTAATTATATACATGAAAGCTCAATATAGCCCCCCCCCCCCCATATTATTGTGATATTTCGGGAATAGATAAATAATGTTTGATGGCAAAGTAGCGCACAGCAAGAAATATCCTGCACTAAATGTGGAGCAGCCCGACTGGGGAAGTACCTCGACCTTACAGATGATCACAGGATTCACAGGTAAATAATACTGCTTTCTTTAGCTGTGTTGTGTTCATGTGGTGTGTAAGGTGACAAGAGCTCCTGGGGGATTTGGGCGGTAAGGTCGGCAACGCGTTTATAGGCTACGGTATTCGTTTACCATCAGGTGACCCGTACGCTTGTTTGCCGACCTAGTTGTATAAAAAAAATATTTTGATAGTTTCAAAAAATTATGTCAAATAAGTATCTGAAACTGTATCAGCCACCAGAAAAATTATCACTAAGTTTTAAATAAAATGTCAAGCAGTATTTCAAGCAAAAATTTCAAGGAGTACCTATTGTGTTCCTGTTGGTGAGTAAGGTGACCAGAGCTCCTTAGGGGATTAGGGATTGGGTCGGCAACGCGCTTGCTATGCTTCTGGCGTTGCAGGCGTCTATAAGCTACGGTAATTGCTTACCATCAGGTGAGCCGTACGCTTGTTTGATGACTAATTATATAAAAAAAAAAGTATATTATATACACGATACGGGTCACCGCATCATCTGTTATTAAAATAAACAAAATACATAGATCCTTTGCTCATTCGACTTTAATTGTACAAAGTAATTCATAATAATTTTATTTATCTGCGAGTTAAAATTCACTGACCCAGAATGGTAGCAGATAAAAAATAAGTACCTACTTTACTATTTACATTTATACCGGCTTAAGTCACTGAATCTCATTAGAATAAACATTACTAACATTATTGACTATACTACTATACATACTCGTATATATGAGTATAGCGAGCCATCACTTGTATGTAATGATAGAAATTTTATTTACTAATCTATACTAATATAATAAAGCTGAAGAGTTTGTTTGTTTGATTGTTTGTTTGTTTGTTTGTTTGAACGCGCTAATCTCAGGATCTACTGGTCCGATTTGAAAAATTCTTTCAGTGTTAGATAGCCCATTAATCGAGGAAGGCTATAGGCTATATAGTATATATCATCACGCTAAGACCAATACGAGCGGAGTCCACGCCGACGAAGTCGCGCGCAGAAGCTAGTACTTCAAAAAAGGAGGTTCTCAATTCGACTATTTTTTTTTACAAGCTTTTATTTAACTTGCAATGTATGTATGTATGTATGTATGTAAGTTTAATGAATGTTTGTTCGGGTGAAATCTTGCAACTCAATTTTGAAGCAGATATCTTTAACCAATTGAGCTGAAATTTTGTATACAGTTTCAATTTGGATGACAATGCATGGTTTGTATGTATGTATGTTTGTTCTGGTGAAATCTTGCAACTCAATTTTGAAGCAAATATCTTCAACCAATTGAGCTGAAATTTTGTATACAGTTTCAATTTGGATGACAATGCATGGTTTGTATGTATGTATGTTTGTTCTGGTGAAATCTTGCAACTCAATTTTGAAGCAAATATCTTCAACCAATTGAGCTGAAATTTTGTATACAGTTTCAATTTGGATGACAATGCATGGTTAACTTTGTGACGTCATTCTAAATCCAATCATATCCAACAGTGCGGACTAGCTATTTTTAGTGCACTTTTACAATATGGGTATCAAATGAAAGGGCTTGCTAAAAAAAAATCGAATAAAGTGACGTGATAACCGACTAAAAAGTCAAAAATAAATTAAAAGTAAAAAACCTTTTTAAAAAACAAGCTTTTATTTGAATGCACTAAAACGAAAAAAATAAATTTTTACTTTAAAACTTTTACTATCTACTTATAATGTCATTACACATAATCTATATGATATAAAAGCTTGTCGCGAGATTTGCTTGTAAACAAGTAAATTAAATAAATTGATGTGATTGATTTTAACTATTAAAATTTTCAAATTAAGGAAATACGAGTAATCATATCTCGCGGCAAGCTTTTATATCATATAGATTATGTGTAATGACTTTATAAGTAGATAGTAAAAGTTTTAAATTAAAAATTTATTTTTTTCGTTTTAGTGCATTCAAATAAAAGCTTGTTTTTTAAAAAGGTTTTTTACTTTTAATTTATTTTAATGTTACCTCAGAACTTTTTATTGAGTGGACCGATTTAGATTGTCGTGTGGTTCTATTTAAATTTAATCTAGATCTGATGATAAGTGATTAGGTGTACTTTATCAAAAGGTGGTGCGTACATCATGTGGTCTCATTCGAGATCTTAGGCGTACTTAGAAGTTACCTCAAATAATGCGTTTTTATTTGAATTTTTTTTTGTCGACCTGTGTATTATTAGAGATAACCCAAAAAGTCGGCTGGCGGATATATTCCTGCTATGAGTCATCATCTCCCTGCCCTTATCCTATTTATATAGGGTCGGCACAACAAGTTCGCCTCTTCCTCAGACTTGTTGTAAGTGATTTGGAGTAACGATTGCTATTAGGTGTACTTGATAACAACTGGGACCGACGGCTTATCATCCCTTCGAGGCACGGTGGGGTGACCCACAAGGACTGCACAAATACCCAGACAAACGGCAAACATCCGTATGGCCAATACAAATGTTTATCATGTGCGGGGATCGAACCCGCAACCGCCAGCGCAACAGCCACAAACCAGTGCTGTGACCGTTGCGTCAACGCGCCGGGTCAGGTTGTTTAAAAACATAAATACATAAAGGATTTATTATATTTTGTTTTTATTTGCGAACAATGCAAGTACATATACGTAAAAATTTTACCAATATTACAAATAAGTGAACTATATGGAAACTAGGAAGTGTTACATTACAATTACTAAACCGTGTAGGACATGTCGCGTAGGACAAACATGGCGCTACTTCCGGAGTAACGGTTGTGTGACACTTATTCGTTATTAGTGGATTTCTCGTGTTTTTTATGTCAACAAGACTCAAGTTAAGAGCGTGCATAATGCAAAATTACCATCTTCTATTTGTTTTGACATGAAAAGTTCCAGACCAAATCTTAAAATAAAAATATATGACAAACTACGTGATATTTGCAAGGGTTGACCCATATCAAAAACATAAAATAAGGAAATTTCCTCGATAAAATATAATCACGAAGTAACCTCTAATTTTTATATTTTTTCTATTTATACTCGATATGGTTATGACCATTAAGACAAAAATTTGATAATTAATTACATTTAAATATGAGTAAAGGCTATGCCAAGGCATTTAATGTAATTACTTTTAGTTTCGGAATTATAATACAAAATAACATATTTGTCGTTTTTTACATTCGTAATGCGCTCAAAACTATATCGTCTATCGCACTCTGACACGAGGCTTTGTGTATATTTTGTTTCATCGGGCGCGCGGGTGAAATCTGATTTTTTGCTCGCCTTATGCACGCTCTTAAACGAAACAGAGATTTGCTTGTAAACAAGTAAATTAAATACATCGATGTGACTGATTTTATCTATTAAAATTTTCAAACTCATGAAATACGAGTACTCATATCTCGCGACAAGCTTTTATATCATATAGAATATAGATTATGTGTAATGACCTTTATAAGTAGATAGTAAAAGTTTTAAAGTAAAAATTATTTTCGTTTTAGCGCATTCAAATAAAACCTTGTTTTTTAAAAGTTTTTGAAGTGAAACTTCTTTAGAATCGTTGTGATTTCAAACCGGATGCAACGGCAAAACGACAGGAAAGGGCGCGCCACGCTGCAAGCAGCTAATTTTAAATTAATTTTTTTTTATTAGTTTTCCAAAGAAGTTTCGCTTCTATCGTGTGTGAATCGCACACACACTTTTTTTATTTTACTTTTAATTTATCTATACTTACTAATATAATAAAGCTGAAGAGTTTGTTTGTTTGATTCTTTGTTTGTTTGAACACGCTAATCTCAGGATCTACAGGTCCGATTTGAAAAATTCTTTCAGTGTTAGATAGCCCATTTATCGAGGAAGGCTATAGGCTATATATCATCACGCTAAGACCAATAGGAGCGGAGTCCACGCCGACGAAGTCGCGCGCAGAAGCTAGTTATTTATACAACTAGGTCGGCAAACAAGTGTACGTTACGGTATCGCCTGATGTTTAGCGATCACCGTAGCTTATAGTCGCCTGCAACACTAGAATATTCACAAGCATGTTTTAAGCATAATACCGACCCTTTTTTGGGCGCTACGAGATCGCTTTCGCATGCTACCGTGATGCCTCGACGCGCGACAGTTGACCGACTTGGTGCGGACTGCCTTCGCCTATAGAACGTCCACGGGTTAGCGTTCTATTACCCTGGTAGTGTGTTGCCGACCCTGCTCAATCCCTCCCAGGATCTCTGGTCACCTTACCCACCACAGGAAGACAACACAGCTTGAAAGCAGTACTATTTAGCTATGATCTTCTGTAAGCTCGAGGTACTTTCCTCAAAATTATGAGCTGGATATTTCCTGCTGTGCCCTACCGTAATTAAATTTTTGTCGTGGTCTGGGAGTGTTGTGTATAATTTGATTCTCATTTTAAATTTGTCCTAATTTGAGGCAGTTTTAAGTTTAGTAGAGTATGAAGTTTTCGCACAATAGTAATGGAGTTTTAATAGCATCGTTTCCGAATGACAAATCGTGAAAATAATTATGCTTTCACTAATTAGGTCAATAGATTTAGCTTTCGTTTCATAGTTCATTGAAAGTATATTGATTGTTATAATAAAACTTTTATGTATTACTAGCTGACCTGTCGAACTTAGTATTGCCATATTTTTTTAAATATTGTAGCGAAAAGATCGCGGTCATTAATCGAAATAAAATATAGCCTATATTTTAAGTTGTGCAAAATTACATGTGTGCAAAATTTCATTAAAATCAGTCTAGTAATAAAAATCAAAAGTACAGAAGTCTGTATTGCAGGCGTTACAATTAACACAATTAGACGTTCTCTGTCCATGATTGAAGATACGGGATTTGACCTTCGAGAGAAAATGAAATAACATCACGTAGAAACGAATCGCAATATAACACTTTTTAGACTGGTTTTAATTTTAATATTTTTTATTTGATATTTATTAGTTGCCTGCGGCTTCACTCGCGTGGAAAATTGGAAATTATTAATTTTATTTACAGAGATTTAAATAGTAAGTAATTAAAAAAATGTGTTAATTTAGGGCTGTATACCTACTTACAATATTTATCATTCTCGACAATTATGACTCGAACCCCTAGCCTAGACTGTTTGCAAAGCTAGCTCTCAAACAGGCTACAAAATATCAAACTTTGTTCTAACAGTGACGAACATAAAAAATCGACAAATAATTTAAATATAGATATATAGATTATATATATATATTGGGGCGGTCTATGTTCAGCAGTGGACTGCAGCAGTGGCTAAATTGAAATAAGATTAAATTATTATCATTTGTATTATTTTTTTATACATAAGTACACATATTTATTGTTATTTATGAGACGTCAGTGCGATTGCTCACTAAACACTTTATCAAAATTAAATGTTTAACTGACTTTAAAAAAGGAGGTGATTCTCAATTTGACAGTATATGTCTTCACTAGCTTCTGCGCGCGACTTCGTCGGCGTGAACTCCGCTCCTATTGGTCTTAGCGTGATGATACATAGCCTATAGCCTTCCTCGATAAATGGGCTATCTAACACTGAAAGAATTTTTCAAATCGGCCCAGTAGTTCCAGAGATTACCGCGTTCAAACAAACAAACAAACAAACTCTTCAGCTTTATATATTAGTATAGATAACTCTGCCAGCGCTCGTCTCGGCGACGCTGCCGGTCTCAAGAAGCCCGGTTAAAAGAGGAGGGTTCATCAATATGCTAACCACTCATTATGGTAAAAAACCAACTGGTTGAGAAGTTCACAACGAAGAATAAGCGAAGTGGAAAAATATTGTTGAGGAGGCCAAGAACCACAAAGGGTTGTAGCGCCGCTGGAAGTAAGAAGTGGAAGTCTTCATAACTTTTTAATGGCTGTACCTTTGTTGGGTGGTTTACTAAATTATCCTTAATAATACTTATTTAATTAATTTTTTTTTTCAACTATTTACGTTGATGATGCTCTCATTACGTTACTCATCGATGTTAATTGAAGGCTTTTTTAGTTTGACAACAAACATAAGTATAGTGGACGACACCCGTGGCTATGGCGTCTCCATCGTCTATATCGGGAGTTTAAAATAACAATCGCGGTAGGTTGCGTTAAAGTAAAAATGTTTTATTATTACTAACTATACAAATATATCTAATTATTACTTTATTTACGAAATTGCAAAAATGTGTCACGTAGCAAGGAAGTAATAGATATGCAAAAATAAAGATGCAGTGTCATCCATGCTAAACGTCTACATACAAAATTTCAGCTCAATAGGTTGAAGATATATGCTTTAAAATTATTTTATAAGATTCCACAAGAATGTATGCTTTGATAGGTCCCGGTTGTTATCATGTACACCTGATAGCGATCGTTACTCATAGTAGGGAATATATCCGCCAACCCGCATTGCAGCAGCGTGGTGGATTAAGCTCCGATCCTTCTCCTACATGGGGAAGAGACCTATGCGGCCTATGCCTAACAGTGGGATATTACAGGCTGAATCGTGATCGTCATCCTATGCTTTAAAATTGATTTATAAGATTCCACAAAAACAAACATAGTTACCATTGCAAATTAAATAAAAGCTTGTACCGAATAATAATTCGAAAGGGATGATTACCGTCATTGAATTCGATGTTTACCCGTATACCTGGCATTTAGAGAACAATTTCAAAACTATTTGTTGCATTGTTCGCAAAAACAAAAAAGAAACAAAAGACAAAAAGGCATTTGTTTTAAGAACCATTAAGACTTGTTTATTTTTTGTACGTTTTAATCACGTCCTCAGTGTCAAAAATTCGTTGTTAAGCGTTCTATGTGAATGTTTTCAATTAAATACAAAACTAGAAACAAACGTAACACATACTAATCTATCTATTAGAAGTAGATGAATACGTGAAGCAAAAACTTTGTAGGTACCTCTTTTTACGTAAATTGCGCGGACGGAGGAGTATGAAATTTTGCACACTTTAGTTTGGGTGTCAATTAAATGGTTAGCATAGTATTGTTATTTCTGTGAGCAGAAAAATATAATCGGTGACCAGAAATAGCTAATTGGTCAGCAACTCATGGTCAGCAAACATTTCAAAATCAATCAGCAATTTATGTCATTCTGGATGGCTGTAATTATTTTTGTACAGCATATTAATTATATAAGCTGCAATCAGCTGCTCATGTTTAATAAAATTTTGGTAAGCACTCAGAGTGTAAGCAAAAAAATGCATTTTGTGCTGCATATAAAAGTAGCAAAAATACTTTACCTACTTGTCATGCGCAAAATGGGCGCATTCCTTACAAAGATTATTTAATTTATTTACTCTCTGAGTGGATGTCTTTTTTTTGGGTATTTATTATTTATAGAAGTGTAAATTAATAAAAGATTTTTTTATTATTATAAAATATAATTGTAACTTCTTATACAATGCAACTTCTTATACAATGTGTTAAAAAATATACTGCTTATAGACATGTTTTTCTGCCGCTCAATCATGAAATCTTGCCGCTCAAGTAGTTATTTTGCGGACTGAATGCTTATTATGCAGACTCATGTTATTGTTGGCTGCCTATGTATGATTTAATTTTTGACCATTATCAAAATTAGTTGCGGAACAAGAATTGCTGCCTGATTTTCTTTATTGCAAACAAAATCTTTGTATGCTGACCAAATTATTTAAATGCTGCTTTTGGATGGCTCGCCAAATTTTATAATTGCTGACCATGTAATTACTTTCGCTTTAGTTTATATAGAGAAGGAGTGCAGAATGCTAATTTTTTTTTTAATAATGCATTAAAAGTACCTACATTATAACAATAAAATAAAACATTACACACACTACCATGTATTTGACACATACACGCATATACACTCTTTTGTTTATTATTATAGAAGTACATATAGGTAGTCTTTAGCAACAGAACCTTAATAATATTTAAACTTATAATTCAAATTAAAATTAATTATGGTCGAAATTCGAGCACTGGGCGACCACTAGTTATAATAAGACGGCCTTATTGCTAACAATTAAGTAGCAATATTTTCCATATACATATATAACCTTAAAAAGTTTTCTTTGCTGGCTTCGACACGTCCGCGTCCTTATGAACGATAACCGCAATATTTAATAATTGTGTCTGCTCGCAAACAAAAAAAATAGTCTTCAATTACATCAAAATTGTCAAGAAAATGCGCGTTATCAAAGATTATTTAAAAACTAGTTATCGGATTTCGATCAAATTTATCTGGAACTACAAGACAAACATCAGCTTTCGATTAGAACAAGAATCATCAAAATCGGTATACCCAATGAAAAGTTTGCGGTATATTACAACGGAGGTCAACGAAAAAATGGTCAAGTAATGCGTATGCATTATTAGATATTATGACTCGAAAAGTACTTGCTGTTGCTAGATCTTAATTAAATTTAAATAGGACCACAAGATGCAACCAACTTTCGATTAAAACAAAAATCGTCATATCTCATAAAAAATTACAATCGAATTGAAAACCTCCTCCTTTTTTTGAAATCGGTTAAAAATATACTCATCTCTTTAACACTTAATGTTCAGGGCAGGTCGCGTCATTTTTTCACAAGATTTCATTTCCCGTATTTTTTCGTAGCACGGGGATATTATTCTTAAGAAATAAACTTTAAAATCAACATACGTAGATGTTACTGTCGAGCAGGAAATGTCTAATTGAATAATAAAATGATGTAGTCGCAGTAGATATACTTAAAATTACATACATACATACACAATTACATAGACATTATAAATTGTTTCTTTCAAGAGCTGAAAGATTTAAATATTTTCTAGTGATAAGGGGCCATCCATAAATTACGTCACACGTTAAGAGGGGGGTAGGGGGTCGACGAAGTGTGACAATGTGTGACAAGGGGGAGGGAGGGGTCAAAATTTTGTGACGTCACATTTCCAAATACATATAATAATATCAAAATGTAAGTGCAAAAACATGATATTTCAACTACCTTTCAATAACTAACTTCAAAAATTAAAGTTTCATTTGTTTTATAGGCGAATTGACTTTTATTAAAATGAAAATAAAAATAATGTCGAAACTGTCATCAGTTTGCTCATGCAAAATTGCAAAATATGTGACGTCACACTAGGTAGGGGGGGGGTCTCATAAATGTGACCATCTGTGACAAGGACGGGGGAGGGGTCGAAAAATCGAGAAATTCGTGTGACGTAATTTATGGATGGCCCCTAAGAACTTTACACCTACTTGGCTTTTAATGACGTCTTTTTTAGGGTTCCGTACCCAAAGGGTAAAAACGGGACCCTATTACTAAGACTTCGCTGTCCGTCCGTCCGTCCGTCCGTCCGTCTGTCACCAGGCTGTATCTCAAGAACGGCGATAGCTAGACAGTTGAAATTTTCACAAATTATGTATTTCTGTTGCCGCTTTAACAACAAATACTAAAAACAAAGTAAAATAAATATTTAACGCAACGCGATTTAAGTCCAACGCCATCTATCCAGAAACCAAGAAAACGTCGTCGATAGACTAATATAATAGCTTTCCAATAGCGGCATGGGTCGATAGATAGATGGCGTATTTGACTAGTTTATTTTGTTTAATAACAATAAAATACAGCCTTTAGTTTAGTCAATGGTACGGAACCCTTAGTGCGCCAGTCCGACTCGCACCTGGCCGAGTTTTTATTGTACTTATTTATATACTACTATCTGGTATCCGTGACGTTGTCTGGGTTTCATTAGTAATTAGTAGCATAAAAATTATAATTCCAATTGCAACCACTTCAAGCTATTGTAAATAAAAAAGAAGCCTATATCTTTTCCCAATACTATCTTTCCCATACATTTCAGCGAGTCATTTTAGGGCAGCGATGAGTGAGTCAAGTAAAGTACACGCCTAAACAACGGCGGTTTGCGGATTCGATTCCCATTCGATCGGATGTTTTGTTTTTGATGATCTTTCTTCCCAGTTTGGATGTTTGTCCTTGTGGGTCTCCCGCCCCACCGTGCTTCGGATTGCACGTTAAACTATCGTCCCGGTTGTAAACAAAGACACCTGATACGATGTTACTCATTGTAGGGAATATATCTGCTAAACCGCAGTGGAGCAGCGTGGTGGATTAAGCTCCGATCCGAGAAAGAGGTCTATGTCCAGTAGAGGGATGGTAACATCGTCGTGAGACAATTCAGTTTAAAAAATTACTATTCAATTTATAAGAATAACTATTAACTGCCAAATCAATACCATAGTTATTTTTAGAGACATACAGAAACCATAGTTTTCCATATTTGAAGTGAAACTTCTTTAGGCGCATGAGGGGTAAAATTTGAGCGACCGCTAACGCGGCAACCCGTCACGCGGTCTGTACTTGGATGGGTAACCGCCTGGGAACACCGCGTGACGTTGGCTTTTTGTTTTTTTTTTTCAATTAAGTATTTTTTTTTGTATTTTTAATTCGTTTTTTTTTTATTAATTTTATTTAATTAGTTTGCTAAAGAAGTTTCACTTCTGAGTTCTGACTATGTATACTTTGTACGCACGCAATTTTTTTTTAATAATTACGTACAAAACCCAAAAAATAAAGCGTCAAACCGTTCAAATAATGATACATACGGAATCATTTACATATTTATATGTGACATTAAAATGAAGTAAAACCAGTGGACATTGGTTATTTCCCAATAAAAATGTGTTATAGACGTACGGGCAGCGACCATTAATGTACTATGTAGGTCTAACGCTAGTCTGGTCAAGGTCTAGCCGAGACCTCGTTCTGAAACTAGGTTTCGAAGTGAATATAATAAATTCTATGACAATTCTTCCTTTTTTTATAATATGATCCTTTTGAAGTAATCTAATTTCTTTTTTGTCCATATGGATTTATCCTCTTGTGTTAAGCTGTCGGTCCCATTTGTTATCATAGACACTAGAATATGTCAACCCGTATTGAAGCAGCGTGTTAAGCTTCGACTCTCCTCCTAAGTGAAGAAAGAGGCCTATGCCCAGAAATTGTATGTTAAAAATGGAATCAATCAATATTTTTCTTATGAAAGACACAAAAAAGAAAAGTGCTTCGATTTTAAAAGCGAGAAATTTCAAACGCAATATTGGTAATTTGGTACTGTTGGAAACGATTCAACGATTTCTTTGATGAAAACTACATAATCCGGTTGCTTGTGACCAATTTTGAAAAAATATCATCAAAACAGTTTAAAACGTTTACGTTAATAAATATAACGGGCTATTGAACATAAGTACATAATAAGACAAAGCAAAGTTATAATTTTTAGCAGTTATTTATAACTAGCTGTGACCTGCGGTTTCACACGCGTTAATTTGAGGAAAAAAATAGCCTTTACCCTAAAATAATTATGTATTCAATTCGAACCAGTAGTTCTGAAGATTAGCGCGTTTACAAACAAACTTTTTGGCATTATAATATTATAAGTATACAATATCTTGAAGTTGAAAAACGATTTACGCTTTCGTAAAGCAATTAAACAACAATTAATCATCAATTGATTGCATGTTATCCAGTCAAACACTTTAAAATAAAGATGCAACCCATTTACAAATAAAATACATACAAATGAATACTTAATAAAATTGTCGTATCTGACATAGATACAAAAAACAAATACATACAAGTTGTAGTCACACAAACAAACATTATTTATATTAATGTAGAGATAAGGCGGACAGTTTTAAAACCGCTAACAACAAAATTAAATTACGATTATTATTAATGTGTAGGTATAATACATTTTTATTGTAATATTTTTTTACAATATCAAAATTATGTTTACTTTACATCGTTTACAATTTGTTAGAATTTTTTTTTTGTTTTCTTTTTTATTATTAATTTAACCACACTCAAAGATAGTAAACGGTTTTGGTTTTAAGTTTTATTTTTTACCCGACTGCCAAGGAAGGGTTGTGTTTTTAACATTTTTAAACGAATAAAAAGAGATATAGTACACGGCCGTAAATAATGCACATCGACTTTTAGAAAGAGACAATCAGCTAATTTGAACTTTGTAGAGCGTTATCTCTGACGCACATTCCCTATAAGTCGTATCGGACTGTCAGTATTTCATATGACTGATCTAATAGTGTAAGAACCCAGTTCCCAGATCACCTGTCATATTTTTTTGAAGGACAAAATATATTAAATTCAAATTCAAAATATTTTATTCAGCATAAAATTATTACAATTTCTTACTGAACGTCATGAGTCTACTACCAGTTCGGAAAGAAAAAGCCTCTGACCTGAGAAGAACTGGCGAAAGAAACTCAGCGAGACTAATATAATTTTTTTAATCATGTTTTTTTTTCCAAAGCAGATTGAAATTTACAATAATTTTATAGGTTGAAATAGCCTGGCGGCGATCACATCATTCCCAAGGCGTACTGTCTTCTATAAAATCGTTAATCGAATAATATCCTTTAGTACACAAACGTTCTTTCACAATTTTTTTAAATTTGGCTGCTTTATATACGTAAAAATGTTATTAACCAGCTATTTTAGTATTTATCGCCAGACACTAATTATATTACTATATTTTAAAACATGTAGAAAATATTTTAGCAACTCTTTATACTACGATGTATACTGTAATGTTTTGTCAATCAGAAACAAGGAAGTCTGGGGTCTGGGATCTTGGACTATAACGCTCTACGAAGTCGAAATTAGCCGATTGTCTCTTTCCAAAGGTCGATGTGCAATATTTATGGCCGGGTACTATAACACAGTGAAACGAGTAAAAAGAAGAAAGAAGATGTAGTGACAAAAATTGAGAAAGATATCCTGAGATGGTTTGGCCATGTCGAGAGAATGAATGAAGAGCGATTGACGAAAAAAGTGTACTCGTATATAAGGCGTGTGTGAATGGAAGTGTTGGAAGGGGTAGACCTAGGCGGATGTTTCGAGATCAATTTAGGGACGTCCTGAAAAAAGGCCAGGTCAAGACTCAAGAGTACCCTAAACCGAAGAGCATGTATGAAAGGAAATAAGGAATAATGAAAGTGGACGAAGCGAAACAAGAATGTAAAGGGCCCCGTAGACGATCAAATATTTAATTTTGATCAAACTTCATATTAAATTTCTGTTTGACAAACGTGTTTGTCAAATTATTTGATCGTGTGCGGGGCTGCGGGTTTTTTTGATATGTTTGTTATATGAAACATGAAGTTTGATCAAACATGTTTGACAAACAAGTTTGATCGTTTACGGGGCCCATAAGGCTCGTAGCAAGTGGAAAGAAGTGGTCTATGCTATGCCTACCCCTACGGGAAAGAGGCGTGATTATATGTATGTACCTATGTAAAAAGAAGTTTCATACTACACGTCTCTGTTTTTTGTTTTTTTTTTTTTTTTTGTAACCGTCGAAACATCGTCAAAAAATTAATAAAAAAAAAATTATTATGGTTATTTTCAGAAGTGAAATTATTTAAACGGGATATTTACCATGTTTTTTATTTTTATTTTGCGGAGCTCGAAATTTCGACATTGACTGCGAATGCCTTGTTCACGAGACTCTCGTGTCTCATTTTACTAATTTTTAAAAAGTTTTATTAGACAGAGGCGATCCCATATTCATCAAATGATGATAAATGTTAGTCTCACAATCAGGATTATCGAAGACAATAAAAAAATAGCACACACGCGGGCGGTTGCGGGTTCGATTCCCGCACACGACATTTGTATTGGCCATACAGATGTCTGCCGTGGTCTGGGTGTTTGTGCAGTCCTTGTGGGTCTCCCCACCGTGCCTCGGAGAGCACGTTAAGCCTGACGTCCCGGTTGTTGTCATGTACACCTGATAGCGATCGTTACTCGTCGTAGGGAATATATCCGCCAACACGCATTGTAGCAGCGTGGTGGATTAAGCTCTGATCCTTCTCCTACATGGGGAAGAGGCCTATGCCCAACAGTGGGATATTACAGGCTGAATCGATCGATCGACACATACCGCATTTTTGTATTTGTATAGATTTTTTCAGTTTCTAAATCGATTTACATAATAATTTTCAAGCTTTTCTAGTTTGAGTATAACATTATACTATCTAATGGTGTCATAGAACAATGCCACAGATTAGTAAATAGTACTACGATAATGCTCTCAAGACTTAGTTATTATTACTGTGGAACTTCTCAATAGTTGTTGATTGATAATTAGATCAATTAGTGTGTGTAACAAACACAAAAAAAAACACGTATACAAAATAGTATGTTTATGAACACAGCGTAAACATTATTTTAACCGACTTCAAAAAACAAGGAGGTTACTCAATTCGACCGTACAATTATATATTTTTTATGTATGTTCGGGGATAACTTCGTCGTTTATGAAACGATTTTGATACATTTTTTTTTGTTGGGTGGTATCCTTGGGATATCTCCTTTCCATGATAAGGAAACCAGGATCTGATGATGGAATCCCAGAGAAATCGAGGAGAACTTTTGAAAATCGTAGTGAAAAAACTCGGCATGAAATTGAAGGATAAGTCAAATCATTCTCTCTTTGTGCATGTCTCCGACTGCATATTATGTACGATGTTGCATAAAATTTCGAAGGACTACCGTATTGATATTTTTAAGTGTACAGTCTACAGTACAATAATGTTTGATATTGTTTCGATTTATTTCGCTAGAATTTTTATCTTGTTCCAGCCTTTCAGTTCATTCATTTTCTATTAGTTGTTCTTTAAGCAGGCGGGTTTTTTGTTTTCTTTTATTAAAGCAATTTTTGTATTGAACTTTATTTAAAAACATTTTACCTACAATATAAAAATTATTAAAATGTTGTATGTTTTCATATTGAATGATTTCTATTCCAAATTCAGTGTTTTTATAAATTTAAAGTAGAAAATAAAAAACATACGTACCGTAGCCGATTTCATGTCGCACCGTATCTGCCTTGACGATAACCGGGATCTCTTCAAACGCTTTTTCTTTTTTTTCCTCATTATCAACTTTAGCTTTCGGTACATCATCGAAATACTCTTCAAAGTTATTCTCATTAAAGAAATTGAAATCAATCGCAGCTCTTTTCATAGTTGGCGTCGCGCTATTCGCTATATCAACTTCAAACTGCAACATTTTGGCGGGAGATATGACGTCTGCGAACGGGCTGGGTTTTACGAAACCGTGTTCTGTATTTTTAGTCAAGTTTGGTTTGTTCATCGCAACCTTTGAATCTTCTTGGCGTTTTGGAGTATCTAATATAGGTGGTGATTTCTCTTTTGTAGGTGTGCGTGTCTTTACGTCTAAGGGAGTAATGCATGGCGTTTGTGTGTCAATAACTAAGTTGCTGTTGTCAATAGAAACATCTCTATCACCTATCGTAACGTTTTCGCCGATTACGGATATGTAATCGAGGCTCATACGGAATGTATCATCTGGGAGGTCTAAGTTTTCAGTTATGAAAAGCTGGTTTGAACTCGAAGTTGACGCGCTGCGCGCAACTTCCTCAGAATCATTTCTGTTTATCTGAGGGGACTCCATTGTGTAATTAATTTGTTTACGATTGCAATAGTCATTCGACACTTATAAATACCATGTCATAAAGACGTATCGTCCAATGTCCTTGAAATTATCTAGCTAATCGATAAGCGCAAGAATTTCACATCACTGCTTAACACATGCGCAATAAAATTCTAAGCTTGTGTGTATCTGTGAACTGTCAAACTAGTTTCGGCGGCTGTTTGTAAATGAAATTATGAGATATTAATTAAAATATCATTGAATACAGAAATTAAACATCGATTATTTCAGTTTAAAAATATTATTGGAATATTTATTTGTAATATAACCCAGTATAATGTCGAAACTATACATAAAAAGGCGCTACAGGCGCAGCTATAAATAGAATTCCTATGTTCGTCACTGGCACTGATTTTTCCCCGCTCTTTTTAATTCATTCACAACACCGTAGATCCACAATTTTGTTCAAAAGCGTCAATTGTTCACGAAAATACTTTCACTGTGTTAGTAGTGTACTTATTTAGTGTATTTACTTCGTTATTAAACGTTTTTTAATACGAGATGCGGCACTCTATCGAGCTCGCGAGACAACTACATGACGTACTAATGTCAACAAACAAACGATCGGCGTGGCGCGAGTTCGTCCGTCTTGAGAGATATGAAAACTTGAAAATTGTAATTTATGTACTTGACAAAGTATTATATTCCATATTTATATCAAATAACTCGTAATTCATTATATTACGCGTATTTAAAGTTACATACAATTCAAAATATGGAATAATTGATAAGTAACTTACATGTTAGAAGTCGATAATAGCTTGTACGATTTTTGACATTTCATAACAACACCTGTTGTGCCTACCGTACACGTTGCTAGATGTCAAACAGACCGAGATACAACCCAAAGTATTTTTTAACATACAGGAAATAAGAGCTATAACAGCTTGTGTGTTATTTCGAGAGTTATCGAGTGGTCAGCGCCACCTGTGCAACAACTTTAAGTCAAGGTCAAATAATTGATAGCCTCATAGCCTGTCTTTTTAGGTTAGGACCAGTTTTCCTGTTTTTGTAAGTATTGATGTATTTTGCGTGAAAATGACTGTACTTAAAATTGTTTATCACTTTAGAAATCGAAATAATTGTTATTTGTTGTTATCCTCATAGAGTATTGCATAGAAAACATCAAAATTAAATTTTAAAACTGATCCTGGTATTATACTGATTTGGTATAGGTATAATAAATAAACATAATGTGATTTAAAAAAACAGTTTTTATTGTTTGATTATTTTATTAATTATTTACTACAAAATTACATTCAACAATATTATTCTTTCCATATTTTCCACGGGCTATGATTGTTTTCCCGCCTTTTTTCTTATTCGCCATCTTAGATCTTATTAGTACACAATATACCTATATAGATATTCAATTTCTTATTTGAGCTGATTATTTTTATTTTATGACGAAGAATGTTCTATTGTATCCTTTGATTTATTTGTTCCTTTTTTCTTTCCAAGCTAAATATTAAATAATTATAATAATAGCTGTTTAGTGCTTAAATTGCCGAAATGCCGACCATCGACGACTGGACGTTATTACGTCCATGGTAGATACAGCTAGACTTATCCTTTGCTCTTGCTGATTGCGAATTGCGATATATTCTTGACTGTCGCCTCCTGTAAAAACAAAAACATTAGTATTGTATTAGTTTAGATAGTTTTTAATATTATATTTTTATTCACTCTCTTTTTGTTGATATTTATACATATTATGTAGGAATCAGAAGTGAGGAGAGGAAGGATGGCCGGACTGGTCAATTAACAATGTAAGTTTAACACAAGATAGTTACACAGATTAGTTAACGGGGTGGAGACTAACTACTTAGTATTCAATGGACTCACCGAGCGGGTACCGTGTTTATCGCGTGGCAGAGAGACAACTCAGTGCAGTGCCCGGGAGTTGCGACCCGAGTCTAGGTTTAAGGCGGCCGCCTTTAAAATGCGCATTAACGCTCGCCTCCACTGCCCGAGTTGCCCAATAAGTAACAATTAATTCGTGTACACAAACTAACCCTTACAAGAGTCGAGGTTAAGCTACTAGCAGGATACTCAAGTGCACCGCGCCACGCCAGAGCCAAGACTGCCTTAGCTGCGGTTGCATCGGTATTTTATGCATAAAGGAATGACTCGAATAATAGAGCGAGTGAGGGTAGATGAACAACGCAGGTACCGACATTAATAACTATCTGTATTGATTCCCAATACAAAGATAGTGTCGACATATTTATACCGATATGTCGGGGAATCAATACAGATAGTTATTAATGTCGGTACCTGCGATATTCACCTACCCTACATCATTTTATTATTCGAGTCATTCTGTCATGCATAAAACGAACGGTGCAACCGCGGCTCAGGCAGTCTTGGCTCTGGCTTGGCGCGGTGCACTTGTGTATCCTGCTAGTAGCTTAACCTCGACTCTTCTAATAGTTAGTTTGTGTACACGAATTAATTGTTAGAAGAGTCGAGGTTAAGCTACTAGCAGGATACACAAGTGCACCGCGCCAAGCCAGAGCCAAGACTGCCTGAGCCGCGGTTGCACCGTTCGTTTTATGCATGACAGAATGACTCGAATAATAAAATGATGTAGGGTAGGTGAATATCGCAGGTACCGACATTAATAACTATCTGTATTGATTCCCCGACAGATATTATTCAACTAAAATTAACATAACAATAGCTAGTCATATTTAAAATTGTTTACAAATAATAAGAGAGAATAATATTTATCAACTACTTCACTTTTAATATATTTTTCAAATCTACTGTGCCAGTTTATGTGAAGTTGGTATTGGGCATGACGAAAGATTTTGAAAACCTCTTCTATAATGTGGGTACACGTTTACTATTTACGAAAATACCTATATTTCGGTAATAAACTTAAGTTCAAGGTAGTTTAAAACTATTTTTCTAATATGTTTTCAATGGGCATGACGACAGTATCAAAAAATCGTCAATTTAATGATTTCAGGGGAACACTCATATTCAAAAAATTCAAAATACTGGTTTAGTTTTATGTAAAATAATAAGATTATTGTGATTTTCAATAAAATAAAACATTAAAATACTGCAATCGGCCATTTTGATTGAAACACAAGCTACAGCGCATGACGTCACGCTATAACATCAATATAATACGTCAGGCGCGTTCACCTACAACTCACTCTAGTCGACAAGTTGAAAAAGGTCGAAAATAGAGAAACTGCTCTTAAAATTATGTGTAATAGCTCATTGGATTCGGAATCGCCTAGAAATATGTTCTATAAGTGTGTTTTGCACATCAAAAATTGCAAAAGTTAGAAACAATTTAAAAAAGGAAAAAATGGCCTTCCGTTTTTTGCCAATATTTCATAAACTATTAATTTTAAAGAAATTTCAAAATTAGATTCTGAAAGAGAAGGAAATTCCCAATAAAAAAACTTGCAGCTCCTGGAACTCTATCTCCATTATTTATAATTTTAATTTCATGCTGGTCTTAGGTTGAACGCGTCCAAAGTGTGTCATGCCATGACGTCAGAGCCGACGCCATGACATCTGCTGCCGTTTTGACGTTCACATTGAAAACATATTAGAAAAATAGTTTTAATCTTCCTTAAACTTAAGTTTATTACCGAAATATAGATATTTTCGTAAATAGTAAATGTGTACCCACATTACGGAACAAGTTTTCAAAATCTTTCGTCATGCCCATTAGCGCGACAAAACGGTAGCAGGTGTCATGGCGTCGGCTCTGATCATACTCTGACGTCACGCTATATCAAAGTCAAGGTCATCAGGCGCGTTCCACCTAAGGCCGCTGAAAAGTGAAAACCGAAAACAATTTTTATGTGCTAAAATACGCTTTTAGAAAATTTTTCTAGGCGTCTAAAATGAGCTATCACATATAATTTAAAGAGCAGTATCTTTATTTTCAACTTATCGACTATACTACTGAGTGGTTTTCAGCGGTCAGAATTGTGGGTCTTAAGTGGAACGCGATAGTGAGACGTCATGCGCTGTAATTTGTGTTTCAATCGAAATGGCCGATTGCAGTATTTTAATGTTTTATTTTATTAAAAATCAAAATAATCTTATTGTTTTACATAAAAGTAAACCAGTATTTTGATTTTTTTTAATGTGAGTGTTCCCCTAAGATTAAATTGACGATTTTTTGATAATGTCGTCATGCCCGTGCCTCCTGTTGGCCTCCTGTGACAAGTGATACAAGTCGAAAATCATAATTTTACAGGAGGGCAAAAAAAAAGATTAAAAAAAGTCTTGTTTGTGAATAAAATATACAGAAAATAAAATACCCAAAAAAAGAAAAACAAAAAAAAAATAAGAAAATACCCAAATTGGTTAAATTGGCCCTAAATGGGCTAGGTTCAATTTGGGTATTTTCTTTAAAATATTTAATTGGAGTTTACTCCTTAAGAATCGATTTTCATTTAAGTCCCCGGAAAATGAGGAGTAAAATCTACTTGAAAGAATGACCTCGTCACGTTTTTTTTTACGACGTTCTGATGATGAGATGGCGTTATTTGATTCGTCTATTTACCATTTGACATGGTATTAATCTTTTTGGATTGACGTTGGTTCCCTGGGAAAGGGGACGGGCGCTTTTGTGGGACGCAACCTGCGTTGACACACTTGCTCCGTCTCATGTCAGGGAAACAGCCTTAAAAGCGGGAGCCACGGCGGAGAAAGCTGAATCGACTAAACGGCACAAGTATTCGTCACTAATTCCAAATTACATCTTTGTGCCGTTTGCAGTCGAAACACTTGGACCTTGGAGTAGCAGTGCTAAAAAATTCTTAATTGAGATAACTCCTCGCCTTATTGCCTCCACTGGTGACAAGAGGGCTGGTGCATTTTTTGCCCAGAGAATCGGCATAGCGATTCAACGGGGAAATGCTGCCAGCATTCTTGGCACAATTCCACGCGGACATGATTTGTATCAAAACTATCTGTAAATATTTATTTCTTAAGTTTTGACTTGTTAATTAATCTTTTTATTAGACTAGTAAGCCTTTGTATGCCTATTTAGACAGTGGATCTAAAGGAGTAAACTCCAGTCGTGCGACGGAGCTGACACACACTTTATTAAAAGTGACGTACACACTTCGTTGCAAAAAAAAAAGTGTGTACGTTCAGTTGTATCTTTTTTCAAAATTAAAAAGTTTAATTATGTGATAAATGATGCTTGTACAGTTAAATTACTTTACACCTATAAATTTTATTTATGTAAACTGTAGAATAATCATCCTAGCGGAATGTTTTTAAAACAAAAGACAAAGATAATTCTTTATACTTAATTTTTTTGTTATCACTCGCCTATTCACTTAATTTACCCGAATTTCACCAGTTTACCAATGTTTTAGGTTCTTAAGGATATAACTTTAGATACATCAGTATTCACGAAAAATGTTCTGAAAATTAATTGTGTAATTCAATACTAACAGTCACACTTAAATCACCAATGCGCAATAAATAGTGTTGAATATTTCCAGTGATTCATTACTGACAAAGGAGTACCTACAACTTGACAATTAATATCGATATTCGCGAATTTTTTAACAATATCACTGCAAAAAAAAATCTGTAACCATGGCAGATGGAGGAACGCGAATTAAAACATTGTAAGATTTTAATATGATTATGTTTTAATGAGACTATAACTAGGTTAATATTATTTTCTTATTCGTTTTCTAAAGTTTATTTGTGAATGACAAATATACATATAATGAAACTCTAATAAGAACAAGACAGTTTGTAAGAATATTAATTAAAAGAAAGGTTTTGTAGGTACTGTAAATAATTACGTAACTTGAAAATACATTTATATAGGGATATTATATTTATATATCGATATAGGGATATACATTTTGAAATTAGTCTTAAAAGAAAGGTCTTGACTCAAATCTAGTTTTACAATGAGATTCAAGTCAATGGAGCATACAGTTATTAAGATATTCACGGAAATGTATATAGTGAAAGTTGTTTTAATGAAAGGCTTGAAAGTTTTTGTTCTAGGAAAAGGTAATAAGTAAGGTAATGGATATAATATCCTTTATGTTATAGAATAAGGATAAGGTTTAACGTATCCAAATATGTATAAATCGTAAGGGTTTTTACGTAAAAACAACTAAAAACTTCAAAAAAAAAACAAAACAAATACAGACAAAAAAAGAAACACAAAGACTTCAAAAAACGAGCCAACTCGGGCTCAGCGCCTCAGTCGGTACCGTCTTCGCCGCGCCGGCGAGGACGAGGTTCCCGCGTTCTGATGGACCGTTTGTAGCCAGTATCAACGCCCCATATTGCGCCTCCTCCACTCCGACGACGTTCTAAGCCGAGGTGCGATCTCCCTATAAGACACCCAGGACTAGCATCTTCCTCGAGCCCTCCTAGAGGGCTCCCCTTCTTCCTTCGCGGCCGGTTTTTATAGTAACTGGAGCATCTCACCGGTGATACTGTAAAGGCCGATAGAGCCGACAGCACAAAAAAAAACAAAAAATAACCCAGTCAGTCAGTCGCAGCACAGCCGTCGAAAAGGCAGCACTAGGAAGAGTCAAGAGCTGAAACCTGCGGATCGAGATACTACAAATAATTTTGTTTCTCTTCCACGACGTATTCCAGGGTCCTTGAGGGGTTCGTAGTGACGTACATACTACATACGCAATACGCATATATACGCAGTGCCGGCACTGTACGTGTCCCTGCTGTCCGAAACAAGGACTAAACTGCAAAAAGGCTTGATAAAAACATTTGGTCACCATTTAAAGGCTTTTTGGATCTACCTTACAATTTCTTGATAAGATTAAAATGTAATTTTAGCTTTATTACATTGTTTATGAAAAGATTTTAATAATTCTTATTTAAAACACGCACACATACTGTAAATTTTGTCACTTATAACTGTTGTAAACTTGTAACTTGTAAGAGTTTCTGAAGTTATACTTAAATTTATAAGAGTAAATTTTTACGATGCGCGCGCACATCGTAACGAAAAAAACCGACACCCTGAAGTTAGCTGGTCAATGAAGAGGAAGGTAGCAACATGAAGTTTTTTTTTTACTTTTAACAAATATTAAAATTAGTATTTTATACTCTATTAAATTATTAAAAAACAAAATAAAGTATAATAAATTCTACATTTAAAATATAAATTCATTAATTTGCTTGGATTAATTAGTACGGATTCAGTTTGTTATCAATGTCAATGTTACTTAAAAAAATTTAACGTCAGAAGTCAAAACTTTGTCGTATTTTATGTCAAAACCACCTTGTTTCACGTGCTTTTATATTTGATACTGTATAATAATTTTAATTTAGCGAACTAGCAGTCAGATATTAAACAAAATGAAGCATAAAAGGTTCGAAGAAAATATATTAGTTGACGAAGCTTACACAAACTACGGCAAAGTTGATAAACAAGCGGACGAAAAGAAAGGTTATGGAATAGCGAAACATTTCGCTGAAACTTTAGAATATGCAGATAAAAAGAAATGGTATCAACAGGTAAGAGTGTAATTTTTAATTCTATTTAGTAAAATAAAAATTATCATGTATCTATGTATCTATGTGCTCCGATCCTTCTCCTACATGGGGAAGAGGCCTATGCCCAACTGTGGGATATTACGGGCTGAGTCGTATGTCAATAAAAATGAACTGCCGAAATTTATGCGCGTATAACTTTCGAACAATTATGTACACCAAGTTGGATAAACTCTTATCAGAGTAAGGTTTGTTATGTATTGTAATTATATGTGATTCATACTGTAATAAACTCTAAAATTATTGTGTCAATAATAAATTGTCGATCGAATTAAATCAATTAAGCCTGTAACTTTTAATAATAGTAAATACTACTCATTATCCACTAACAATATGCAAAACTCATTTGTCTGGCGAGCGGGCTGTAAATTTAATGTATATTGCAAAAAATTCGACTTTTATATATTCAACACTAGATGTGCGGCCGCAAGGAACTTGATCAGTAATTAATTCTACAATAAATAATTGTATATTTTTATAATTGTATACAGTTACTTTTGTCTGTTTATTTTCATTTTTTCATTATTCCATTGGCCACATCTCGTAATCTGTGTGTGCTCTTGTTACTATGACTAATGTGTAGTGTATGTTCTCTCTCTTTATACTTATTTTGTAACTACCAGTGGGGAACTATTGGTAGCTTTTTGTTTCTATCTTGTCTTGTATACTTATTGTATTTTTTAGCTGTTGTTCCTCCTAAAATAATAAAATAAAATAAAATTACATACGAAAGTAACACCCAATACTTTAGTATTAAATGTAATTTAACGATTGCCCACTATGTTATATTAATCTGGAGAGTAATAAATCAATAAAATTGTTTTTCTTGTAGTTGCCAGATGAACCAGCATCAAGTAATAGTTTACCGGATGAGAAAGTGGAGGAGCTTAGGAAGGAGGCGAGCAGTGCTTTGCATGGTGATACATTAGCTTATGAAACCAGTAAGTGTTGCTTATATTTTATTGTCAAGCTAAATTTGCAAAAAATTGTAAAACTATCTCTTTAACATCCTAATTTCCCTAATAATTACCATTTAACTGAGGTTGGGCACAGCAGGAAATATCCTGCTCGAAATCTGGCACAGCCCGACTGGGAAAGTACGTCGACCTTACACAAGATCACAGCTACATAACACTGTCCTCAAGCAGTGTTGTGTTCCTTTTAGTGAGTAAGGTGACCAGAGCTCATGGGGGGAATTAGGGCAAGGGTCGGCAACGCGCTTGCGATGCTTCTGGTGTTGCAGACGTCTATAAGCTATGGTAATCGCTTACCATCAGGTGAGCCGTACGCTTGTTTACCGATCTAGTAGTATAAAATATATATATATAATGAGGTAATTTTCAAAGGTGAAGGCAACTTGGGACTAATGTAATTCCTTTCAAACCAATATTACTATGTAACTTTCTAAAAAATATATTTTAAGTTAGTGGATGTTTTTAAAAATGGCCTCTTCATAAACAAGCTTACTCTCATATGTTGTAAAGATAGAATTGTGTAAAAACATATTTTACTAGTTTTTAAAAATTAACGCTTGAATTATCAAAGTTCTTCACTCTGAAAAAAAGGGAAAAATTGTTTGCCTACTAATATTATATGTAGTAGTTACAGTTTAAACAGTATGTATAATCTGTTTAATATGAAATTCTTCTCTGACTTAAAGTTAATATTCAATAATCAATGATTATTTCTATTATAAATCTGTTTTTCTTTGCTCCTTTTAACTACTACTAAAGCCTTGGAATTAAACTCTTGTGAACACGATTGAGATGTACACAATTGTCTGAAAAACAAAAACATGTCATCGCACATTCTGAAAAAATATTATACTATTAAATACACAATTTTATTGTAGTTGTAAATAATTTTTACAGAATCAAGCAAAAGTGGTTCATCAGATCAACAATGGGCTCGAACATTACTTACTAAAGGTACAATAGGGGACAGAGTTGCCGCAGCTACCATTTTGATACAGGTAATATTTTTATTCAATGGTAATAATTTTTTCAATTGATTTAACACAGTAATTCTTGAGTATTTTAAGATGAAAATTAGCATATGTTACATTCTTGTTCATGTATCCTCTCAAACTTCTGCGTTTATGCTATTATGAGCATTTTTAGAATAATAAATATGTGTGTAATAATGGAGATTAAGTTTAAACTATCTGGTTTAATTTCAGGATAACCCGCTTTACAATTTGGCAGCTTTAAGAAATCTCATAAGTAATGTGAAGCCGGCTAAGAAAAAGGATGGAATAGTTATAATAGGTAAGACTTATAAATTTTACTATGGTCCGGCCGCTGAAAGAATGCGTTTCTGACAGATCGTGATTGATTGGGCGATGTAACTTTGAACTGGCGTACAATTTACGGCAAAATTTTAAATATCTTTTTTTACCTTTATTAACGAGTGATAACATTAAAATTCGAATAATTTTGCCAACTTACAATAAATGTATTAATTTTGGCCTAAAATTATTACAATTACTTAATTAAAAAATATAAAAACAATAGCTTTTAAAAGTCCAACCACGTCAAACGACGCTGCTTCAAGGTTATATCAACTGTTTGTTTTTGTATTGTAGTGATGTGACAAAATAACGAGGCAATTGTTATCGAATATTTTTGTAATCTTAATAAAATCTGTCGGTATAATATAAAATAAAACGTTATAATTTTATAATATATAATGTACTTAGTATTTAATAAAGTTAATAACATAATAAAGGTACGCCAAAACAAAACTTAAGAAAAATAGTGTCACAATATCAGTCAGATGAATTAAAAAAAAAACATTGAAAATAAAATTACTTACTTTACTACTTTATATTTCTGGTAAAAAATGATAATATATATGACTTAGTCTTCATTGTTTAAGGCTTAAAACAATGTATTTCATAACATACATTTTCCAATAAATAAAGCATTTTTATTTTTTTCTCTTCGTTACCTTTAGAAATTACGATTCAATTCAATTAATTGATTCATTAAAAAATTATTTGCATTGTGAATATTTATTGAATATGTTACGGTAAAAGCTCGAACTACGGTAAATCCTAAGATTTAAGAGTATATCTTAGGATTTACCGACATGAGTTGGTAAATGTAAGGATTTATGAAAATGGGACATTTTTTTTGGGCTTTTACTATTATAATTTAGTACATGCTAGGTTTTACCACTGACAGCTAGTAAAAGTTGGTCTTGGGAATAAAACAAAGATTAATTCTTATTCATATACCTACATATTTCAGTTAAAAACTTAAATTGGTAAGTCTTTAGATTAAGACCCGTAGACCGTTATCGGCATAATTTCGTTACAAAAAAAACCCTAACCTATCTAACTTCAAAATTAGACTAACGCGGGTCTTAATATAAAGACTAGCTACGTTATAAGTTTATAACGTGTCTTTTTCAACATTTACCGTGCCTTTAATGTAAATCCTATGACTTACCAAGTGAATAGTGGTAAAAGTTCGAATCGCAAAATTGTTCGGGCTTTTACCATTAAGAGTTGTTAAATCTTAGGTTTTACTCTTAAATCTTAGGATTTACCGTAATTCGTGCATTTACAGTAACAAATATATTGAAATATAAATCCTATAAAAAATAACAACATATAAATTAAATTGAATAAATATGAATGCAATAAACAACGTAACTATATATTATTAATGTTATTTATTGTACATCACTAGTCATGGCGAATTGGCAGGTGTCAGAAACGCATTCTTTGAGCGGCCGGAGTATAGCCATTTGCAACTACTTCATTCACTGTCATTTCCAAAATTATCATGTTATCTCATATGTTATGCTATCAAAAGTATTAAATATACTCCTTTTTCGCAAGGTTTTTCTATTAATATTGTAGATTTTTTTAATTAATCTGTCATTTAGACTAAACTCTACCAAATACTCTTGTTTTACTTATTTACTTGATAGTTTTTGAAGTGAAACTTCTTTAGGCGCATGAGGGGTAAAATTTAAGCGACCGGTACAGCAGCGTCATGACGGTCAGTACTTGAATACCCATTCACTTGACTGCCTGGGAACACCGCGATGTTTGTAAATTAAATTCGTTTTTTTTTTATTTGTTTGCCAAAGAAGTTTTACTTCTGACATGTGTACTTGGTACGCATGAAATTTTTTTTTTCATATTTACCTATTACAATTGAAAATTATAAAAATATTTCAATACTTTACTGTTCGAAGTTTTACAAAAGAGTACCATAAACGTCAATGGGAAATTAACCCAGATAACATTTAGTGTAAAAATAAACAAATAATTTTATTTTACACTTATAAAACAATTCTTAATCTAATAATTATTTACAGATGCATTATCCGAGCTTCTCATATCAGAGCTGCTTATCCCAGATGTAAAGTTACGAACGTTCACACAGCATCCCTTAGATAAGATAGATGAGATGACATCTGGGAACAAGCAAGCGAGACGGAATATATTGAAACTGTGGTACTATGAAGATCAGCTCAAAGAGTTATATGGAAGTAAGAGAAATATTATTATAGTAAAACGAAGATTAATAACATTTTTTAGCGAGCATTACTCTGTACACACTGGCTAACATTTAGCTTATTTTTTGTCCCGATAATAAGTCCCTTGGTAATTTTTTTTCATAGGTTATTGATTTGACGACGCGTTGGCACAGCGGTCCCATCGCTGGTTGTTGCGCTAGCGGTTGTGGGTTCGATCCCCGCACTAGACAATCATTTGTATTGGCTATACAGATGTTTGCCGTGGTCTGGGCGTTTGTGCTTGTGTATTGTGTGTGTTTCCGAGCCCCCGACACAGGAGATAATCCTACTAGGGCCTGTTGAGTGTGAATCGTTTGTTTGATAATTAATTTTGTTAGTACAATTTCAGCGTATGTAGAGGCATTAAATAAATTCTCCCAAGATTCTGTAGAAGCGAATAAAGAAAAAGCAGTTAGTGCTATGTCTTATCTTCTTATGCACCATCCTGAGAGAGAAAAGGTATGTTATTATCTTAATATATATATTTCTTCTGTGCATGTGTTTTTCGATGACCTCCTCCTAAACGGCTGTACAGATTTGGTAAAAATTTTGTATGTATATTTCTATGGGTTCATGAATGGTTTGAAAACATATTTGGATCTGGTAAGTGGCACTGTCATCGGTATGTCAGCAATCAAATTTGGTAGCTGTATTCCGGGCAGGACAACGTCTGCCGGGTCCGCTAGTTTATTATAGAAAATTATTGTATGTCTAGCCCATTAGTGCAGTGTGCAGTGAAGTAACCAAGCTTTCTGCTCAGGGTTATGTGTATTATTTATAATTATAATTAACGAATAAAAAATGTACATACCTTTATCGTTTGCAACAACAGAAACATCGCAAGTGCGTTGCCCACCCTACCCCTAATTCCCCCCCAGGAGCTCTGGTCACCTTACTCACCAACAGGAACATAGCACTGCTTGAAAGCAGTATTATTTAGCTGTGATCTTCTGTAAGGTCGAGTTACTACCCCAGTCGGGCTGCTCCATATTTTGAGCAGGATATTTCCCACTGTGCCCTACGTTAGTCAAAATAATATGTCTTTTATACTATAGTAAACTATCATAGATGATAGAGCCCGACACAGAAGTAAGTCCTAGTTTTAGTTAACCTATCCCAGGTTTAGTGTGTAGCGTTCATTTATTTACTGTTTGTTTATTTTTCAGATGCTACTAATGTATATAATCAATAAACTCGGTGACCCCAGTCAAGCAGTGGCGTCTAAAGTCATTTACCACCTTTGTCAACTTCTGTACAATCATCCGAATATGAAAAACGTCGTTTTAAGTGAAATTGAGAAAATGCTATTTAGGTAAATATATTAATTTTTTTCTATTTAGGTAAATATATTAATCTACTTGAATGACAAGTATTATAAACTTTATCTTTAATATCGTAATGAGACATAATGGCCCAATAATGAGCCAAAATGAACCAATTTTTTTATTATCGAGGCATTAGGAACTATCAATTGTTGTATTTCTTTTAATAATCTTTGGCTCGGGACAATTTAATTATGTCTAACATTTCCTTGTATGAAGTAGTCAATCAATATTACATTAAAATTATTGGCCACATTTTTTACAAGAAATTTTGCTATTCCAAGTACTACATAATATTCAGTTCATGGTTTTTTTCTCTTTTTAAGGAAGATGTTTTACTGTTAACTAATGTTCCGTTAATGTCTTACCATATATTTATTTAAATGTGTTATTATTTTAATTTTTTTTTTCAGAACTAACATTTCACCTCGTGCACAGTACTATGGAGTGTGTTTTTTGAATCAATTCTTCCTGGGTAAAGATGATAGCAAAGTTGCTGAAAACTTAATTAGGATATATTTTTCGTTTTTCAAAGCTTCTATTAAAAAGGTAAGTTGTAGTATAATAAGTATTTTTTATACTTTATGATGAGGTGATGTGTGGCGGTTCGACTCATGTCTCATATCTAAATCTTCTGTGTTGGGCATTAATACCATTTATCTCAAGCCTTTTTACCCCAAATGTCGACTTTAGTCGGTATATCCGGTCTGGTTCCACAATATAATTGAATAAAAATCGTTTTGCCACTGGGGCAGATTGATTCACACCCAGTGGCGGTATATCGGGACTGGGGCATTAATATAATTTTATACAAATCATTTTGCCCAGAGACATGTCAACATACACCCTAAATTGGTATATCTCGTCTGGGACAACAACATAAAATAATAGAAATCTACATGCCTGGGGCAGATTAGCTAATGCTAGCATCAAGTGATCTGGGAAGATTTTCACCAATGTTTAATCTGATCTAAGACATGGATATCTGTACATCTGGACTAGCGTCAGTATAATCTAACATAAATCACCTTTCCTCAGTGGCAGATTGACTCATGCCCTATATCGCTATATATAACCCACGACATCGACGTAATTTAACTCAAATTTTCATGCCCAATCTACTCATACTAAATAACACTATTTAGTCTGAAGCATCAATATAGGATAATATAATAGGGTCAGATAGTCTCTCTCACCAAGGGCAGATAGTCTCACGCCAAACATCCACCTATCCAGATTAGTCCAAAACATATACTACGCTCTCATCACTATGCCCAGTCTGGGGCATTGATGTATAAACGTTTCGCCAATCTCAAGCCCCAGGGGCAGTTCGACTCGTGCCAAGCGTGCGTATATCGTGCATACCTGCGTAGTCGTAACAGTCGTGGTTACGTTCTGCCCCAGGGCGAGATCGACTCGCGGCTCATGTCCGCCATCCTGACGGGCGTGAAGCGTGCGTACCCGTTCGCGGACCGCGAGCGACTGAGCGAGGCCGCCGAGCACACGGACGCCGTGCACCGGCTCGTGCACCTGGCCGGCATCAACGTGGCCATCCACGCGCTGGCGCTGCTGCACCACACCAGCGACGCGTCGCGGGGCGCGTCCGACAGGTAACCACAGATTTTTTTTTTAAATAAATTGAACATCCAATCCAAGTGGTCTAAAATCCCACTGCAAATTAGTGCATGCATCGAGGTTTTGCTAAAAACCAAATTTTTATGTTTATTTATGATTAAGAGAATTATGTATATCGACCAGGCTGCCTATCAAAATGTGGTCGCTAGTAGTTTTAATTAAATTTTTGTTCATTGATTTTGTTAATTTTGAATTGTCACTGCCCTCTAGTGGATAATACAGGTAGCTCACAACGTTCAAAACCAAATAACAAAAATTTAATTAAAAATACTAGCGGCCACATTTTGATAGACAGCCTGGTCGATATATATTCTTCTAATCATAAATAAACATAAAAATTTGGTTTTTTGCGAAACCGCGATGCATGCACTAATTTGCAGTGGGAGATCGTACCAAAGGGCTTTAAAATGAAATATCCGCGCCGGACAGGTGGCTCTACTCAATTTATTTTTTTAATGACCATTCACAGGCTCTAAATGCCCATGCCTTATGTTAAATTTATTAAATTCAGAAACAAGTGTTTTCTCAGTAACCTTGAACGTTTTTTTTTTTGCAATAGAATGCTGAGTCTGTTGTTTGGCCTTTTGAAAGATAACCCACCATTATGAGTCAGCATCCCAAAATAAACTGATGACATCACCTTGCCAGCGGATAAAATTACCTTTACTTTCCTTACAGCACCCACTATGGCAACAAAATTTTTATTGTGACAGCCAAAGAATATATAAACCCAATGCGGGTAATATTGCAAAAATTTAATATACGTTTGTATGTCAAGTTGCCAATTCGATTCATCTTCGTATATCCAAAATAGCACGTTTAATCACTGGACTTAACACAATCATCCCCATCATTCCAGATACTACAGCGCTCTCTACCGGAAACTAACGAACGCAGACATATTCAACACGAGCCACTCGGCTCTCCTGTTCTCACTTATATACAAATCATTGAAACAAGACAAGAACGTAGAGCGAGTGACTTCGTTCATAAAGCGTTTGTTACAACTCAGCTGTTATATGACTCCGGCACAGGCTTGCGGGATGCTTTTCTTGATATCTCAGGTATTGAAAAGTGGGGATAAAAAGGATGCCATCAAGTTGGTTTGGACGAAAAAGGAAATAAAGGAGGTATGATGAAGTGCAGTTTTTTATTGATTGTTATGGTTATTTTGTATTTAAATTATATTAATAACTAGCTGACCCCGCAAACGTTGTTTTGCCATATATGTTATTCCCCCTCTTGTGGTTGGAATTTCGTAAAATCCGTTCTTAGCTGACCTCTACTCAGTGAGAGGAATATTCGTACCGAATTTCAAGTCTCTACGCCTTATGGTTCCAGAGATATCGTGATGAGTTAATATATGGGTGGAAATCTCTTTTATATATATAGATAGTAAATTCCCGGGTTGTCCATTATGTTTATAAAAATAATAAAATTAATTTATTTTTGATTATTTCTTGTTATTAAGTATAGTTTATGTAAGATTCTTGTTTGTGCTTAAGGGGATCTCTGACAAAATCGACCGTTTTCATGTGCTATCAAGTATGCCTTAAAGTTACGTTAAAAATATCAAATAAATATATGTTGTAGTTCGGATTCAGTTTATTAATGTGACAATAATATAATTGTATAAAATTCTCTTAATAAAGAGAAATAATTATTTACCTGGACCTCTTTTCGCGTACAAAAATCGACAAGGATTTCTAATTTTACTACTTACAAAAGTGAATATTTTTATGTTAGTTAAGAATAATGTACTCAATAATTCTACACTAAGGTTTTTTCATTATTTGCAGTATTTTATTAGAAAATCGTAAAAATATAATTTCTGGTTATATGTATACGGGCACTCAGGCGAAGAAAATCAGTCGCCTCTCGGCCGTCGGACGAGGAGGCTATGTCGCTCACCGCGACGTGGCCGAATTTATTGTTTATACAATTGACCCTAAAATTTTGAATTAAAAGATATTGTTAATAGTACAAATATAAATACTACGTAGAAACTAAGTTTGTAAATATATATTTAAAGTAGTTTGTAATTTGTTTTGTTTTGAAGTTGTCAAAGAGTAAGCCCGATTATGCATAAACATAAAAACAAAAGTAAATTAAGCGTGGCCGAGATAATATCTCTTGCTAAAATAATAATACACATCCTAAATATTTCAATTACTAAAGTAATACTTACGTAGGCGAGGTGAATCACTTATTTCAAAATAATCATGAAATAAAATAATAAATAAAAGATGTAGGTAAATCGTACATGATTTATATAAATAAATAAAATAGTATAATAAAAATATAATCTAATAAAAAATATAATAAAATAGTATAATAAAAAATAAAAATAGTCTCAGAGGGCGAATACAATAACAACGCAGCGACACATCTGTTTTCTTGCGTAATCTTCATCAGTTCCTTCCAATGTGTGGATGTTTTATAGTAGTAATTACGTACGCATTTTGATAGGTGGTGGCGCCATCTAGTTCTTGTATAAAAACGAAATCGCCAAGGTCATTGAGCGATGGGAGCCCCTTAATTTTTTAATGTCGTTTATTATTTATAATACAATAGAATCGCAGCAAGATGTATTAGAGCCTTATATTTACGAGATGTACACTAAAGAAAGTAGAAACCCAAAAAAATATTTCAAAGTAAGCATTACGCCCAAATAAATTTCAAAATAAATATTGATAACTATGTCTTTAAACATATTTCAGGAAATAAAAGAAGAAAATGATACAAAAGTAGATGGAGAGAATACAGTTTTAGATATAAATGACACGGCAGACAAGAGCTTAGAGGAGATTGAAGAAGAGAAAGTAGAACAGAAGAAGATTGATCTTCTGAAAGGAGATAAGAAAGATTTGTTGTTAGGTGAGTTTGTAAAAATTTGATGTAAAAAAATTAAAACTTTTTTTTTAATTTTGTCTTCTATTGTTGAAATAAAAATTCTTTTCTACAGATAATTAAGATTTTGATGTTTATTTGTTTATAAAGAGATATAGGTGTCCGATGAAAAAATTATTTTGAATTTGCCATCGATCTTTTTGTTATATTTTGAGTTAAGAGTTAGTTTTTCGATTTTTGATTAAATTAACGAAATACAATATGATAATTAATTGTATGATATACATATTTAAAATATCTCAATCAAATATCTCATAATAAAAAAAGAAAACATTTTATTCAGACGATGACGAAGAAGAGACCTACGTGGATCTAAAGATCGATGACCAGGGTAACATAAAGCCTAAGAAGCGTCACGCTAGTTCCGTCACCGGTTGGTTCCACGCGAGGGTCAAGTCTGGCAATGACCAGGAAGACACGAAGGACAAAGAGGTCACCAATAAGATACAGCTCAAGAAGAGTTTTAATATGGAAAAGGTAAGTTTCTTTTGTTGTATTTTATCGAGTGTTCAAGCCTAAGATACCAGGAAACTATGAAGGGTAAAGAGGTCGCCTCTAAAATACAGTGAAAGAAAACTTTAATTTGGAAAAATTATTCTTATTACTAAGGGGGATGATAAGGCTAGGTAAATTGAGGATTTGTATACATAATATGTCTGCAGATATTAACATACTTACAAATGTAGACAAAAATTAATGATAGATAAATAGGAAGTTCGACTCCTAATTCCGTTCCTTCAAATGGGTGTTCCTTCAATGTAGGTGTTTTTTCTTGTTGCCCTTTTTAAATTTTGTAATTTGTCTTAACATACGAGCTACTCCATATAGTGACGAAGGCCTTTCTGATGCATCCAGATCTTTGCCGATCGTACTGGTTTACCGGTCCATCGGATCACAAAGATAAGGACGAGTGAAGTGGACTTGCATCTGCGCAACTGTTTGTCCACTATGAATAAACTCCCGCGCAGATGAGCCAGGCGATGGGTCGCGGTCATCGAAAAGGACTATAATCTGGCAAAGTTGTATAACTGTACAATACTATTTTTCTTAGGCCTAAAAAAGGTCGGTGAAAAAAGTGAAATATGAATACTAGCTGCCGCATATAACTAAAAAACCGCATATGGAAACGAATTCTGCTACGGCTTAGCAACAACCCCACGCCGTACTCCCGGGCGGCGTTCTCATCCTCTTTTCCACTGTACAGAAGGGTCGAGTCAAAATCAGATGTTATTTCACCGAATCCGTTCCATCTCGTTTCGCTCAATCCTAGGATATGAATGTTGTAGTCCCGCATGATTTTGGCTGCCTGGGGAAGCCTTTCAGGTTGAGTCATGGTTCTGACATTCCAGCATCCAATCCGTGTCCGTAATTTCGCGCCAAAAGTCATCGGTAATAAGGGGGATCGGTCTTTCTTTCTCTTCGAAGGTTTCACAATCTGATTACTTTAAGAATGTGCAGGTGATTAGCCCACAGCATCCCGATCACGGTGACGGGGCTGCCATCTTTGCGCCCGTGCCCGCAGAGCCAGTCTTTCTCGTCGTCTTTTCAGGTAGAGCCGAGGCTTCTGGTAGCCTGAACCGCTAGTTTTTACCAGTGAGTGGTTCTTCTCACGAACCCTCCTCCTTTCACATCCGGGCTTGGGACCGGCAACGGCGGAGTTAAGGAAGGAAGGATTACGACATCAATTCTTGGGATAAAAAGTAGCCCTTTTGGTCTTATTAAGTAAACTCGAAGCCAGCAAAGCCAAAGTGACAAAAGTCCAAGCAAAAATGTGAGAAATTCGACAAATGATATGCTAGAATTGCATAAAATTAAAAAGTATTCCTATACGTAAACGTAATTCAAAACCTATACCAGATCAATACAAATATACGATGGAATTAGTATTTGACACCATGCAAGTCGTAGTGCTACTTATTCAACCTCACTCTTGAAGATGCAAATCAAAAGGGTTTTACCCTCATCTTCTGACTTTTAATAGTTGAAATAAAATTTCCAGGTGATGACAGACTACAACCCCTTTGCCCGCAACCCTGCCTTCTCCGGAGCCCACACGTCTGCTTACTTGGAGCTGATGCCGCTGGCGAGGCACTTCCACCCCACCGTCAAACTGTTCGCCGAGAAACTCATTAACCGTGAGTTGTTTATTGTTAAAATTATTTATTCAAACGGGATATTTACCATGTTTAAAATAAAAGGAAAATATAAAATGTGTATTAAATATTAACATATAGTTTTAATATTTTAACATAATATAAGTTTATAGAGCACGTTTTTATTATTTTGTGTGAAATGTGAATAATACTTTAGTGCCAACCCAAAAATCTGTACTCGAGAATTACCAATCCCAAAGTGCTACAAAATATTATGCGAAAGATACTGTCTTAAAATAAGCAACTTTTTCGAGGATGCCTTAATATTAAAATAAATAATGTTTATTTAAATTTTTTTACAGAACAAATAATTCAGTACAGCGGGGACCCGCTCAAAGACTTTGCAGGAATACGATTCTTAGACAGATTTGTTTTCAAAAATCCCAAAAAACGTACGGAAAAACAAGTTGAGGACGGTGAGGTCAAAAAGGTCAAAGGGTCACATCCGAAGTTTGCCGTGAGAAAGAATTACTCTGCTAAAGGTATAGAAATAAAAATTAATCGTTTTTTCTTTCTTTTAATTTTTGGGTCTATAATCAGACGCCGATTAAAGAATTAAGGAGTCCATAATATTATTATTATTTTTTTTTTTATACTTTACAGCATCTAATACTGAGGAAAATATTAAAAAGCCAATAACAAGCAACTGCATAATATCGAATATTATTTTTATAAGCAAATGTTATTTTTAATTATTATCATATGTATTAATTCTGAAAACGTATTGAATTTTAGGATTAAAGAGTATACCAGTCAACTCGTCGACATATTTGAATGAAGATGCCAAGAAAATTCCTGTGGATGAGAAGTTTTTATATGAGTAAGGTTTTATTTTAATATAAAAAAAAACTTAAACAATAAAACTTCTAGTTGATTAGATTCCCGCATGAGTGTAGAAGTAATGTATATTTATTTTGTTATTTATTAGTTCTTTCATATATCACATAGTAAATAATTATGTATTTTTATAATATGTCATCGATGGCGGGATAACCATCCAACTGCTGGCTTTGAAGTACACAGGCCGAAGACGGGCAGCAGCGTCTTCGGTGCGACAAAGCCAGCCCTGCGGTCACCAACCCGTCTGCCCAGCGTGGTGACTATGGAATTTTGGCGCGATCTTGTGGATGCCTATGTCCAGCAGTGGACAGCTATAGGCTGAAATGATGATAATTATAATATGTCAGTCGGCCATTACTTAAAACACAGGTGTTAAGTTGCTTACCTCAGGAATAGATAATACTGAAAAAGGATTCAGTGTAGTAGCTGACGATATTGAAAAGATCAATCTTAGAGTAAAATTTCAGACAGCAAAGTTCTGTGCAAAAGTATTTTTTTAATTGAATTAACTGATCATCTCGATTTGTCCATAATGTATATTTTGGACAAAACTTACAGTAAATTTAAAAATTAGTATAAAAAATAAAATGTTAAAGAATATATTCTGTCTGTTTTATGACAGTTTCCTACAAAAGCGTCGAGAAACCAAAGATGATGATGATGATGACAGTGATGTGGAGTCTGTTACCAGTGAAGACTTCGAACAGTATCTGGACACTGTCACTGGCTCCAAGGCAGCGGCAGGTACACACACGATTCAGCCTGTAATATCCCACTGTTGGGCATAGCCCTCTTCCCCATGTAGGAGAAGGATCGGAGCTTAATCCACCACGCTGCTCCAATGCGGGTCGGCGGATATATTCCCTACTAGGAGTAACGGTCGCTATCAGGTGTACATGATATCAACCGGGACCGACGGCTTAACGTGCTCTCCGAGGTACGGTGAGGAGACACGAGGAGGTACACACAGTTAACAGTGTATTGTTGTTAGTGTACGCTTGTTATAGTAATTAGCTGTTTGTTTGTTTGTTTGTACGTTATTAAACAATACATTTTTATAATAATTTCTAAACACTCCTGAAAACTTAACGGAGTTCATTTTAAGAGTGTTGCACTCGCTACGTCGATTACTTTGATCCGGTCATTTTTTTTCATCACTATCATAACAGTTCCTACTGATTTATTAATACATAATAAATAATAAATTACTAGACACACATGGATTGACTAAAATAAATAAAAACTAAAAGTTTTAAGCTGCCGACAACTTTTTGATAAACTATCAAATAGAGATTATTACAAAGAGATGTAATTATAAAATTCTATGTGGATGAAGTCACACTTTCTACTTATAAATTGTATATGTATACTTACTTACTTCCAGCGGCGCTACAACCCTTTGTGGGTCTTGGCCTCCTCAACAATATTTTTCCACTTCGCTCTGTCTCTGGCCTCCTTTCTCCAATCTGTTTTCTTGCCCATTCTCCTGAGATCTTCCTCCACACAGTCCATCCACCTCTTCCTGGGGTCTTCCTCGGGGTCTTTTTTGTTGCGGGGTCCACCTGGAGATGGTTTTCACCGCTCTGGTGTCCTCCATTCGTTCCAAGTGGCCTGCCCATTTGAGCCTCTGTGACTTACAGTGTCTGACGATAGTTTCTTTATGAATCAGTGCGTCCAGTTCGTAATTCATCCTTACACGATACGTACCGTCGTCATATTGTATATATTATATATTGCATATCATTATTTTCAGAATCGGACGAAGAATTGGATTATTTAGCAGAAATGGAAGCGATGAAAAAGAGACGACCGAAGAAAGGTGAACAACAAAGTGATGATGAACTCGACAACGGTGATGACGAAGATGATGACGCCGGTGATGACACTGTAGTTGATGACGGTGATGAAGGTAGGAATGTTATCATCTATACTGATGGAATAAATCTGAATTTATTACAAAAATTATTCAAAAATTTGGATATTTACCTTGTTGAACTCGATATTTTGACATTGACTGCGAATGTCTTGATCACGAGACTGACCATTTTCGAATAATTTTTGTAATAGAAGTAACCATGTTAATCTAAAATCTGAATTTGTTTCTTTGTTTGTACGCAATGATGTCAAAGCCGATCTTAAAAATAATTCTGAATAGTAGTAATAAACATTTCATACCCAATTTCAAGCTTAGTGTGATTTATTTATTTATGTATTATTAAATTTTCATATAAAATCATTGAACCCGCTACAGATATTACTAGAACACTGACTATTGGGCTGCTCACAGTGCTGATCAAGTTTTTTTCAAATACGTATTTAATGACTACAAACTGTAGTGTTGTTACATAATTCTGGAGCCGTAACCAAAATATATTAAAATACTATAAAACAGCAAAAATCAAATCATATCTTTTTGGTTATCTTATCACCTATGTAGTATTAAGATTTTAAAGTAACATGGTTATTTTTTATTGCTAAAATTATTCAAAAACGGGATATTTACCATGTTTTTTATTTTAATTTTGCGGAGCTCGATATTTCGACATTAGCTACGAATGCCTTCTTCACGAGACTATCGAGCTCCGCAAAATGAAAATTAAAAACATGGTAACCATCCTGTTTTTGAATAATGTCGTATTATGTCTTTATTCTATACCGGTTAAGAAAGAAAATATAGAAAACAATATGAAACAGCTACAATTGTTCCCTATGATTATGAAAAACAGAACAGTTATTAAATTTCATATTTATAAAATTGTGTTTATGATTAAACTATTGATCTTATTTAAAAAATATTTTTTGTATATATCTTAGAAATGCTATGTAGTTTAGTTCAATGCCTTTCTGTTTTATATATGTTTTCGTGTTACTTTAGGCGGCAGTGACGACGATTTGGATATATCGGCAGATGAGGACGAACCAGTGTTGTCTGGCGAAGAAGACGGTAAATATTTGTTGATTAATTATTTATTAAGAATCACTAGTGGAAAGTATACACTTTCACAGTGGCGAAACGTGGGTTTTTGCCGCCTGGGCACACCGAGAATTTGCCGCCCCTACCCAATTGTGTCATTTATTTTCAAATTTTAACATGGCGTAGTGTAGTAGTAACTTATTAGCTTATTACACTGTTATCCCTGTTATTTAATTCTTTTAATTTTATGGTATTGTCATTTTGAAACTCCCGATATTTCGGTGACATTGCAAACAAGAAATTTTGTTTTAAACGACTTATTTTAAATTTTCTTTACAATGTTTTTCCTTTCAACTTCACAAAACAGCAGTGATCATCTAACGCAGTAGATTAGAAAAATAAAAAAAAAGTTAGGTAGTTGGTAAAATTCGGTCTTGTTATCTGTAAAAACTTTTAAATATGACTAGCTCTTGTTTTGTAAATTTAAGTTGAAAAACCTTGGTAAAACTGTGTTAACAGTATCTTTGTATATAACATATTAACAAAAGAAAGAAATGCTAATTTTAATATTTTTTACAGGAGGCGATGATCTTGGATCACTTTTCGCTTCAGCAGAAGAATTTTCAACACTGTTAGAAGATACCGCGACAAACAAGAAGCAAGGTTCAAGTCAAGCTGTGTCTAACACAGACAATTCAAGCACTAAACAGCTAGCTTGGGAAGAAAAAAGAAACGAATGGATCAAAGGATACAACAGAAAAATCCTAGGTCATAAAAAAAAGAAAAGCTATAATAAGAAATTTAATAATAAGATGGCGGATAAAAAAGGCGGGAAAAGAAAAGGCGGTAACATTGACGTAGCCGGCGGAAAAAGAAAAAAAAATCAATAAAATAATCAAAATATAAAAAATGTTTTATTAATGCATAATTATGTTGTATCAGTGGAGCAGCGTGGTGGATTAAGCTCCAATCCTTATCCTACATGGAGAAAGAGGCGTATGCCCAGCAGTGGGATGTTACAGGCTGAATGCGAATCCATATTTTCCATTAATATTGTATTGTATCAATAAAATCGTCTGTTCTACTTTTTGGGGTTTTTTTTTTAATATAATACTCATAATGAGTAACAAGTTGTTTCAATTTGTAGTAATACCTAATTATACTTTTAGTTACAGTTATTTTGACGCAAAGTACATATGGGGTTCCTTCCCAGATCGACCATTTTTGAATCCGACCCCTTTCGATCCGACCAAACGTTTTCCATTCTTTTCTACCCTTTGAATAACATTTTTGAGAATTATTTCAAATTTTTTATTGAACCCAAAAAAATTTAAGAATTTTTCAAAAATATAGCTTTTTTATTTTCAAATAGTCAAAACTTTTTCAAAAATTGACCTTTTGGTATCTTTTGATATAGAAATAAATGATAATAATAAATAAATAAATATATATACACAATACACACACGGTCGTCTGTTCCTAAAGTAAGCAACTTAATGCTTGTGTTATAGGTACCAGCCGACTAGTCTAGCTAGGTTTTTTTTTTTTTTTTGATAAACATATGTAACTACTCATAAATAATACATACAGGGTAAACGGTAATAGGTGTAAAAGCTCTGGAGGGGTTAAAGTATAGCTCATATTCTATCTTTCTATGTATGGAATGGCCCATCCAAAAACAATGGTTCTGGAGTTATTAATTTTTTTAATATTTTTCAAAAAATTCCCGATTTTCTAGGAAAAATTCGATGATTGATGATGATTTTGTTTCTTACTTATTTCTACACAAATTTTAATGTGATAATTATTGTATAATCATTGTTTTATTGAATTAAATTAATAATCATCACTTAGAAGTTAGAGGCTAAAACTTTTAAATTAGGGTCTTTGAAAGACGTGACAGTAAAAAATAAGGCGTCATACTTTTATTTTTATTTAATCGCAGAATAAAATATTGTTAATAAAAAATACGTACAAAACACATAAATAACTACCTGAATTCATTACCTATCCGACAAGGTATAAGAAAGTACATAAATCTTCTAAAATTAAAAAAAAAAAACACTCAGTAATAAAACCAAGTACCATGAAATATCAAGCTGTAGAGACTTAAATAACACATTTAAATTGTGTTTTACTAGGAAAGCTTTGGGGTAGTTCTGATTTCTTTCATTCTGTATGTATTTTGGGGTGCTGAATCCGAATCTGAGGTTTGCGGAAAAAATTTCGTGACGAAACATTGAAAAAATCGCAAAAAAGAAAAAAAACTGCTTTTCTTTGGTTTTTTGCCTAAAACTCGAAAACTATTGAAATTTAGTAGTTTGTTTTTAAAAATTAAAATACAGAAATATGGAATTAGTATGTACTTAAGTAACAATGAATTTCTTTTAAAACCGCTTAAAAGGTTACAGTGCCACAATTTTGAGATCCACTTAAATAAGTTCAAAAATATAATAACGCAAAATTACATTCCAATTCTTTCAAGAAATTATAATATAGAATGGTGACAAAATGGCTTGATTTCTTGTAGTTTAGTCTTTAAGAAACGATATGGTAAAAATAAAAGTGAGTGTGCAATTCACATACGGCAGAAGTGTAACTTCTGAAAAGTAGCCTACGGAAGTGAGAATTGAGATGGATATGTGTTTATTTTTTTATCGTGATGAATTTTCGTTTTATCGAGTTTGAAATCACATCTAAAAAAGTTCTATCTATTTAAAACTTAATAAAATTGCACATATAATTTAAATTACTTTTATGGTTATCTAAGCAAGTACAACAGGAGATATAAATAAAAAAAATGTTTTAGGAGAAGTTATTTGTACTTGTACATAAACAAAACGCAAGCATGGAGGTTACATTACCTTCTTTATAATATTAAATAATATCATGACATTGTCATCAGTGTTATTCTATCAAATTATCAATACCTAATTATTTACTATGTATTATTTTATTGTTGAATAAAGCCAATATTCTATTTGGTTTTGTCTTTATCTGTATCAATTTATTCAACAATAATTTTGTGTTTCGCTGATACTAACTATGCCTGACGAAAAGGAAAAGTCTTCCTCAGTATCTCGGTATCTGCGCCCCGAACGTTTTGACGTGGAACCCGCAATGGCCGGCTCAGACCTGAAATGGATTCATTGGAAGTACTCATTTGAAAATTTTATCGCACAGGAAGCTGCTTCAGCTGACGATGCACTTAAGTATAAACTCCTTGTAAACCATATCTCGCCATCAGTATTCAACTTCATTCAGGCTTGCACCACGTACGTCGATGCCATGGCCACTCTCAGTACCATCTACGAGAAACAAAAAAAATATTACCTTAGCTCGGCATCGCCTCGCTACTAGAAAGCAACAGCCTGGCGAAACGTTAGCGGAGTATTCGAGATCTCTAGCCATACTTGCTCGTGAATGTCACTTCAAAGCTGTTACTGCTAATGAACACCAAAACGAAACCATACGTGGTACGTTCATTGCCGGAATATTGTCACAGAAAATAAGAGAAAGGTTACTAGAAAAATCTACTATGTCTCTGGAAGAAACATTGAATCTGGCTACATCTTTAGAAACTGCTGAAAATACTTCACGACTACTTACAGTATCATCTCCATCAACGTCTGCTGTTCCTGTTAACGCAATCTCTGAAACTCAAGCAGTGCAACCACAGCTCAACTTGACAGCATCAAAAACTCAAAATTTTCAACACAGTCGCCCTACGCAAAGTGACCGCCGATGCTTTTTCTGCGGTGGCAATATTCATCAAAGGATCAAGTGCCCCGCTAATAATGCCCAATGTCAACTTTGCTCCAAAAAAGGACATTTTGCAACCGTTTGCCGTAGTTCAAGACCAGGTCAACGTACCATAAATGTTATTACCGTGGACGATGACGACGCTACTCAACCTCAAGTTACTGATTCACATTTGTCAATGATATCCGCTGCTGCTCCATCAAGCCTACGTAAAGCTACTATTCCTATTACCTTGAACAACTATCAAGTAGACGCGCTACTCGACACCGGAAGTTCAATCAGCTTTATCGATAAGAATACTGCTCTAACTATGAACCTTAAACGAAAGCCCTGTCGACAAGCGATAACTTTAGCATCTCTTAACAATATATCATATGTCGAGGGACTATGCTACGCTACTATTCAGATTGGTGAACATATATACCAGCATCAACCTCTGCTCATTGTTGGTGATCTGTGTGCTGACGTTATCATTGGGCATGATATATTAAGAAAGCACTCATCATTTGAACTTCAGTTCGGGGGACACAAAAAGCCCTTGAAAGTTTGCAATGTACTGGAGGCATCTGTCCCACCAGCTTCAGTTTTTACCAATCTTTCACCTAATATAAAACCTATAGCTATTCGCTCCAGACGGCATTCTCAAGAAGACCAAGAATTTATATGTAACGAAATAAGCAAGTTACTTAAAGACAAGGTTATCGAACCCAGTATCTCGCCTTGGAGGGCACAAGTACTCGTTACTGGTGATGGCTATCATCGGAAGCGTCTTGTCATTGACTATTCTCAAACTATAAATAGATTCACGGAACTAGACGCATATCCTTTACCTAGCATCGATTCTATCATAACTCAAGTCGCTAAATACAATATTTATAGTCAAATCGACCTCAAAAGTGCTTATCACCAAGTTCCCATTCTTCCAAAGGAGAAGGTATACACCGCCTTCGAAGCGTGCGGGAATCTCTATCAATTCACACGAATACCATTTGGAGTCACAAATGGTGTGGCGGCTTTCCAGCGAACTTTACAGTATATCATTGATTCGGAAAAATTGAAAGGTACATATGCTTACTTAGACGATGTAACTGTATGCGGAAAAGATAAGCAGGATCATGATGATAACCTTCGCAAATTCATGAAAGCTACTGAGAAATACAAACTCACTCTAAATATTAGTAAATGCACTTTTGAATCAGAATCCATAAATCTTCTCGGCTATACCATCCATCATAACGTTATCAAACCTGACAAGTCTCTAATAGATCCTTAGCGCCACTGCCGCAGGCCGTTGACGACGACTCGTCGGACGACGAAGAGCAATTAGAAATGGAGGAGGTCCCTTCTAACGAAGCTCCACCTGCTAGCCCAGAAGTGGAGAGTGCACAACTTCGTCGCTCTGTTCGAGAACGCAGACCTCCTGCCCACTTTCAAGATTACGTCTCTTCATAAAGGGGGGGTGAATGATGTGATCTCCTTGTTAAGCATGGAGGTTACATTACCTTCTTTATAATATTAAATAATATCATGACATTGTCATCAGTGTTATTCTATCAAATTATCAATACCTAATTATTTACTATGTATTATTTTATTGTTGAATAAAGCCAATATTCTATTTGGTTTTGTCTTTATCTGTATCACATAACGAATCGACTATTAAAATATTAAGCATTATCCCTTTGCAATAAGAGTCAATTTTGTAAAATAAATGCTTTTCTTATTAGTCAACTGTCAAATTGTCAAACAAATGTCAATTCCGCAATTGACGTTTATAAAAAGTCATTTCTAGTCCGTGGGGTGTAGCGTTTTAATGATTATTTTATTAAAAAATACGTTAATACTTTAATTAACTTAAATATAAGACTTTTAAAATGGATGACCAAGGAAGGAAAGTTATCGTTTGTGACAACGGCACTGGTGTAAGTTTATTCGAAATAAGAAAAAAGACGTAAAATTAGTTGTTTGTAGATAAGGCACTGAATCATCACGGTAAATGTTAATATTTCAGTTCGTAAAGTGCGGATATGCCGGCAGTAACTTCCCAGCGTTTATTTTCCCATCGATGGTCGGCAGGCCGATTATCAGAGCAGAAAATAAAATCGGTGATATTGATGTCAAGGTATGGTAAAATTTCTATTTGTCGTATGAGTAATGTTCCAGCTGTTTTATATCTATGAAATTATTATCTTGCAGATTATATTATGAATTTATGACATTATATTTAATGGTTGAGCGTAGTAAACTTAATGTTTTTGTATTTTGATTTTTTTATAAAATTTTGGTCAAGTTATTTTCTAACAACAGTCAAAAAGTCAATCAACGAGGGTTAATATTACATACAGTAAGTTAATGTGCGATATATCCGTACAACAATTGAAAATCTATTTTCATTACCATCTATTATTAATTTATTTTATTTAAGTAAAGTGTTTCAAAACATTTATTTTTCTATTAAATACAAGATAAAGAAAGTTAAAAAATAAAACCAGACCATGACAAAAATTCTTTAGTACATATTTTTGTCCTTTAAACGGCGCCATATTCAATATAATGCTACACCATAATATAGCCTTTAACCAGGGGACAAAAGACACTTTTAATGATTGCTTCATTTGCTTAATTATAAAAAGTAGTTTGGGAGATATGAGAGAACAGATGAACTTACAAACAATGACTGCTAAAATGATAACCTTCCTTTTGGCTTTACCATAGTCGATTAAAATTGTGTAAGGAGTTATTATTACATAATATATTATTGGTTTAAAGATGTTAAAACAATAAAAGGTGATTTTAATTTACATATATAAAAGAGATTTCCACTCATATATTGACTCATCACAATATCTCTGGAACCATAAGGCGTGGAGACTTGAAATTTGGTAGGAATATCCCTTTCGCCAGGTAGAGGTCAGCTAATAATGGATTTTACGAAATTCCACCCACAAGAGTGGGTTGCGAAGGTTAATAACATATATGACAAAACAACGTTTGCGGGGTCAGCTAATATTAAGTAAATTTCTTATACAGATGTTCTTAGTATGAAATTTCAAACTTTTAAATATTTACAGGATATGTGTGTTAAAGTAAGTCACGGCGTTCTACTTGCATGCTCAATTACGAATTCTTGCATTTTGACAATAGTACAATACTAATAATAACAAAATTGTGGTGTCATGCAAGAATAACAAATATTTCTCGTTAAATAAAAATATTTGTATATTAAATAAAAAAAAAAAAAAAATGCTTTGTAATTGTTTTATGTGTGAAAATAATATTTTGTGACCAATTTTAATATAATTGCAGGTTGTTGGTACTAGCGATAGAATTTTGATGCAATTTTTATATATCCAATTTTAAAAGCACTATGATTTATATGTTAAACATATTTTAAATCAAATGCTTGTTATCGATCATTTTGAGTTCACAATATATGGGTACAAATAGTAATCAAGTCCCACGAATGTGCTAAATGATCAACAAGCGTGATAAATATATCATGTTAAAATAATAGCATCAGAATTTTATTACTAATAACTGTAGAAGTAGAAATCAGGTTTTAATAAACAGTATAAGTATAGTTGCGTTCGTTAAATATTGTATGTTATAAGTAAAATAATGGTCTGTTGAACATAACTGGTTCCTACGTGTCTCCTCTGCTCTACATGACACAGGCGAAATTAACAGTTACTGTTTTAACCCCATCCAAACTAATGAATGAATATAACTGGTGTTTGTAATTGTTTTACAAGAAATGTGACTCCTAATGTAGCATATGATAGTTCTACTGAGGCAGAGCACAGCTATCAATATCCTATTTAAAATTTGGAGTAGCTCAACTGGGGAAGTCCTTCAACCTTACAGTAGATCACAGTCAAATAACGGCACGTTCACATAGAACATCCGCTTTACAGGATCCTTTTTAACGGATCCGTCGCTACTGGTGGTAATATTCACACAGCATTTACAGGACGTCAACAAAAATGAAACGGGTCAGTGTTTCCTTTTTGTGGGATTTTTTACTGGATCCGTTATACTGTATTCTGTGTGAACTCGCTCATACAACTACATACGCTAATAACATATACGCTTAAACGGACCTGTAAAACGGACTGCTGTTTATTTTGTCGGATTGGAATTTTTAATGGATCCGTTATACTGTATTCTGTGTGAACTCGCTCATACAACTACATACGCTAGTAACATATACGTTTAAACGGACCTGTAAAACGGACGTTCTATGTGAACGAGCCCTAATACTGCACTCAAGTAGTGTTATGTTCCTGTGGTTAGTAAGGTGGCCAGAGCTCCTGGGTAGGGTCAGGATTAGGAGTGGTAAAGCACCCGTGGTGCTTCTAGTGTTGCAGGAGCTTACTGTAATCGCTTACCACCAAGTAGGCGGTACTCTTGTTTGTCTTCTAGTTTATAAAAAAAAGTAACTTGTAAGTACAATATTACAATTTACATGCTAACCAGACGTTTGATACCGAGATCATTCAGGTAAAAAGCGTAGATAAATTCAATTAGCTTCAGTTTATTTTCGTTTATTTTGCATAGGAATTGAACTACATAGTTACACCACTATATTTCATTTCTACAACTACTTATATTTTCACAGCATAATTAGATTTTTTTTTGTCAGTATACGAATAATACTTTAGCAATAAACATGGCAACTCATGGTATATTTATTTTACTGGCGAGCAATATGCTGCTTTTTATACTTGTAGATTGTTATTGCATACTATTATTTATAAAAACAATTATATGTCGGTACAATATAATGATATTAATCTGTACTTAAATTATACAGTCAAATGGGTCTGATTAAATCAATGAAGTATTGCTGCAATTTTTTTTCTCTGTTTTCTATCTATTAGCACTTAAATATCAATTTGTTTAAAAATACAGATAATGAGAAAAAAGAAACTTGAATTTTAATAATCTGTTAACTAAATTTTTAATAGCAGTATTGAATACCTAATTGTGCAACTGTGTTGCTAGATAGGCTTAGTAAAATATACATTTTTATAATAAACTAGCTTCTGCGCGCGACTTTGTCGGCGTGGACTCCGCTCCTATTGGTCTTAGCGTGATGATACATAGCCTATAGCCTTCCTCGATAAATGGGCTATCTAACAGTGAAAGACTTTTTCAACACACAAGCAATCAAACAAATAAACTCTTCAGCTTTATATATTAGTATAGATTAATTTTACATCTATTTGATAAATCTATACTAATATAATAAAGCTGAAGAGTTTGTTTGTTTGGTTGTTTGTTTGTTTGAATGCGGTAATCTCTGGAACTACTGGTCCGATTTTAAAAATTCTTTCAGTAGGAGCGGAGTCCACGCCGACAAAGTCGCGCGCAGAAGCTAGTATATTATACTCGTAATAAATAGGACTTAGTTATTAAACATTTCATTGAAAAAATTAGCTTTACAAAAATTCAATATGCTTAACAGCAATAGGAAATTGTTTATTGAAGTGAAACTTCTCCAGGCGCATGAGGGGTAAAATTTGAGCGACTACTAACGCGGCAACTCGTCACGCGGTCAGTACTTAGATAGGTGACCGCCTGGGAACACTGCGTAACATTGGCTTATTGGTTTTTTTTAGTTATTTTTTTTAATTACTTTGCCAAAGAAGTTTCACTTCTGACACGCGTGTTTTGTACGTACGCAATTTTATTTAATTAATATAATATTATAGTCACATAACAATAGAGATATGTACATAGCTTATTTGATTAGTAAATGGAATTGTGTTTGAATGATTTTGTTGCATTTAACGGATTGTTGTTGTGTATTTTATACTAACGACATAATATCGTGTTTTCTATATTTATAATGTTAGGTTGTTTTTAGGATTTGATGGTTGGCGATGAAGCGTCACAGCTACGATCGATGCTTGAAGTCAGCTATCCTATGGAGAATGGTGTAAGTATTTTTGAACTAAAATTTCTTAAAGTTAGTAAGGTGGTGAATGCGTGACGAGAGCGTTCCGAAAAGTGTGATCGAGCGAGGCGAACGGAAGTTGAGACGGAGATAAGATAATGAAGATAGAAAGAGAGGGGGGAGAGGGGGTGAAGAGAAAAAGAGTTACGTTTAGTATATTACTGTAGGGTAGAAGTTTTACTTCAGTCGTGTGGTCTAACGCACACTATATTATTTTTTGGTCTAACACATTATTTTATCTGCTATAGTTACGGAAATAATATTTTTGCAAAGGTATATTAAAGGTAAAAAAATTCGAGAATTTCAACATTTGTGAAGTAGTGTCCCCTTTGACAATAATTAATCACTAAGTATTCAATTCATTATTTTTCAAGCTTTGAGATGTAAATGAATTTTTTTTTAATTTCTCATTTATTTTTAAATATATTTTTCGAGAATACTGATGTAACTAGAATTATATCCCTTTGAACCTAAAACTTTCGTACTTGTAAACTTAGGTAAATTATGTGAATATATGAGTGATAACAAAAAATAATAAATATAAAGGGTTATATCTTTTTTTGTTTGAAGAACATGCCGCTACGATCATTATTCTATATTTTATACAAAGAGAAGTTATAGAAGTAAAGTAATTTAAGTGTTAAATCATTTATCACATAATGGGCATGACGAAAGATTTTCAAAACCTCTTCCGTAATGTGGGTACACATTTACTATTTACGAAAATACGTATATTTCGGTAATAAACTTAAGTTTAAGGAAGATTAAAACTATTTTTCTAATATGTTTTCAATGAGAGCGGCAAAACGGCTGCAGGTGTCATGGCGTCGGCTTGACGTCACAAAATAATCTGGGCCTTACTTTTTACTTTACTCTTTGGAGCGCGCCTGACGTATTATGTTATGTTGTGACGTCTGCGCTGTAATTTGTGTTTCATTCAAAATGGCCGATTGCAGTATTTTGATGTTTTATTTTATTGAAAATCAAAATAATCTTATTATTTTACATAAAACTAAACCAGTATTTTGAATTTTTTTAACATGAGTGTTCCCCTGAAATCATTAAATTGACGATTTTTTGATACTGTCGTCATGCCCATTGTATCAACTAATAAATGTGAAAAAAGGTACAACTCGAAATTTTTTTTCGTATATTTTTTTAATTAAATATTTATCGAAAAAAAACTAATTTGTAATAAAAGAGAATGAGAGAGAGAGAGAGAGAGCCCACTTAATCCTTCTCCTACATGGAGAAAGAGGCTTATGCCCAGTCGTGGGATGTTACAGGCTGAATTATATACATAATATATAAAAATTAATTAAGTTTATAAATGTTCTTAAAATTTTTCAGGAGTAGATCATTAGGAAACTTCTTTACTTTCACTCCATAAATAAAATACACCTACCAGTTACTTTACAAAATAAGTACTGGTAGGTTATTTTTAATGTACATTTTTGACGTGACAACGTCTAATAAATCGATGAACGCCGGCTGCCTGCATGAAAAAGAATGACTTATTGTCCCGTTACGCTCATTGTACGCTTGCGCCGCATCTATCTCTCTTCCACTTGATTGGCCCATGCGTCCGAGTAGATGTTTTGTTATGCCGTTGTCACGTTAAACTATCGTCCGTAAACCAACTTAACAGACAACCAATTTTTTTTTTAATTCAAAAATGATCTAAATAGTCATAAATTATAGGTGGTGCGCAATTGGGAAGATATGTGTCACGTTTGGGATTACACCTTCGGGCCGAGCAAGATGAACATTGACCCTAAGGAGACTAAAATATTGTTGACGGAGCCGCCTATGAACCCCACCAAAAATAGGGAGAAAATGATCGAGGTAAGCACCACTTACTTTTATTGACTAGCCCGTTGGCGCAGTTTGTAGTGGTCTTGCTTTCTATTCGGGGCGTTGTGGGTTCGAATACCACCTGAGTCTGGTAAAAATAATTTTATGAACTCAACACTAAGATATACATTATATAGATTTATTATTATTATTTGGTGCGTACTTGGGGAGGCCTATGTCCAGCTCTGGACTGCGACAGGCTGAAGCTGAAGATATAGATATGTACTTTTGTCTATATCATTAAAAAATGCATCATATTCTATTATAAATAATTTTTTATACACGAAATTTATTGTGTTACAGGTTATGTTCGAAAAATATGGGTTCGATAGTGCATACATCGCTATCCAAGCAGTATTAACGCTCTACGCACAGGGTCTCATTTCCGGAGTGGTTGTAGATTCTGGTAAGTCCAAGAAAATTTTTAGTTTCGTCCTTTTTCTGCTAAATTATAATATTTTATTATACAAGACCTTCTTTTTCTAGAAAGGATGAAACTTGAAGCTTAATCCAAAAATTTCTGAAAATTTAAGGCTTTTTTAATCAATGACAAATAAAACTCTATTTCAAGGAGATAACAATATATATAATTAAACTTTAAAACTCCTCGAAATGGGTCAAGTCTTTGCCCAGCGTTGGGACATAATTATTAATTACAATACCCCCAACAGGTGACGGTGTAACTCACATTTGCCCGGTGTACGAGGAGTTCGCTCTGCCCCATCTCACAAGGAGGTTGGACATAGCCGGTAGAGATATCACGCGGTATCTTATAAAGGTAAATGTTTTATTTATTTTCGAAGTAAAACTTCTTTATGCACGCTTGACGCCGCGTTGGCGCAGCGGTCACAACAATGGATTGCGATTAGCTGTTGCGCGAGCGGTTGCGGGTTCGATCCCCGCACACGACAGCATTTGTATTGGCCATACAGATGTTTGCCGTGGTCTGGGTGTTTGTGCAGTCCTTGTGGGTCCCCACCGTGCCTCGGAGAGCACGTTAAGCCGTCGGTCCCGGTTGTTATCATGTACACCTGATAGCGATCGTTACTCATAGTAGAGAATATATCCGCCAACCCGCATTGGAGCAGCGTGGTGGATTAAGCTCCGATCCTTCTCCTACATGGAGAAGAGGCCTATGCCCAACAGTGGGATGTTACAGGCTGATCATGATGCACGCTTGACTTGGGCAGTAAGCTAGTGAATGTTTGGCAAGAGCGTTACTCTCATAGCCAGTTAGGTTTCGTATATCTAAGACTCAGTGCAGGCCTATTGTGCAGAAGTTTTACTTCAGTCGTGTGCTCTAAAGTGCATTCGTTTTTTTTTAATAGCTACTGCTCCTCCGCGGTTACGCGTTCAACCACTCAGCGGACTTTGAGACCGTCCGTATGATGAAAGAGAAGTTGTGCTACATCGGCTACAACGTAGAACAAGAGCAGAGGCTCGCTTGGGAGACCACGGTGCTCGTCGAACCTTATGTGGTGAGTTTTAGTTTCGTTTATATTGGGACAAACAAAATAATAAGCTTAGTCAATAACAGTTTCTGATATTAAGGTATATATAAATAGATATAACATATAATAAAATAAAGAAGAGATGGATTATAATTACAAATTGATTATTATTAGTGCGAAAAAAGTAGGTCAATGTTACAGACAAAAAAATAGCACATTACCAAATAAAAAAAAATATATATTATTTTGAGCAAGGTATATTATCATTTTGTGCAATATTTCTTACTTATATATATAATAAAAAGTATTTACTGTTCTAAAACCTGATTGGTAGTCTACGACATAGGTTCCCAAAGTTTGCAATTTGAATCCCCATAAATTAGCTCATGATACATTTCAAAAATTTAAGTATAATACTAGCTCACTCGGTGAGTTTTGTACCGCCAAGTCTTTAGTGGAATGAGCATGAGAATTTAAATATTAAAAAAAATTGGAATATCGCATTTTACTGGTGAAGTAGGTGGTAGTCAGGAAACTTTGGAAACCTATGCACTAATATGTCGAAAATTAACTTTTACAAGTTTCCCTTTTCTACTGTTTTATAGAGAGAGTGTGTTTCGCATCAAAACTAATGAAAATTGCTTTTCTTTTATATAATATTTTTTATTGTCACCAGCTTCCAGACGGGCGAGTGATCAAAGTAGGCGGTGAAAGGTTCGAAGCCCCCGAAGCTTTATTCCAGCCTCACCTCATTAATGTGGAGGGACAGGGTATCGCTGAGCTCGTTTTTAACACCATACAGGTATGTGACTACACTTACAGAAATTTACAATAAAAGCGATTAAATCATATAGCCTAGATCCAGTTTATATAATTATTATGTAATGGCGTATACTAATCATAATGCTACTTTAATGTGTCTTTACTCATGAAAATAAAATGAAAATTAATTAATTTTTAAGACCAAATTCATAAATAACAATTGTGTATTGTAATTTATGAATTTGGTCTTCGCTCTGTTGTGCGATTTAGTAATGTAATGTTTTATAAAAGTCAGAAGAGATTTTTGTATTATCACTAGGATGGCAAAGAAGCGTACAGGTCGTTTAAAGGTTATCAGACAGAAGAATTGCAAGCGCTTTGCCGACCCTACCTCTGGTAGGGAGGGTTCCTTGGGAGCTTTGGCTACTTTACTTACCATAGGATCATCAATTTATTTTATTCCAGTAGGCTACAAAGGCATTTTTGAATCATTATTATACAAATTAAAATTATGTTTGTCTAATAAAGTATTAGCTCAATATAATTTTAATTGAGCAGTAGCAACGTTGTGTCAATCAGTTGACGAACTTTATAAATGCGAATATTGCGGAGCTGAGTCTCTCAGTTAAGGATGACAAATGATAATTTAACTGAAGTTTCGAATCGAAATTTATTACCAAAAAAAAAAAAAAACATTACAATTACTACTATTAGGGTCATTATTTATCTCCAAATTCTAATTCGCGTGTTAAACATTCGGCAAATGGCAGGCCATTTATTTACCTATATTAGAAAAAGAAAAGGATCTAGTATTGACCCCTGTGGAATGCCCTTTGTTTGCACAAATCCAGAAAACTTAGTTTTGTTATTTGATACATGTTGAATTGTATTAGTAAGATATGAAGCAATGAGATTAAGAGCTTTACTATGAGCAACGTAATACTCAGGTTTAATTTATCGAATCCCTTGGTCCACGTAATCTAACGCTTTTGATAAGTCACAGAATACAGTGATAGCATCTTATGATCTCTATCTATTATTGTACTATTTAGCTGTGGTCTTCTGTAAGGTTTAGGTGCTTCCCCAGTCAGGCTGTTCTAAATTTTGAGCAAGCTTTTCTCGCTATGCCCGACCTCAGTAAAACTTTGGACGAAGACTTGTTCATTGCTCTTCGTTCTGACTAGTGATGTTCCGGATCGTCAAAAATGTATATCCGCGGATACGGATCCGGATATTTCGTGTCAAGATCCGCGGATACGGATACGGATACGGATCTTTATTTACTGACTCAAAAGGTGTGCACGTGACCTTGAAACGATAGTTGACATCACCCCCACTGCAACTACAGGCAGGACATTTTTCGACTCGCTTTGCGCACGTATTACTTTTGTTAACCGACTTCCAAAAAAGGAGGAGGTTCTTAATTCGTCTGTATTTTTTATGTATCTTACCTCAGAACTTTTTACTGGATGGACCGATTTCGATGATTCTTTTTTTAATCGAAAGGTGGTGCGTGTCATGTAGTCTCATTTCAATTTAATTGAGATCTAAGAAGTACTTTTCAAGTTATATCTAATAATAGGTATTTGCTGGACTATTTTTTCGTCGATCTACGTTTGTATTTTACCGCATAACTGTTCACTGGGTACACCGATTTTGATGATTCTAGTGTTAATCCAATACTATACTTGTCTTGTAGTTCCTTTTAAATTTGATCGAGATATAATGAGTAATCTTTGATGACGCGTATTTATGTAACTTTGCGTACGCGTCGTTGTCGTATTATTATTATTATTATTTATTTATTAGAAACTATTTCTATATTTTTATCATTTTGATGACACTTGTTTTAATCGAAAGCTGATGCTTGTCTTGTGGTCCCATTTAAATTTGATCGAGATCTAATAACTACCTTTGTAATTGAAGTCGGGTTTTTTCGTTTGCGAGAAACACAATTATTTAGCAACCAAATCCAGGAAACGTCGGGCATCTAAAAAACTTAATAAACCGCGATAAAATCCGAAAAAGTTCTTTCAATAAAAAAAGTTATTTGTTTTTCATTTTCTTATATTTATAAAAGTAATGTCATAACTTTCTATGTGTAATAGTGATCTCGTTAGATAGTTGATATAGTATATTTGTGTTATATTCTATTTCTATGGTAACTTACTAGATTATAATTATATTTGAGATTAAAGGTGCCAAATATTTGATTTTAAGAAATAAAAAATATTCCAAATTGATTTTTTTTAATTATACTACTTAATCTAAGCTATTATGCAGTATTTTATCCTGTCAATTGAATTGAAAATTAATAAAAGATCCGTAAAAGATCCGCGAGAAAAGTGACGGATACGGATACGGATACGGATCTCATTTTTCCCGCGGATATCCGCGGATACGGATACGGATACGGATCTCCGGAACATCACTAGTTCTGACATACTACTGAGTTCCTTGACGATTCTTCTATGTAGAATCTACATTCTGAATCGGTAGTAGTTTCACTTTTAACGATATTTAAAATTTTAATTTCTAAGATGACGATTCGAAGGTGCATTTGAAGCCTATTTCATCAAAGTTATATCTGATTTTGATACCTGGTGACGTGCGTCGTCTAACGTCCCCCCCGTTCCGCAGGCGGCCGACATCGACATGCGCAACGAGCTGTACAAGCACATCGTGTTGTCGGGCGGGTCCACCATGTACCCGGGCCTGCCGTCGCGCCTCGAGCGCGAGATCAAGCAGCTCTACCTCGAGCGCGTGCTGCGGAACGACTCCGACAAGCTGGCCGTGAGTACACTGGGGCACGGGGCACGGGGCATGAGACACTAGGTACAACACACGAGACGTGTGCCCTGTGAGACATGTGTGACACCAGGCTCCACCATGTACCCGGGCCTGCCGTCGCGCCTCGAGCGCGAGATCAAGCAGCTCTACCTCGAGCGCGTGCTGCGGAACGACTCCGACAAGCTGGCCGTGAGTACACTGGGGCACGGGGCACGGGGCATGAGACACTAGGTACAACACACGAGACGTGTGCCCTGTGAGACATGTGTGACACCAGGCTCCACCATGTACCCGGGCCTGCCGTCGCGCCTCGAGCGCGAGATCAAGCAGCTCTACCTCGAGCGCGTGCTGCGGAACGACTCCGACAAGCTGGCCGTGAGTACACTGGGGCACGGGGCACGGGGCATGAGACACTAGGTACAACACACGAGACGTGTGCCCTGTGAGACATGTGTGACACCAGGCTCCACCATGTACCCGGGCCTGCCGTCGCGCCTCGAGCGCGAGATCAAGCAGCTCTACCTCGAGCGCGTGCTGCGGAACGACTCCGACAAGCTGGCCGTGAGTACACTGGGGCACGGGGCATGAGACACTAGGTACAACACACGAGACGTGTGCCCTGTGAGACATGTGTGACACCAGGCTCCACCATGTACCCGGGCCTGCCGTCGCGCCTCGAGCGCGAGATCAAGCAGCTCTACCTCGAGCGCGTGCTGCGGAACGACTCCGACAAGCTGGCCGTGAGTACACTGGGGCACGGGGCATGAGACACTAGGTACAACACACGAGACGTGTGCCCTGTGAGACATGTGTGACACCAGGCTCCACCATGTACCCGGGCCTGCCGTCGCGCCTCGAGCGCGAGATCAAGCAGCTCTACCTCGAGCGCGTGCTGCGGAACGACTCCGACAAGCTGGCCGTGAGTACACTGGGGCACGGGGCATGAGACACTAGGTACAACACACGAGACGTGTGCCCTGTGAGACATGTGTGACACCAGGCTCCACCATGTACCCGGGCCTGCCGTCGCGCCTCGAGCGCGAGATCAAGCAGCTCTACCTCGAGCGCGTGCTGCGGAACGACTCCGACAAGCTGGCCGTGAGTACACTGGGGCACGGGGCATGAGACACTAGGTACAACACACGAGACGTGTGCCCTGTGAGACATGTGTGACACCAGGCTCCACCATGTACCCGGGCCTGCCGTCGCGCCTCGAGCGCGAGATCAAGCAGCTCTACCTCGAGCGCGTGCTGCGGAACGACTCCGACAAGCTGGCCGTGAGTACACTGGGGCACGGGGCATGAGACACTAGGTACAACACACGAGACGTGTGCCCTGTGAGACATGTGTGACACCAGGCTCCACCATGTACCCGGGCCTGCCGTCGCGCCTCGAGCGCGAGATCAAGCAGCTCTACCTCGAGCGCGTGCTGCGGAACGACTCCGACAAGCTGGCCGTGAGTACACTGGGGCACGGGGCATGAGACACTAGGTACAACACACGAGACGTGTGCCCTGTGAGACATGTGTGACACCAGGCTCCACCATGTACCCGGGCCTGCCGTCGCGCCTCGAGCGCGAGATCAAGCAGCTCTACCTCGAGCGCGTGCTGCGGAACGACTCCGACAAGCTGGCCGTGAGTACACTGGGGCACGGGGCACGGGGCATGAGACACTAGGTACAACACACGAGACGTGTGCCCTGTGAGACATGTGTGACACCAGGCTCCACCATGTACCCGGGCCTGCCGTCGCGCCTCGAGCGCGAGATCAAGCAGCTCTACCTCGAGCGCGTGCTGCGGAACGACTCCGACAAGCTGGCCGTGAGTACACTGGGGCACGGGGCACGGGGCATGAGACACTAGGTACAACACACGAGACGTGTGCCCTGTGAGACATGTGTGACACCAGGCTCCACCATGTACCCGGGCCTGCCGTCGCGCCTCGAGCGCGAGATCAAGCAGCTCTACCTCGAGCGCGTGCTGCGGAACGACTCCGACAAGCTGGCCGTGAGTACACTGGGGCACGGGGCATGAGACACTAGGTACAACACACGAGACGTGTGCCCTGTGAGACATGTGTGACACCAGGCTCCACCATGTACCCGGGCCTGCCGTCGCGCCTCGAGCGCGAGATCAAGCAGCTCTACCTCGAGCGCGTGCTGCGGAACGACTCCGACAAGCTGGCCGTGAGTACACTGGGGCACGGGGCATGAGACACTAGGTACAACACACGAGACGTGTGCCCTGTGAGACATGTGTGACACCAGGCTCCACCATGTACCCGGGCCTGCCGTCGCGCCTCGAGCGCGAGATCAAGCAGCTCTACCTCGAGCGCGTGCTGCGGAACGACTCCGACAAGCTGGCCGTGAGTACACTGGGGCACGGGGCATGAGACACTAGGTACAACACACGAGACGTGTGCCCTGTGAGACATGTGTGACACCAGGCTCCACCATGTACCCGGGCCTGCCGTCGCGCCTCGAGCGCGAGATCAAGCAGCTCTACCTCGAGCGCGTGCTGCGGAACGACTCCGACAAGCTGGCCGTGAGTACACTGGGGCACGGGGCATGAGACACGACACACGACGCACGGGGCATGAGACGCGACACACGACACACGGACATGAGACACGACGCACGGACATGAGACACGACACACGACACACGGACATGAGAAACGACGCACAGACATGAGACACGACACACGACGCACGGGGCATGAGACATGACACACGACACACGGACATGAGACACGACACACGACGCACGGGGCATGAGACACGACACACGACACACGGACATGAGACACGACACACGGACATGAGACACGACACACGACACACGACGCACGGGGCATGAGACACGACACACGACGCACGGGGCATGAGACACGACACACGACACACGGACATGAGACACGACACACGACGCACGGGGCATGAGACACGACACACGACACACGGACATGAGACACGACACACGACGCACGGGGCATGAGACACGACACACGACACACGGACATGAGACACGACACACGGACATGAGACACGGCACACGGATATGAGACACGACGCACGGACATGAGACACGACACACGACGCACGGGGCATGAGACACGACACACGGACATGAGAAACGACGCATGGACATGAGATACGACACACGACGCACGGGGCATGAGACACGACACACGGACATGAGACACGACGCACGGACATAAGACACGACGCACGGGGCATGAGACACGACACACGACACACGGACATGAGACACGACACACGAGAAACAACACAAAAAACGAGACAGGAGACACGACATACGGGATAAGAGACACGACACACGACATACAGGACATGAGACACGGGACACGAAATATGAGACACGACACAAGAGAAACAACTCAAGGGACACGACGCACTAGACAGAAGACACGACACACGACAACGGGATAGGAGAAACGACATACGAGACACGAGTCACGAGATATGGGACATTAAACTACACACGAGACACGCCACAAGAGACATGGGACAGGAGTCACTACGAACGAAAAACGACACACGAGAACGACACACGTGATATGGCACACGACACACCAAACATCAGACACGGCACACGTGACGCGTGCCCTGTGAGACATGTGTGACATCAGGCTCTACTATGTACCCGGGCGAAAAATATTAGACCAGTGTATGTTGGATGTGGTTCATGCGAAAATCAATTTTTTTATTTTTCTTTTTTAAAAGCTTTGTCAGCTATGTAATTCTGGCTATGTCGCTTTGTAATTTAATGCAATTGTGTATAGATAAATTAAGTCTACGAACGAAGAAAGAGTCCATCACCAGAAGAAGACCAGATGCAAGAATCAACATTGTTTTATTTTTATTGTAGTTTATACCTAAGACTTATAGAAAATATAAATGCATAAGCCGATACGACAATGAATAAAGCTAAAATTTAAAGCTTAAAGTCAACAATTTTTAAAAACAAAATATCATTAAACCTTTAGAAATTCAAGATCCGTATCGAAGACCCGCCGCGCCGCAAGGACATGGTGTTCATCGGCGGCGCCGTGCTGGCCGAGGTCTGCAAGAACCGCGACAACTTCTGGCTCACGAGGCAGGAGTACCAGGAACAGGTAACTACATACTGAGGTAGGGCACAGCAGGAAATCTCCTGCTCAAAATATAGAGCAGCCCGACTGGGGTAGTAACCTCGACCTTACAGAAGATCACAGCTAAATAATACTGTTTGCAAGCAGTGTTGTGTTCCTGTTGGTGAGTAAGGTGACCAGAGCTCCTGGGGGGAATTTGGATATGGTCGGCAACGCGCTTGCGATGCTTCAGGTGTTGCAGACGGACGTCTATAAGCCTTACCATCAGGTGAGCCGTACGCTTGTTTGCCAACCTAGTTACAAAAAAAAAAATCGCAGGCTATGTGGCACCAAAAGGAACCAGTTGGTAGAGCACGTGGGTAGACCAAAGCGTTGTGATTTTAAATGTGGGTTTAGAGTTAGAAGCTAAAGATTGAAGTTGTTTTTATCTGTTCAAAATCTGGAACAGCCCGTCTGGGGATTACCTCAATCTTACAGAAGATCACAGCTAAATGACACTGCTCCCAAGTGGTCTTGTTTTCCTGTGTGAGGTGGGTGGCAGAGATCTGGGACAGTGTTGGCAACGCTTGCTATGCTCCTGGCGTTGCAGGCGTCCATGAGCTACGGTATACCTTTACTATCAGGTGGACCGTACTCTTGATTTACACCTTTATAGTATGAAGAAATCTTAGTAGTCCTCAGTCTTTCCCAATAACTATTCCACTTATTAAAGAAATATTAATAAATTGTCTTTTTTTCAGGGTCTGTCCTGCCTCCGGAAACTCGGCCCCAGAGCGAGCTAATACCGCCAGCAGTATCTTGTATATTTAATCTACTTAAGGTCATTTCCAATACTTATCATAATTGTTTTATACTTAATGAGATTTAATTATTTAGATAAATGAATTTAATAGTGAAGTATTAAGTTTCTTGCTCCCTAAAAGTGTTAAAAAGGCTGAAAACTTGCACAATCAAGTGTAATTGTCGAAAACCATAAAAAGTAATAGATTTCTGTATGTAATCAAATATCTTTAATTCATTTTTGTTTTCGAAGTGCAAAATATATTGTTTTTTATTAAAAATAATTTTATTATAGAAAAAAATTAACATGTATTATTTGACACTTAAAGAAAATAAAGTTATAAGACTGTATTTTACTTTGCATTTAATGTATACTTTGTCAAAAATATAATTTATACAACCATATAGCGAGGAATATGCAATTGAATAAAGACGATATGAAAATTATTCTGTGTTTTATTTTAACTTCGACGTGTCAAAGATAAATCGTTTAAAAAATAAGTAATTAATTTTGAACGGATGGTTACAATATTACATCTAAACGGGTAGACGCTAACATACTTCAAACACGTTCAGTAAATACAAATATTTTAACCCTTGTTAATTTCGTTTCCTTAAAGTTAGACCTGGAAGAGCAAGTTTTCTTTGGGTATTTTGAAAAGGAATTTAATAGATTTGACAACGATATTCTACAAACAAAGCTTTTTGCCATTGGATTTCTCCTGGCCTTTTAAGAATTTTGAGTGATTATTTGCGCAATCGTCTACAATCTACATTATGTTAGACTAGGAATTTACAAATCCTCCCCCTAACACACACGCTCAGGTAATACTGGGTCCTCTTCTTTTCCTTGTACCATACAATTTTATTTGAATACAAAATTGGTAATATCATGATGACCAGGACGACAGTAATGAAAGATTAGGGCGTTACATTCGAACAGATTACGTTCTAATGATCACACGGTAACCATTGCTAAAGAATCTTTCCAGCAGTTTGGATTCATTGTTAAGATCGCGTATATCTTTAAAATTAATCGTGTAGTACGGTTTCTATATAATTCGCTGGTCCGTACTAAACTAAGGCTAGTACAAATGCGTGGAAACCCTAAGTCTACTTGTTAGAGAAAGTGCAAAAAGCATTTCTTAGGAGTCTATATAAAGGCAATTTTGGATATCACCCGCTCATGTACCCTACGGCATTCGTGTGATGCCTTGGCTTCAATTCTTTACGGACTGGCATATGTACAGGTCTATTAAAAATTCCGGGGCGTGATTTATGCTCCCTACCTGCGAAATGAACTAGCCCGTTTCGTCGTTCCGAATAATTACCGAGATAAAAACTACTTGTCTCGCCTACCAGCTGCACAGTTTCGCATCCTATCTTCCCGACACCTTGCACACTGTTTTAACAACGTTGTTAGTTTTACACACTCATTGCCAACACAATATTCTCAATGTCACGTTATGGAAAGAACAGTTAATTTTTGGCTTAAGACAACAGCTGGTGAGAACTGAGAAGCCTTCTTTCAAAGCTTAAAAAAGCGGATGGCAAAATCATTTGCGTTCGCCCTTAGGTGCGGGACGAAATAATAAAAAAAATTAGGCGACTGTACTTGTTAAGTGCACATAAGCCTGAAATTCGGGAGATCGAAGATCCGCGTGCAAGATTGTTGTGTAAATTTTCTGAAGGTATCATATATGAAGTCGATGAATTAGTGATGCGCTTAAGCTTTTTAAAATGGGAGCGCTCCGGGGGACGAAGGAATTCAATAGAGCTCCTAAACTGGCTGCGGGATGACCTGCCCCCTTAGCCAAGTTGACAATCTACAATCGATAACGCTATTAGAAAACTAACAAATGTGTGGGAATGACACTAGCGTTCGACGAACAACGTCGAACAGTGCAGTGGCGTAGTGTGTACAACGTCGAACAGTCCAGTGGCGTAGCGTGGGGGTTACTGGAGGTTCCCAGTAACCCCCACGCTACGCCACTGCAGTTAGGTCCTACATAAGATTCATCGTAAACGTGAATATAATCTGTACTGCCAGAAGGGGCGGGGGTACCGGGTAGGTTAATAGAAGAAAAGGTAAAAATAATAATAAAAACAACTCATTTCGATTAATTATTTATTAAAAATTGCAAATGCAAAAATTCCTTCCATTAATAAAGTACGCTTAACGCATCGCTAGGTAAAAAAGTAGAAAATAATATATGACACGAAAAGTCAGTCTATCACATAAACGTACGAAATTATTTAGAACTATGCGATTATTTAAAGCTAATTTAAAAATAACTAAATTATAAACGAAAACATTATCAAAAAATACATGAAAAAAGTAATTTTAATGACAAAAAAGCACCAGTGACTTAGGTAATACATTACATAAAAAAGTTGCCACAATAAAAAAAATATCAAAATTCAAGCTTAGGCGCGTTCACATTTCACAAAGCGGAATAGAACTTAATTAAAAAGAAATTAAAAGGAACTCAGTTTTATACAAAACGATATAGGTATAATTAATGAATCTTAAGTATATTACATTAGTATTAAAATACAAAATTGACACAACGATAATTCTAACCTCGTGATAGGTGTATGACGCAACTTTCGTACTTAAAAACTGTAATATTTACCAAACATGTGCATGTTAAATATATGTCATGGGCATTCAAGCTCCAATATTATAATTCACGTGCATTTATTATTGTTACGAGTACACAAAAAAAGGAGCTTGCGCCATCTAGCGGGGAGCGAAGGAACCACGTTGTGTGCTGTACAAACCACTTTGTTACAAAGACAACGTGAAACATCCACTCAATACTAGATGGCGCTAGAGGACATATAGGTGAATGAACTCAGGATCGAGTACACGCACGAAGGTTCTAGAACTGTCTGGGTTTAGGCTCGGCCCGGTATAAAAAGGCCGATTGAGGCCGAGCGGAGCCAGTTCAGTTTGAGCTAACGACGAAGCGACTTCGAAGTGAATACTAGTGATCAAGAAGTGATACCAGCGGAAACCTACGACATTGGCTACGACCTCGGACATTGTTAGTGCTTACTGTGTGTACCTAGTGATTAGTGTTTGTACTTAGTGCGTAGTGTTGTACCTAGTGCTTGTGTCGGACCTAGTGCTAGTGAATAAAGTCTCTAAAAGAGTCAGAAGGTCTTTCTCTCCAAATCGTTCGAACCCTAACACGCAACAACTGGTGTCAGAAGTGGGATTTGGAGATGCCATTGCCTCCGAGAGAGAACCCCAAGGAGGGGGTCAGGACGAGGGCACAACGAACTGCGGATGCCACTGGGGGCCAAGCTCCGCCCACCGTGGGCCAAGCCCCGCCCACTGGCCCCGCCTACCAGGCCACGCCCACTGGCCACGCCCCTCAGGCCCCGCCCACTGGCCCCGCCCACCAGGCCACGCCCACTGACCACGCCCCCCAGGCTCCGCCCACTTTGACTCAAGCCCCGCCTACTGGCTCCGCCCACCTTGCCACGCCTACCGGACAGGCCACGCCCACCAGCGGCACCGTAGCTTCTACAGACCCTCAAGTGGCACTTCAATTAGGAAGTTTATTTGAATTAATGAAGGCAATGCAAGAATCACAAGAACGCAAGCTCAGCGCTTTGCAAGAATCGCATAAGGCAATGCAAGAATCACAAGAACGCAAGCTCAGCGCTTTGCAAGAATCGCATAAGGCAATGCAAGAATCACAAGAACGCAAGTTCAGCGCTTTGCAAGAATCACAGGAAAAAGCGCTTTGGGCTATAAAAGATGTTAGTGACACGGTGGGTAAGCTCCGAAAAGATGTCGACGAAGTGGAAGAACGAGTTACCGGGTTAGGATTGGATGTCGAAAATGTGAAAACCGGCCTCACGGAATTACAGAAGAAAGTAGTACGCCTTGAAACCACGGGAGTTGCGATGTCTAGTGGAACTACCGGAGTGGCGCAAGGACCAAGAGTGAAAGTGCCGCCATACGATGGCACTACTTCGTGGAACGCTTATCGTCAGCAATTCCAGACTGTTGCCACTGCCAACGGATGGACGGAAGAACAATGCCTGACCGCTCTCACTGTTGCGCTCAGAGGACAAGCTTTGTCTGTATTGGAAGCACTGCCAGATACAGGGAATGGGTTCCAATACCTGATGGAGGCACTTGAATCCAGATACGGGGAGCGACACCTGGAGCACGTGTTCCGTGCCCAGCTGCGTGACAGAGTCCAACGCTCAGGAGAAGGACTACAACAGTGGGCGTTGGAAATCGAAAAACTTGTTAGGAAGGCACACCCAGGAGCTGACACCAAGATGGTGGACACAAATATTGTTCAAGCATTCGTCGACGGAATCAAAGATCTGGAAGTCAGAGCTGCAGTGAGGCTTCGTCACCATAGCTCGCTAAAGGAAGCATTGGCGCATGCTTTGGAGGTCGAGGCGGTTCGCCATGACATACGGCAGACTCATAGGATCCGCGAGGTCTCTGAGGAAGTCATGGAGGTTAAGGCTCCTACGAAGAAAAGATATGGAGTCATGTGCTACAAGTGCGGCGAGAGAGGCCATCTTCAGCTCAACTGCCCGCAGAAGGAGACCCAGATGGCAAGGATGAAAAGGATCGAGGAGTACATAGAGGAGCTGAAGAAACAAGGGGCTTCGTCCCCTGCCCGGGATCAGGGAAACGAATAAAAGCCAGGACTAAGGGGCGAGTACTGGCTGACGCGGAGGAAGCCCCGATAACTGTTATCTCCCAGGCATGCAGCGGTAATAGTCTTGCGATTCAGGGGACTATTAACGGGACGGATTGCAAAATGACTCTAGACACAGGAGCCTCTAGAACAATAGTGAACCCAAATCTGGTAAAAGCCGCAAGGGGACACAAGAGGAGAATTAACTGTCGGCTTCTTACGGCCTCCGGTCAGCCAATACCCGTCCTAGGAGAAATGTCAGTTACGATGTATGTAGGGGGGTCCTCATACTCCCATAACGTTATCGTGGCTGAGATTATGGATGATTGCATCTTGGGTTTGGATTTCATGAAGAAACACAACTGCAGAATTAATGTCGCTGATGGAGTTTTCAGGTGTGGTAAAGAAGAAATCTTCATTCTCGGAGGTGCCTGCGGGAAAGTCGCATGCATAAGGAAAGTCATTATACCTGGACGAGCGGAAGCTCAGGTGCTGGTGAAACTGCCGCCAGCTGGAAAGCAGAAGTCAAACAGATGCGTGTTGATCGAAGACACACCTAACAAGACGTCGGCACAAAAACTGATGACGGCGAGAACCCTTGTTAGTGGAAGCAGTAACGCTGTGGTCAAGGTTGTTAATCTTGGTGATCGCGAGATCTGCTTGAACAAAGGTGACGTCATTGGAAAGTGCGAGGAAGTCGTCTGGATGAAAAAGTGTAGTTCGATAACAGGCGCGGACTCAGCAAACAGCAACAACTACGGAATAGTGACTGAGCTGCTCGACGACTGCAAGAGTAACCTAACTTATTCGCAGGGCATGAAAGCTAAGAAGTTTTTACAGCGCTACGCGAATATCTTCTCCAGTCACGATGGGGACCTTGGAAGAACGTCGGTGGTTCAACACAGGATAGATACCGGAAGCGAGAGACCAATTCGTCAGCGAGCAAGACGGATACCAATCGCTAAGGAAAAAGAAGTCGAAGGCCTTTTGGAGGACATGAGAAGGAATAAGATTATTGAACCGTCTGCAAGTCCGTGGTGCTCGCCTGTTGTATTAGTGAAGAAGAAAGATGGCAGCACGAGGTTTTGTGTGGACTATAGGCGTCTCAATGATGTCTCCAAGAAGGACAGTTATCCGTTACCTCGAATCGACGACACTTTGGATACCCTGAGTGGCATGAAATGGTTTTCGACCCTAGACCTGAAATCTGGATACTGGCAGGTGGAAATTCATCCAGAAGACAAGGAGAAGACAGCTTTCTCGACCGGTAAAGGTTTATGGCAATTTAACGTCATGCCCTTCGGATTGTGCAACGCACCTGCCACATTCGAGCGACTCATGGAGTGTGTACTAGCAGGCTTAGTGGGAGAGGCTTGCTTGGTCTACTTAGATGACGTCATCATTATCGGCCGTGACTTCGAGGACCATTTGCAAAACTTGGAGCGAGTTTTCGCTAAAATAGAGGGGGCCAAATTAAAGCTGAACCCGAAAAAGTGTCGTTTATTCAGGAATAAGGTCAATTATCTCGGCCATGTTATCTCCAGTGATGGAATCCAGACAGACCCGGAAAAACTGGAAGCAGTTCAAAAATGGCCTACCCCTAAGGACAAAACCGAAGTGCGGGCATTCCTCGGCCTATGCTCATACTACAGGCGTTTTGTTAAGGGATTCTCAGAGATAGCCAAGCCATTACATCGGCTGACAGAAGATAAACGACAATTTAGTTGGGATGAGACTTGTGAAGATTCCTTTCGGAAACTGAAGAGACATCTGTGTGAAACACCAATCCTGGGATATCCACAAACTGAAGGTCAGTTTATAGTCGACACGGATGCAAGCAACACGGCTATTGGAGGGGTGTTATCTCAAAAACAGGGTGAAAGAGAAGTTGTTATTGCATATTTCAGCAAATCTTTATCCAAGCCAGAGAGAAACTACTGTGTTACAAGGAGAGAACTCTTGGCTGTTGTAAAGACGCTACAACATTTCAACAAATATCTCATCGGCAGACAGTTTTTACTGCGAACTGATCACGCAGCCTTGAAGTGGTTACTGCAATTCAAGAACCCCGAAGGTCAAGTAGCTCGATGGATTGAACAGCTTCAGGAGTATGACTTCAAGACGGAACACCGCAGCGGAAATATGCATGGGAACGCTGACGCACTCTCACGAAGGCCGTGTTCGGAAGACTGCAAACATTGTGTTAAGCAGGAATCTAATGAAGTAACATTAAAGCTAACGAGAACAAGTCCTTTGGGTCCCTGGGAGAATGATGCTATGAGGGAGGCTCAAGAAAGAGATGACGACCTTCGGCACATCATCACATGGAAGAAACGGGGTGAAGTAAAACCAATCTGGAGTGAGGTTGCACCCACTGGCGCTGTCACTAAGGCGTACTGGGCGCAATGGGACAGTCTGATACTTCAAAACGGAATACTCTACCGGAAATGGGAGAAGACTAACGGTAGAGAGTTCCATCTTCAGATAATTGTCCCAAGAGCGAGAGTACCAGATGTTCTCCGTGAAGTACATGATGGCGTATCAGGAGGTCATCTAGGTGTCAAGAGGACTTTAACAAAAGTGCGAGAACGATTCTACTGGTTGCATTGTCGAGATGATGTACAGGATTGGTGCCGCAAATGTACTACTTGCGCTGCTGTAAAAGGACCACAGACCAGGAGCCGTGGGAAGCTGCGGCTGTATAACGTCGGTGCACCGTGGGAACGAATTGCAGTTGACGTAGCTGGGCCATTTCCTGTAACGGAATCGGGGAACAAGTATTTTATGGTCGTCATTGACTACTTCACCAAATGGCCCGAAGTGTTCGCCATACCGAACCAAGAAGCTACAACAGTCGCTTCTAAGCTAGTCGAAGAAGTGATATGTCGCTTTGGTGTGCCTCTAGAAATCCATTCTGATCAGGGCAGGAACTTCGAATCGCAAGTGTTCCAGGAAGTGTGCAGAATTTTGGGCATGCATAAGACGAGGACCACCGCGTACCATCCACAGTCCGATGGAATGGTTGAGAGATTTAACCAGACCCTTGAGAGACATTTGGCGAAATTGGTAGACGACAAACAAAAGGATTGGGACAAGTATATACCACTCTTCCTTCTGTCATACCGAACCGCCGAGCATGAGAGCATAAAAGCTACCCCGGCGTATGTCAATTACGGTAGAGAACTACGAATACCAGTAGACCTATTGACAGGAGGGTCACCGGAGGGACCAGAGACCGTACAAGACTATGTCAGCAATTTAAGGGAAAAAATGCGCTACATACACGCCTTGGTCCGGGAAAATGGGTTACAGTCAAGCGAGAACATGAAAACCAGATATGACCGGAAATCGAACACAAGAGGCTTCGAGGAAGGGTCACTAGTGTGGCTGCATAACCCAACCCGCCGGAAAGGGAAATCTCCAAAGTTGCAGACCAAGTGGGACGGTCCATACAAAGTGGTTACCCGAATGAATGATGTGACTTATAGAATTCAAAAGCAACCAAGAGGGACATTCAAAGTGGTACACATAGACCGTCTGGCGCGTTACCATGGCAGTAACAACGATGCTCGGGACGAGCATCTCTAAGAGGGGAGTAGTGTTACGAGTACACAAAAAAAGGAGCTTGCGCCATCTAGCGGGGAGCGAAGGAACCACGTTGTGTGCTGTACAAACCACTTTGTTACAAAGACAACGTGAAACATCCACTCAATACTAGATGGCGCTAGAGGACATATAGGTGAATGAACTCAGGATCGAGTACACGCACGAAGGTTCTAGAACTGTCTGGGTTTAGGCTCGGCCCGGTATAAAAAGGCCGCCTGAGGCCGAGCGGAGTCAGTTCAGTTTGAGCTAACGACGAAGCGACTTCGAAGTGAATACTAGTGATCAAGAAGTGATACCAGCGGAAACCTACGACATTGGCTACGACCTCGGACATTGTTAGTGCTTACTGTGTGTACCTAGTGATTAGTGTTTGTACTTAGTGCGTAGTGTTGTACCTAGTGCTTGTGTCGGACCTAGTGCTAGTGAATAAAGTCTCTAAAAGAGTCAGAAGGTCTTTCTCTCCAAATCGTTCGAACCCTAACACGCAACATTATTATAATAAAAATAAAAGATTGGTTATCCAAAAAAAAAAAAAAAAATTGTCAAGTCGGTTTACGGACGATAGTTTTACGTGATAACGTCATAAAGAAACATTGATGAAAAATTGCATGCTTTTATGAATTGAATCGAATTATTATCACGGAATTATTTCGATGTGCTAGCTCTGGCGTCACGCGAGAAGAGATAAATGTATTCCAACTTCCTAAGCCAACGCCCAACGCTTGACTAATCTTGCCTCTCTATCGCTTGTTCCGCGCTCTCGCTTGCACGCTCAGCCTCAGGCGGAACGTGACACTTTTTCGTGCGTGCAGCCGGTGTATTATAAAGACGTTATCACGTCGAAAACTAATAATTTTTGTATATAAATGTGGTTTGATCAATCAAGTGTATTTATAAATTACTAAAAATTTCACCCCAAAAGGTTTTATTGAGTTAAAATTATTTAATTTCTGTTTCATAACTTCAATATTTTTCATATATTAGCCACAAATCAAAAGGGAGTAACTCCATATATAAAACATTAAACATTTTCGATACAATTTTTCTTAGTAAAAACAGTTTTCAAGTATCAAAAAGTTGTCCTATACTAAACAAGTACCTAAACTATCTGGCACTAAATAATAAAAACTAACCTACCTACGTCTGTCAGTTCTGAACCGACTATTAGCTATTCGAGTACATATTTAAATACTATTAAGTAGTAGAAACAAAACTAATAATAAAAAAAACAGTTTTGAGAATCTCCTCGTTTTTGATATCGGTTAAAAATAAATTACGATACTTCAAAATGAAGAATGAAAAATGAACTGTCAAAATGACGTTTACAAACAAAAAAAAATCACAGATAAGAAAATACCTGAATAGATGTATTTTTTAACTGCAGTTACTAGGTATAAGTTTCATTAAAGGTTTTTCTACTATCGAATAAAACTAATAAAATAAATACTCTAAACCTACCTTATTCTCGTAAGTCCTTATTCTATAAATGCATCATCTGGTATCAATTACAATGTACAATTTTAAAACACAAAAAATTCCTATTTTACATATAAATATGTAAAAATGGAACTGTTTGTATCTAATTCGCTTTACGAGCGAATAATTTATAATTGAATTTGCTTTGTTAATTTAATTTTTACTATATAGCTTACCCTAATATTAAGAATGAAGTATTGAATATTTTAAAATAATAAAAAAATAAAAACAAATAAAAAACTCAAAATCTTAAAAGCCCACTTGAAAAAAGTATTCATTTGATAACAAAATATAATTTTTAACCTGTCAAAAATTTATTCATAAAACAATAAAGTCATTTTAATGCATTTTATAAAATAAATTAACAAAGCAAGTACATAAAATATAACTATGTATTAATAAATAATAAACCGCTAACACGCTCATACGCTTAAAACTACAATTTTCGATTCAATCAGGACGAGCGTTGACAAATTTCGGACGAAAACATTTTCATTTCAAATTACACGTGACTACATCAGTCTTACACTAATCTCATTATTTACACAAATGGCAGTATCGCGTAGCTTCCGTTTTATCACTTACAACTAAAATCTATGCTAATTTTTTTAAAGAATCGACTAGACTAGCCAACTCCGTAAAAAACCTTTACTAAATAGAATTTTGAGGTGATTTCATTTTTTAAAATACACTGTCTTGATAAGTGTTTGCTCTCGAATCACAAAAAACAAGAATCGACCAATTTACATAGATAAGTAAAACAACGTTATTTGAGATAACTTAAAAAATACTAATAAGATCTCATCAATTTTAAATGGCCACACGACTCATTAAAATTTTTGAGGTAACGCAAAAAATTACAATCAAATTGAAAACTTCCTTTCTTTAACTAGGTTAAAAATACTTTTAAATTTACTAAAATTGTTTATTACAAAGGTGAAAATGTTTATGGTTTTGAGACATAAAATACGAAATTCTGTCCAGCGCATATGTACTTCATTGGCTAGAATAACCGACTAAACGTCAAAACCGCCATTATAATAAACGTCACCGCTATATTTTGTCTCTGTTTCACTTAAAGAGATTATTAAGTAGAAGTTAAGAAAGACAAGGACAGAAGACGTTCATTAAATGGAAGCCAAGTTACTTATAATTATCTAATATTACATTATTCTAAATTGATATTTCTTTTATCAGTGCGAAAATGGCCTTCATATTTTTAGTTTATTTTAAGTTTTTTTTTAATACGTGGCAAAAAGGTAATTAAAAAAAACAAAATTAAATTAAAATAGAGGCCATAAGGCATTATTGCTATTGCAACAATTAATTTTTATTAAAAATATATTAAATATTAAAAAAAAGTTCGTGATTATATTTGGTTCGTAATTCAGTAATACTTTTAGTTTTTATCACAACATACTTTGTTAAAATATAGTAAAACTTCTCACAGAGAAATAGAAAATGTTACAAATATAAATATTTAGAAAACCATTTAGGTTTTCTTAGTTATAGAAATGTCTGTGCTGTATATTTGAGCAGTTTTGAAAACCAAAAACATTTTTTTTTTAAAAATGACGCAATAAAACTTATAAAAGTTGTACAAAACGGCTACTAAATGAAATATAAAGGATTAAACCCAATTTAGTATTTTTAACACTAATTTATTTAATTTACGGAGCATTTGATTATAATTAAGGAAATGATTATTATTATTAAAAATTTTGAAAATATTGTTATTAATACAAATTTCCTTAGTACAAGCTAAAATTAAGTGCAAGTTGTAAACGTGCTCTCTAAAGTATATAATAATATAAATACGTACATAACTAAGGTACATAAAATTATAGCTATCATGAAATACATTGTAAATGCATCGAAATGACTAAAAGCCTAAAATTATAAAGTCTTTTACTGGTGGTTATATATGATATTGATAAAAAAAGGTTTTTGAATAATTTTTTGTGTGAGTTATTTGATTATGTTTTATGTTTAAAGGATATTATTCATTTATATTACATAATGTCGACAATTTTTTAATTTAAAAATTTTTAAGTTCATTTTAAGAGGCGAAATGATTATACTTTAGTATGTATCACGTTATTTCATTTCCTTATTAAATATCAATCAATATACTATTTACAAAATTTAGAAAAGTTTTAATTTAATCGAATACATATTTTCGTTGTTTACACGAAATAAAATTATATCAAAATTTTTTTGAGATTAAGTTTAAAAGTCTTTTAGTTAATATTCAAAATGGATGTGTAAATTTAGACATTTTCAACATATTTTTTGTCTTTACGTACATATGTTTAGAGGTCTTGCTCGATCTTGTCCTGTGAGTGTTGGGAGACGTTTTCTGAAGTCATTTCCTGTATGATTGTATTGATTTCCTCTGATATATCTGTGAATTGTGGACGATCGGTCGGCGATCTGCTCCACGCACGTTTCTGAAAAATATTTAAGATATATTCATATGATCTCCTATTACTTGTAGTTACTGTACGTATATTATATTTATTCTTATGCCTATATAATGTGTTACAGGTGAGGAATTTTTGAAGTGAAAGTTCTTTAAGCGCATGAGGGGTAAAATTTGAGCGACCGGTAACGCGGTAGCGCCATGGCGTCATACTTGGATGGGTCAGTACAGGCTGTCGCCTGGGAACACCGCGTGACTTTGGCTTTTTGGTTTTTTTTTCAATTACTTTTTTAATTAGTTTTTTTTTTTTGTATTTTCAAGTAAGAATTAATTAAGAACAGTAAATAATATTCATGTAAATTGTTTTCAGGTTTTAATATAAAAAATACTTAAAGTGACATCTAGTGTTGATAGGGTGAACTACTATGTAAGCAATAAGAATCGCGTAATAGATGGCGCTATTCAGCGGTTTTGTGATTTTTAATTGGCTTTTTGTTTTGTTTTTTTTTCAATCCATTTTTTTAATACGTATGTCAAAGAAGTTTCACTTCTGACATGTGTATTTTGTACGCACGCAATTTTTTTTTATTTCTACTTGATCATGTTATCAGATTTTATGTACCTATTTTTAAGAAAGAAAAAGCCTACATTAGGGATAGGGTTCATAGGACAATTAACAAATAAATAAATATTGTCTTAGATATTATTTGAAATATTTGATTTTATGTAAGAATCTAAAATTGTTTGAAATTCATTAAAATATATATATGTCGCAGATCAGAAGTAGGTAGGAGAAGAACGGACGGATGACCGAACTACTAAGTATTCAATGGACTCACCGAGCGGGTACTGTCTATCGCGTGGCAGAGGGACAACTCATAGCAGTGCCCGGGAGTTGCGACCCGAGTCTAGGTTTAAGGCGGCGCCGCCTTTAAAATGCGCATTAACGCTCGCCTTCACTGTCCGAGTTGCCCACAATAGAATGTAACAATTAATTCGTGTACACAAACTAACCCTTACAAGAGTTGAGGTTAAGCTACTAGCAGGATACACAAGTGCACCGCGCCACGCCAGAGCCAAGACTGCCCTAGCTGCGGCCGCATCGGTCTTTTATGCACAAAGGAATGACTCGAATAATAGAATGAGGGTAGTTGAATATCGACAACAGCGCAGGTACCGCCATACACGTCAGAAATACTCAAATAATACAATGAGTGCGGGTAGATGAATAATAATAACAACGTAGGTACCGACATTAATAACTATCTGCATTGACTCTCCGACACGGCCATCCTGACAAGTCACACGTCCTCGTGTGATGCCGTAAAAAGCAAAAAGGTACTGCGATATCAAAGTCTCGTCTCGGCCTATCCTGACCCACACTTAACCAAGGATAAAGCGATAGTACAACCACTTTTTGTGACACACCATACAACCATACGCGAATCTACCATTAAATCAAAATTGACCAATCGTATTGGTATAAACATTACTCCATTATTGCTTTCCACATATTAGTCGCCACTGTCACCTAAATCGAGTGACAGCAGCTCATGCCACCTCCATCGAGTGACGATAACCAACCAAAAGAGTCGCTACTGTCACCTAAATCGAGCGACAGTAGCTCATGCCACCTCCATCGAGTGACGATAACCAACCAAAAGAGTCGCTACTGTCACCTAAATCGAGCGACAGTAGCTCATGCCACCTCCAACGAGTGACGATAACCACTAAGTCGCCACTGTCACCTAAATCGAGTGACAGCAGCTCATGCCACCTCCGTCGAGGGACGATAACCAACCAAAAGAGACGCTACTGTCACCTAAATCGAGCGACAGTAGCTCATGCCACTTCCATCGAGTGACGATATTGCCTCCATCGAGCAATATAACCAAAACATGTTTCAGCAATGGATACTTAAAAACAATGGCACCAACAAAATTAATCTCAATAAAATTGGTTGTATAGTGGTCTACCTTGCTTCATCCGTTAACTTTAATCACAAAAAAAACTATCAATCTATCCTATTCGCTCACGGACGAAAGGTTCCTCTAACTATAATTGAAAAATAAAGTTTTATTATTGACACAGTAAGATCAAATACAACGCTCACGGGCCGGCTGCCTCAGCAGCTAGTGACAACTACTATTGCCACCCATATCGGCATCACCTCATGTGATACGACCAACACATATCGTCATTAACTCATATGATACGACCAACACATATCGTCATCACCTCATGTGATACGACCAAATTAGCATCAACAAACAACATTAAACAAATCTAATTCCGCAGTTACATCAGTAAGAGGAATCCTTCGTAAACGATCGTGAACATACCTATAGGTTCTATTACCAGACAACTGTTTTAACAGATAGCGATTGCCTTCAAGCAATTCCACAACTTTAAACGGTTCCCTGTATTTCGAACTACAATGATCTGAAAATCTAAATGTCGTTAAACCAATTGTAACTAATCACTTTACACAAATACCACAGCCATGTACCATCGACGTCATCCCCACCAAAACTATACACGCACGTTTACTTCTACAACAAGTTACAACCAAGCTTGCAAAGTCCTCGAGTAAAGACCTCTAACACCACGGCTCTCTAGACGAAGAGCAATCACAGTACATGTGTCAGTCACGTACTTCTCAGTACACATATCCACCGAATGGATCGCCCGTGTCAGTCACCCCTGTGACTACACGCTACGGTCTCAACAGACCACGACCTCCGCCAGTAAGTTAAACTTTGCACACCGCTAACCCACGGACTACTTGGGTTGCCCCAAGAGACAATTCTACCGGGCTACGACTACAAATAACTACACTGGTACAGTTGAACACATTACGGTCGATAGAGTCATTCACTCGAGTCTTTCCATCTACTTAAACTTGAACATCATCATTATCAACAAGATCATAAATTACATCAATATCGTCTGGTACATGACGTGTAAGCATTTTCTTTAACCTTTCGTGAGCAAATTTGTAGGTACGTTTACAATTTAAAGCTTTAAGGGTATACCGATTACCTTCGAGAACTTCTATTACGCGAAAGGGGCCTCGATATTTCGGATCAAGTTTTATTTGATTACGCTCCTCATTTTGTAACAAAACAAACTTTAACAGTTACCTACAACGACTACCACAATGGGCCCATGATTGTACCAAGGCGTTATAAATTAACCTTTGTAATTTAAACTTTTTTTTTCAAACAGAACAACTAAATAACTTTTAAACAGTTTAAACAAATCAATCAAAGGTAGAGAAAGACTGAAAACCCTCAATGAAACACTTATTTCTCACTTCAAACCTACAGTTATTCATTCACGACACACACTTTTAAGTTTTTAACTACATTGAATAAGCTATCACAGCAATCACTTATACGCCACGTATCGTGTAGAAAAGTTAAACAATAACTGCCTATTCACTTACAAATTACAACAATCCCGCCAAAAGACGGCACCAAAAGAGGCGACCGACCTATCAGAAAACCAGCATTAACTATTCGGAAGATGGCGTCTTTAACTTTACGCTCCCTCGGCACTTCAACAAAGAACAATAGCTAAATATCGTGTAAGATAGTAGAAACAAAGTCAAAAAATATCCGTCACAGAGGGTAATCGGAAATACTCTAGCTAAAACGATATTAACACTTTATCACAAACTAGTGGGTAACCACAAAAACTTAACAAACCACTTAACTACTACAACTACGCTCGCGTCATTGAATATTTTAACTTTGAACTTAGTCTGTTCCTCAGTCATACCAAGTAAACGTTTATGAAGAGACAGGTTACTACTACTATTAAATCGCTTTAAGTGATGACGACTCGACTTGCGCTTCGGTCGCACGATAATTCAACAAATAATCGGTAAATCGGATAATGTAATCGAACACTGAACAAAAACCACTTGTACACCGATAAGAATACAACACAATGACCGAAAAGAACTCAAACATCGATGTACCCACTAATCGCCACCAAATATTGCAACTTACTTGGACACTCACTAAAATAGAACTTAAAGTTCAAAGAAACTAAAAACTCTGAACTAAAGAAAAACAATAAACAACAGTAAACAACAAATGAAGTGGGCGTAATGAGATCTTATCCCACTTCTGATGTCGCAGATCAGAAGTAGGTAGGAGAAGAACGGACGGATGACCGAACTACTAAGTATTCAATGGACTCACCGAGCGGGTACTGTCTATCGCGTGGCAGAGGGACAACTCATAGCAGTGCCCGGGAGTTGCGACCCGAGTCTAGGTTTAAGGCGGCGCCGCCTTTAAAATGCGCATTAACGCTCGCCTTCACTGTCCGAGTTGCCCACAATAGAATGTAACAATTAATTCGTGTACACAAACTAACCCTTACAAGAGTTGAGGTTAAGCTACTAGCAGGATACACAAGTGCACCGCGCCACGCCAGAGCCAAGACTGCCCTAGCTGCGGCCGCATCGGTCTTTTATGCACAAAGGAATGACTCGAATAATAGAATGAGGGTAGTTGAATATCGACAACAGCGCAGGTACCGCCATACACGTCAGAAATACTCAAATAATACAATGAGTGCGGGTAGATGAATAATAATAACAACGTAGGTACCGACATTAATAACTATCTGCATTGACTCTCCGACATATACAAAAACACTTTTAAACTTATAAATAGTTTTAACCATAACGTTTCTATAGAAATTCCTACAAAAACCATGTAATGTTTAAGCAATACTTACAAGTAAAGCTGCAAGTCGCTCGGGCATCGACTCCGGTACACTCCACTCAAGCGTGTTGCTCTTCAGTCTTTCGAGCACGGAGTTGTCATTTAGCTTTGCGAATGGCATTTCCGCTTTGGTATATATCTGAAAAGAGAAAATTTGTACAGTGCAATTGTACATCTCTTATCGATTCAGCCTGTAACACCCCCCTGATGGGCAACAAGAATGGACCTCGTTCTCCGTGTAGGCGAAGGGTCGGTGCTTAATCCACCCTACTGCTCCATTGCGGGTTGTCGAGTATAAGTATTACATTTACTACTATGAGTAACCATCGCTTTCATGTGTATATGATAACAACCGGGGCCGGCAGTTGACGACAACCATTTTTTTTAAATAATATCACATTCACATTCACGTACTCGTAATAACAAGTAACTCACCTCCCATATAGTAGCAGCGAACATGTAAACATCCGACTTAGTGGAGTAATCGCCCTCCATCACAGCTTCGAAAGGTAGCCAGCGGAGCGGTATTACCTGTAGCGGAGATATGGTTATTTGTATGTATTATGGTTTGTGCGAATGTAGCATTCATTACACATAAATTTGCTTTGGAAATCAGTCCTACAACACCGGAGCGGAAAGCAATTACGCCAACAGGTTAGCCATGCTTTTTATATAAACTAAATTCAATACAGTGATGCTAACGCTGATTGCACAATATCCTGAAGCTATTTACACAATAGCTTGACGCTAATAGCACAATACTCTGACGCAATTTACTCAATAGCCTGACGCTAATACCACAATACTCTGACGCAATTTACTCAATAGCCTGACGCTAATAGCACAATATTCTGACGTAATTTACTCAATAGTTTTTTAATAATTACTCTAAGTTAATTTTTGATATGCACATTGAGAATGTCGTAAGTAAAGCCACGAAAGCACTGGGTTTCATTTTTAGAATTTCGTCAGAGTTTAAACACATAAAGACAGTTAAGATTTTATATTGTTCATTTGTTCGGAGCCATCTTGAATACGCATCTCAAGTTTGGAATCCGACTTACAAAACATACATAGACCGCTTAGAAAGGGTTCAAAAGAAGTTTCTTAGGCATATTCAATGGCGATCTAATTGTTACCTACCTACGTATATTTCTCGATGCCGAAACTTTCATTTCTTACCATTAGTTGAACGAAGAAGGATCGCAGATCTGACATTCTTGTTATCGATCTTTAATGGAGCATTAGATACCCCTGAATTACTGAACAAGTTTGGTCTTCGTGTGCCTTCTGCACGTTTTCGTAAATTTAACCTACTGGATATACCCTACGCCAGTAACACATACAGGCAGAACTCATATATTGTAAGAGCGAGTCGTTCTTTCAACACCATAAGCCAGGAATTCAACGTAGATCTTTTCCATACTAGTGTTCCAAAATTAAAGAAAACATTGTGTGATAGCTTTTTTCTCTCGTAACAACAATTATATTTGATTTTTTTTTTAATTTTTAATAGTATAGGTACTTTATCACATATATTATAGTGTACAACAGCTTGTAATTAGGTACTAAAGCATTGTATATAAGCGAAAACTTGTAATTGGCCTTATAACTGTTGTAATTTTGTGTTACATAATTATGTTTTATTAGCTGTAAGTTTTCCAAAGTGTAAAAAAAATAAAAAAAATAAAAATAAATAAATAAATAGCCTGACGTTAATAGCACAATATTCTGACGCAATTTACTCAATAGCCTGACGCTATTTACACAATAGCCTGACACTAATAGAACAATATTCTGACGCTATTTACGCAATAACCTGGCGCTAATAGCATAATAATCTGACACTATTTAATAATGACATGCGTTATATGTAAAGACGCTCAAAGTTTTTTTTAATAAATACTTCTGATTCTAACGATTGAAAATAGCTTGTAAAAGCCTATTTGAAGTGAATGGTTAAGTTTTGTTCAAAGAAAGCTATTTTTACTCTTAGCCTACTTGATTGCTTTTATTAAGTTTACCTGATCGTGCAGTTTGTAATACTCGTGAGAGTTAGGTCCGCGAGTGAGCGCCGGGAATGAAAGCTTCAGTTGAAGCTTCGACGTTATCACGCAGTTACGGGCCGCGATGTCCCTGTGGAAGAAGTAGGTTAGGTTAATATTCTATTTTTGCTTCACTTGCCACATCGTTTTTCTGAAGTTTGACACAAATCAAATGGTATTTCTGGTCGCATTTCGTTACCCCGTGTGTTAAGTTAGTAAATATTAAGTTGAAACACTTGCATTACACCATCCTTTCTTGTTATAGTCCATTAAAAGTAGGACAAAATAAGATTTATTTGTTAAATAACACTAGACGTCAATCGAATTATTGTCAGTGTCACATGACTTTGGCATTACGTGATTTGTTGCTATGACGTGCGAGTACGAGCGGCGATGGTGTGATAGTGTATGGTTGTATGTGGTGGTGAGGTCGTGTGTGTGGTGGAGAGGTGAGTGGTGTGTGTGTGTGTGTGTAGTGTGTGTGTGCACCTGTGCGTGAGCCGCTTGTGCGCCAGGCGCGCGGCGGCGGCGGCGAGGTGTCCGGCGAGCGCGAGGCGGTGCGCGGTGTGTAGTGTGTGTGTGTGTGTGTGTGTGCACCTGTGCGTCAGCCGCTTGTGCGCCAGGCGCGCGGCGGCGGCGGCGAGGTGTCCGGCGAGCGCGAGGCGGTGCGCGGTGTGTAGTGTGTGTGTGTGTGTGTGTGTGTGTGTGCACCTGTGCGTGAGCCGCTTGTGCGCCAGGCGCGCGGCGGCGGCGGCGAGGTGTCCGGCGAGCGCGAGGCGGTGCGCGGTGTGTAGTGTGTGTGTGTGTGTGTGTGTGTGTGTGTGTGCACCTGTGCGTGAGCCGCTTGTGCGCCAGGCGCGCGGCGGCGGCGGCGAGGTGTCCGGCGAGCGCGAGGCGGTGCGCGGTGTGTAGTGTGTGTGTGTGTGTGTGTGTGTGTGCACCTGTGCGTGAGCCGCTTGTGCGCCAGGCGCGCGGCGGCGGCGGCGAGGTGTCCGGCGAGCGCGAGGCGGTGCGCGGTGTGTGTGTGTGTGTGTGTGTGCACCTGTGCGTCAGCCGCTTGTGCGCCAGGCGCGCGGCGGCGGCGGCGAGGTGTCCGGCGAGCGCGAGGCGGTGCGCGGTGTGTAGTGTGTGTGTGTGTGTGTGTGTGTGCACCTGTGCGTGAGCCGCTTGTGCGCCAGGCGCGCGGCGGCGGCGGCGAGGTGTCCGGCGAGCGCGAGGCGGTGCGCGGTGTGTGTGTGTGTGTGTGCACCTGTGCGTCAGCCGCTTGTGCGCCAGGCGCGCGGCGGCGGCGGCGAGGTGTCCGGCGAGCGCGAGGCGGTGCGCGGTGTGTGTGTGTGTGTGTGTGTGCACCTGTGCGTCAGCCGCTTGTGCGCCAGGCGCGCGGCGGCGGCGGCGAAGTGTCCGGCGAGCGCGAGGCGGTGCGCGGTGTGTAGTGTGTGTGTGTGTGTGTGTGTGTGTGCACCTGTGCGTGAGCCGCTTGTGCGCCAGGCGCGCGGCGGCGGCGGCGAGGTGTCCGGCGAGCGCGAGGCGGTGCGCGGTGTGTAGTGTGTGTGTGTGTGTGTGTGTGTGTGTGTGTGCACCTGTGCGTGAGCCGCTTGTGCGCCAGGCGCGCGGCGGCGGCGGCGAGGTGTCCGGCGAGCGCGAGGCGGTGCGCGGTGTGTAGTGTGTGTGTGTGTGTGTGTGTGTGTGTGTGTGTGTGCACCTGTGCGTGAGCCGCTTGTGCGCCAGGCGCGCGGCGGCGGCGGCGAGGTGTCCGGCGAGCGCGAGGCGGTGCGCGGTGTGTAGTGTGTGTGTGTGTGTGTGTGCACCTGTGCGTCAGCCGCTTGTGCGCCAGGCGCGCGGCGGCGGCGGCGAGGTGTCCGGCGAGCGCGAGGCGGTGCGCGTGTGTGTGTGTGTGCACCTGTGCGTCAGCCGCTTGTGCGCCAGGCGCGCGGCGGCGGCGGCGAGGTGTCCGGCGAGCGCGAGGCGGTGCGCGGTGTGTAGTGTGTGTGTGTGTGTGTGTGTGTGTGTGTGTGCACCTGTGCGTGAGCCGCTTGTGCGCCAGGCGCGCGGCGGCGGCGGCGAGGTGTCCGGCGAGCGCGAGGCGGTGCGCGGTGTGTAGTGTGTGTGTGTGTGTGTGTGTGTGTGCACCTGTGCGTGAGCCGCTTGTGCGCCAGGCGCGCGGCGGCGGCGGCGAGGTGTCCGGCGAGCGCGAGGCGGTGCGCGGTGTGTAGTGTGTGTGTGTGTGTGTGTGTGTGTGCACCTGTGCGTGAGCCGCTTGTGCGCCAGGCGCGCGGCGGCGGCGGCGAGGTGTCCGGCGAGCGCGAGGCGGTGCGCGGTGTGTAGTGTGTGTGTGTGTGTGTGTGTGTGTGTGTGTGTGTGTGCACCTGTGCGTGAGCCGCTTGTGCGCCAGGCGCGCGGCGGCGGCGGCGAGGTGTCCGGCGAGCGCGAGGCGGTGCGCGGTGTGTAGTGTGTGTGTGTGCACCTGTGCGTCAGCCGCTTGTGCGCCAGGCGCGCGGCGGCGGCGGCGAGGTGTCCGGCGAGCGCGAGGCGGTGCGCGGTGTGTAGTGTGTGTGTGTGCACCTGTGCGTGAGCCGCTTGTGCGCCAGGCGCGCGGCGGCGGCGGCGAGGTGTCCGGCGAGCGCGAGGCGGTGCGCGGTGTGTAGTGTGTGTGTGTGTGTGTGTGTGTGCACCTGTGCGTGAGCCGCTTGTGCGCCAGGCGCGCGGCGGCGGCGGCGAGGTGTCCGGCGAGCGCGAGGCGGTGCGCGGTGCGCGGTGTAGTGTGTGTGTGTGTGTGTGTGTGCACCTGTGCGTGAGCCGCTTGTGCGCCAGGCGCGCGGCGGCGGCGGCGAGGTGTCCGGCGAGCGCGAGGCGGTGCGCGGTGTGTAGTGTGTGTGTGTGTGTGTGTGTGTGTGTGTGCACCTGTGCGTGAGCCGCTTGTGCGCCAGGCGCGCGGCGGCGGCGGCGAGGTGTCCGGCGAGCGCGAGGCGGTGCGCGGTGTGTAGTGTGTGTGTGTGTGTGTGCACCTGTGCGTGAGCCGCTTGTGCGCCAGGCGCGCGGCGGCGGCGGCGAGGTGTCCGGCGAGCGCGAGGCGGTGCGCGGTGTGTAGTGTGTGTGTGTGTGTGTGTGTGTGTGCACCTGTGCGTGAGCCGCTTGTGCGCCAGGCGCGCGGCGGCGGCGGCGAGGTGTCCGGCGAGCGCGAGGCGGTGCGCGGTGTGTAGTGTGTGTGTGTGTGTGTGTGCACCTGTGCGTGAGCCGCTTGTGCGCCAGGCGCGCGGCGGCGGCGGCGAGGTGTCCGGCGAGCGCGAGGCGGTGCGCGGTGTGTAGTGTGTGTGTGTGTGTGTGTGTGTGCACCTGTGCGTGAGCCGCTTGTGCGCCAGGCGCGCGGCGGCGGCGGCGAGGTGTCCGGCGAGCGCGAGGCGGTGCGCGGTGTGTGTGTGTGTGTGTGTGCACCTGTGCGTCAGCCGCTTGTGCGCCAGGCGCGCGGCGGCGGCGGCGAAGTGTCCGGCGAGCGCGAGGCGGTGCGCGGTGTGTAGTGTGTGTGTGTGTGTGTGTGTGTGTGTGTGTGTGCACCTGTGCGTGAGCCGCTTGTGCGCCAGGCGCGCGGCGGCGGCGGCGAGGTGTCCGGCGAGCGCGAGGCGGTGCGCGGTGTGTAGTGTGTGTGTGTGTGTGTGTGTGTGTGTGTGTGTGCACCTGTGCGTGAGCCGCTTGTGCGCCAGGCGCGCGGCGGCGGCGGCGAGGTGTCCGGCGAGCGCGAGGCGGTGCGCGGTGTGTAGTGTGTGTGTGTGTGTGTGTGTGTGTGTGTGTGTGCACCTGTGCGTGAGCCGCTTGTGCGCCAGGCGCGCGGCGGCGGCGGCGAGGTGTCCGGCGAGCGCGAGGCGGTGCGCGGTGTGTAGTGTGTGTGTGTGTGTGTGTGTGTGTGTGTGTGTGCACCTGTGCGTGAGCCGCTTGTGCGCCAGGCGCGCGGCGGCGGCGGCGAGGTGTCCGGCGAGCGCGAGGCGGTGCGCGGTGTGTAGTGTGTGTGTGTGTGTGTGTGCACCTGTGCGTGAGCCGCTTGTGCGCCAGGCGCGCGGCGGCGGCGGCGAGGTGTCCGGCGAGCGCGAGGCGGTGCGCGGTGTGTAGTGTGTGTGTGTGTGTGTGTGCACCTGTGCGTGAGCCGCTTGTGCGCCAGGCGCGCGGCGGCGGCGGCGAGGTGTCCGGCGAGCGCGAGGCGGTGCGCGGTGTGTAGTGTGTGTGTGTGTGTGTGTGTGTGTGTGTGCACCTGTGCGTGAGCCGCTTGTGCGCCAGGCGCGCGGCGGCGGCGGCGAGGTGTCCGGCGAGCGCGAGGCGGTGCGCGGTGTGTAGTGTGTGTAGTGTGTGTGTGCACCTGTGCGTGAGCCGCTTGTGCGCCAGGCGCGCGGCGGCGGCGGCGAGGTGTCCGGCGAGCGCGAGGCGGTGCGCGGTGTGTAGTGTGTGTGTGTGTGTGTGTGTGTGTGCACCTGTGCGTGAGCCGCTTGTGCGCCAGGCGCGCGGCGGCGGCGGCGAGGTGTCCGGCGAGCGCGAGGCGGTGCGCGGTGTGTAGTGTGTGTAGTGTGTGTGTGCACCTGTGCGTGAGCCGCTTGTGCGCCAGGCGCGCGGCGGCGGCGGCGAGGTGTCCGGCGAGCGCGAGGCGGTGCGCGGTGTGTAGTGTGTGTGTGTGTGTGTGTGTGTGTGCACCTGTGCGTGAGCCGCTTGTGCGCCAGGCGCGCGGCGGCGGCGGCGAGGTGTCCGGCGAGCGCGAGGCGGTGCGCGGTGTGTAGTGTGTGTGTGTGTGTGTGTGTGTGTGCACCTGTGCGTGAGCCGCTTGTGCGCCAGGCGCGCGGCGGCGGCGGCGAGGTGTCCGGCGAGCGCGAGGCGGTGCGCGGTGTGTAGTGTGTGTAGTGTGTGTGTGCACCTGTGCGTGAGCCGCTTGTGCGCCAGGCGCGCGGCGGCGGCGGCGAGGTGTCCGGCGAGCGCGAGGCGGTGCGCGGTGTGTAGTGTGTGTGTGTGTGTGTGTGTGTGTGCACCTGTGCGTGAGCCGCTTGTGCGCCAGGCGCGCGGCGGCGGCGGCGAGGTGTCCGGCGAGCGCGAGGCGGTGCGCGGTGTGTAGTGTGTGTGTGTGTGTGTGTGTGTGTGTGTGCACCTGTGCGTGAGCCGCTTGTGCGCCAGGCGCGCGGCGGCGGCGGCGAGGTGTCCGGCGAGCGCGAGGCGGTGCGCGGTGTGTAGTGTGTGTAGTGTGTGTGTGCACCTGTGCGTGAGCCGCTTGTGCGCCAGGCGCGCGGCGGCGGCGGCGAGGTGTCCGGCGAGCGCGAGGCGGTGCGCGGGCGCCAGCGGCACGGCGCGCGTGTCCCGCGGCGGCGGTCCGTGCGCCGCACCCACGCGCGCGATGTACTCGGCGTTCTCCTCCGGCGTGCGGGTCGCGATCAGGAAGCTTTTGAGATCACCCTGAAGCAATATATGTAACAACTGACTCTCCTGGCGAATTCTGTCCAGTCATATTTTTTAAATTTTTCATTACAAATATCGCGGTCATTGATCGAAACAAAATATAGCCTATCTTTTAAGTTGGACACTTCAGCCTATCGCAGTCCTATGTCCAACAGTGGCTGGACATAGGCCTACCCAAGTTTGCACCAAACATCCCGGTTTTCCGTTATCCTCATTCAGCCACCACCAGCAATCTTACGTAGATCGTCGGTCCAGCGAGCCGGAGTGCGTCCAACACTGCGTTTGCCAACACGAGGTCTCCACTCGACGCGAGGCAACACAGGTGACCAGCCCACTGCCACTTCAATATGCTAAGTCTGTGGGCTATGTCAGTTACTTTCGTTCTCTCACGGATAGCGTCATTTCTGATCCTATCTTTGAGGGAGACCCTAATCATAGCCCGTTCCACTGCTTGTAGAGCGACTTTAAACTTGTGGACTAGTCCTTTCGTCAGTGTCCACATCTCGAAACCCTCCCTATGTTAAAACAAGCCGGACACGAATCCTCGAAGTGAAGACACAACGAAGCTTGCCAAACGTCGCCCATCCCAACAGAATCCTCCTATCAGCTTCATTCACGAAGTTGTTTTGGCCTAGCTGAATGGTGTGGCCTAGGTAGACATAACCCTGAACAACTTCGAGAAGGATACCCAACCGATACCGGTTTCAGTATGACTTGGTTGTTAAAAGTAACTTTCGTTTTGTCCAAATTCATACCGGACCGAGGATTCGTTTAGGTAGACAAAATCTGGTCTAGCTCATCCAACGTCTCCGCAAAGATGACGATATCGTCGGCGAAACGAAGGTGAGAGATGCATTCACCATTGAAATTGACGCCTCGTTCCGTCCAATCGAAGGTCTTAAAGATATCTTTCAGCGCAGTGGTAAACAGTTTCGGTGATATTACATCTCCGTCTTACCCTGCGCCGAAGGAAAATAGGTCTTGTTCTCTGGTCTTGGATAGGGACGGTCATCGTCGCCGCACCTTACGTACATCTCAGTACCTCGATATATCACCAGTCGATATGACATCTCTGCAGAGAATCCAGGACAGCTCACATCTCGACAGAGTCGAAGGCTTCCTCGTAAGTCGTAGTAAACAAACGCCATACACAGCGGCTGATTATATTCTTCTGTCTTTTGAAGAATCTGCCGAACAGTATGGATGTGGTCTACAGTGCGTTAGCCATTTCGAAACCCAGCCTGCTCCGGTGGTTGTAATTGTATGGATTCGTAACAACCCTCGAAAACCGCTTATAGACGTGGCCAGAAGTGAGATCGGTCTGTAATTCGCAGAGACTTATCGCCTCTCTTGAAGAACAGCACTATCACACTCCTGGACCATGTCTCAGCGTGGTACCATTTTTAAGCAGCTCGAGCGTCGCCCTAATCTTATCTACTTTGATATCAGGGGTGTCCTCCGAAAAATGGCGCAACAATGGTGCACGTGGATCTTAGGTGTCCCAAGGGCTTGCGTGCGCTCGACGATTACACTGTCCATAAAATTTCTCGACCTCTTCTAAGATCTGAGGGTGAAAGCAAATTCTGCTCTATAAGAGTAATAATGTCTCTCGTTTTTGAGCAGCAGAAGTCTCTGCGTACAAGTTTCGTATCCCCTTGAAAACAGCCTTCTGTTTTGGCGAAGCTGCTTGAGCAGCGAGTAACCTGTGCCTACAGATCCAATACTTCGGGAGAGAGTTTGGACTGCTTCGTCTTCGTCTGCGGAAAGTGTCTGCACCCAGTGTACACACCGTCTTCACCATGTTGTCGGTCATCTCGTCCACGTCGCTAATTATTTCCAGCGAATCAAATCAGTTTTGGAGTTCCATTTGGAACTGCTTGGAAATGTATACATATTTGGGAGAGCGTAGATAGGAGAGTAGATTTCATCAAGCGGGACCGTTCTTTTCAGAGGCATGTACGTATTCAGAGTGCCCCGCAATAGCTGGTGGTCGCTGCCGGTGTTAGACCTATTAACCACTTAGACATCTCTGAATAAAATTTAAAATATATAAAGCTTATTCGGAGTGGTCTCCATTGGCTGACATACAGTCCTTTAAACGTTGAGGCCAGTTATCAATAGAAGCACGCACTCTTTCCATGGGAAATTTAGGGACTCCAAATTATCATGGTATTTAGAGCAAGCCATACTTTCTAGAACTGGCCATAAATCATAATCCAGCGGATTAAGATCGGAAATAGATAACGCCCAATCTTGGGCTCTGATAAAGTCCGGAACGTTGGTTTCTAACCAAGATTGGGTGGATCGAGCTTTATGACCCGGCACTGAAGTCTTGCTGCAAGGACCATTCTTGGTTATTGAACATGGTGTTGTTAAGGGGCTTAACTACCTTCTCAAAAATGGTATCTTGATACACTTGTGCCAATGTTTTGATACCTTTTTCATATAAATATGGCTTAGCAACTCCTTCATCCCTAACACCCCACCAAACCATCACTGAAGTCGGATAATGCCCACGTTGTACTCTGTTGACTAATTGGGAAGCTTCTTAGAACTTTGAGCATAAATACAGTTGTAACATTTTTCTCACCAGTAAACAAGATTTTTCTGCGACCTCCCTTTGCGTACCGCTTAGGTAGAGGTTTTGATTCTACTACCCTATTATTATACCAGTGCGTCTCTTATAGGCTGCAAGTCCTAAATCATCTTTTAAAATACGCGACATGGTTTTAGGTGTTATCTTCATCTCCCGAGATAATTTTTTTTTGCATCCGGACAAGATTTTTTCGAAGTCTTTCCCTTACTGATTTGATCATCTTTTTCGTACGAACACTACGTGGACGGCCATATGTTTTTCTTCACAAACAGATTTCATTCATTCCAATAATAATGAAGTACTCCTACAACACTGCTCGAAGTACTATTTAGCTGTGATGTCATGAAAGTCGAAGTACTTCCCCAGTCGGGCTGCTACAAATTTTGAGCAGGGTTTTTCCTGCTATGCCTTAGTTAAAATAACTCGAGCGCGTCATCATTTTACGGACCGAAAATCTCAAAATGATGGAAGAAATTCCTAAATGTAACAGTTTGAAAAAAAAAAATCTATGACTTCGTACGGTCACACCTACCACGCAAACAGGTAAATTAATATCTGACACACTCCAGTAACTATTTCTTTGTGAGTGAATACATGCTGGTCTCACCCATACAAAATTTTTAATTTTATATTATATCTCACTCGAGTAAATCCACATTTAGCTTATCGACCTACAATAATATAAAACATTAACCATTCAATAGACTTTTTTTTTGTACGCCTTTAACTAAAAGTTTTTCAAAGAATATTAGGCGATACTAAATCTAGTAACATATATAAACATTAAACTCACCCAGTCGGTATGTTCAAGCAACATATAGTGGGGGTCCGCTTCGTTACACAGGCCGATAAGACGTGCGAGGTGCTCGTGACGAATTCTACTGAACAAGTCTAACTGACGTCGGAATTCTGCTAACTGTACCTAGAAGCATGGAAAAAAATATTTTTAGCCAATTTTTATATCACAAGAAAAAAGTTACGTAGTAATTTCGGATTTATTCGTATCATCCAATTTATAGAAAACTTTTACCGGTGTAAGTGCGTTCTGTTTAAAATTAAGTTATTAGAGTTGCGATATTAGTTAAAAACAATAAGTCAAAAGTACAGATAAAATTCGAAAAATATTTTGTTGTCACTTTTTGAAGTAACACTTCTTTACACACGCTTGACGGGGAGTAAGCTGGCGAATGCGTGGCGAGAGCGTTGTTTAGATGAAATTGAGAGGGAGATATAAGTTAGTGAAGATAGAAAGAGAGAAAGAGTTACGTTTCGTAAGTTTTTTTTATATGTATATCTTACCTCGTCCTTAGTTGTGAGAACTTTAACAAGCACAGGCTTAAGTTGAGGTTCGCCTTCCTCGTCCTTGTTCCGCAGCTTCCGGACTTGATTCATGTCTATTTTAGCTAACATTACGTCTCCGAATTCGCCTCGACCTGATTAAAAATAAAGAACATTACAAAGTCAAAAAATTAAACAAACAAGAAAAAAAAAAAACTAGAAAGTAATTTTGTATTACTTATCAAAACAAAAATCTATATATATATAAAAAAGAGATTTCCACCCATATATTGACTCATCACGATATCTCTAGAACCATAAGGCGTCTACGCCTTGAATTTTGGTAGGAATATTCCTTTCGCCGAGTAGAGATCAGCTAAGAACGGATTTTACGAAATTCTACCCACAAGAGGGGGTTGCGGGGGTTAATAACATATATGGCAAAACAACGTTTGCGGGGTCAGCTAGTATTATATATAAAATTGGACATGTAATTATTTTGAAACTAAACAAAATTTTATGTTTTTATAATTAATATAATTGTTTCTCTGATTCCAATATGTAGACTATTGTGTGTGCATGCGACAGTCAGTATTAATTTTATTTACCAATTTACTTTATTTAGTGGACAGTTTCTTGCAGTAGATGCTAGCAGAATATTATTATGAGATTACTTTTTGATACAAATAAAAAAAAAAAACCTGCTAAAAATGTAATTTTCATGGGAAATGTATTTATTAGACCTATTGGGGGAGATGAACAAGGGGGGGGGGGGGGGGGTTGAGTTTCCTTTGAAGTGCGGTATATATTAGCCGGACGATATATCAGTGGTTCTTAAACTTTGGTCTGTAGACCACTGTCTATCCATAGTAGCGTTTTAAATAATTAAATACCCCAGAAATTCAGAAACTACCCCCAAACATTTGGACCACCAAACCAGGGACCACCCTGGCAAAGCAGACATTCTGTGATCCCTCACCACTAAAAGGTTAAGAACCACTGCCCTATATAAATATACTCACCCAAAGTAATCTGTTCAGTTAGCAGAATCCTAGGTACTGTGAGTTGGTCGTATTGACCTGATTTCTTGGAGGCGCGCGATATTCCTGATACCTCCGAATTATCAGCACCTAGAAACGAAAGAAGAGAAATTCTATTGGACATATTATTATAGTACACATAGCCCGAAATCTTCTTTTTCATAGGAGAATAAGGTCTTTGCACAGTTTAAGGTTAATACGCCTCTTTTCCCATGTAGGAGAAGGATCAGAGCTTTATCCCCCACGCTGCCCCAATGCGGGTTGGCGGATACACACAACAGTAACATAACACACAGCTAAATAATAACACTGCTCTCAAGTAGTGTTGTGTTCCTGTGTGAATAAGGTGGAGAACTCCTGGGGAGGAGGGGGGGGGGTTGAGGGTAGGGTCGGCAACACAACGACACTTCTGTTGTTGCAGGCGTCCATAATCTCCGGTATCCGCTTACCATTGAGAGCGCGCATAATGCAAAATTACCAATCTTCTATTTGTTTTGACATGAAAAGTTCCAGACCAAATCTTAAAATAAAAATATATGACAAACTACGTGATATTTGCAAGGGTTGACCCATATCAAAAACATAAAATAAGGAAATTTCCTCGATAAAATATAATCACGAAGTAACCTCTAATTTTTATATTTTTTCTATTTATACTCGATATGGTTATGACCATTAAGACAAAAATTTGATAATTAATTACATTTAAATATGAGTAAAGGCTATGCCAAGGCATTTAATGTAATTACTTTTAGTTTCGGAATTATATACAAAATAACATATTTGTCGTTTTTTGCTCGCCTTATGCGCCCTCTTAAGTGGCGTGGCGGACCGTACGCTTGTTTGAGACCTTTGTGAAAGCAAAAACAATATGAGTAACTTACCACTATCCTTATCATGCGGCAATAGTCTACCGTTCTGCGCAGGCGCACCGTTTACCGTCACCTTCTGTTTATCTTCTCCCTCTTCTACTAACTTCTCTCTGCCTTCTGCCATTTCTAGTTCCAACTTTTCTCCTGAATAAAAAGAAATATGAGTTCATTATAAAACTTACAAGCATCATACATAGCAGTTATTTTTACAGTTCTTTTTATAACGAAAACGGAATTTTTATAATGGAACGATTATTAGCATATATAGTTGGAACTTTAAAACAAATTAAAAAAAATGAGTGTGCGTTAGATCACACGATTGAAGTAAAACTTAGGAAACGTTACTCTGTCTCTTTCTATCTTCACTAACTTATACTCCATCTCAAATTCCGTTCGCCTCGCCCGACCACATATTTCGTAACGCTCTCGTCACGCATTCACCAGCTTACACCCAAGTCAAGCGTGCGTAGAGAAGTCTTACTTTAAAAAAAAACTAGCGACCCACCCCGGCTTCGCACGGTTGTACATATAAACCTTCCTCTTGAATCACTCTATCTATTAAAAAAAACCGCATCAAAATCCGTTGTGTAGTTTTAAAGAACTAAGCATAGGGATAGACAGACAGCGAGAAACGAATTTGTTTTATAATATGTATGTATAATATTAATTATTATAAATTACCTCTCTGCCTCCGTTGTAAGCGTCGTCGCCTACAGTACAGCATCAGAGCTAGCACTAGTATCATGTAAGCGCCTGCGACCGATATAGACACTAGTACCGCCTTCCCGGCTACCCCCGTCGACTCTGGAGGGGGTAGTTCGCCTTCTAGTAAACAAAATAAATTACTAATTTAGTAATCTGCCAATCTCCAGAGGGGGCAGGAGCATGTATATCTTATATATAAAACTAGCTGCTGCCCGCGACGTCGTCTGCGTGCGTTCACTGCTCGTTCCCCGTAGGTGATAGCGTGATAATATGTAGCCTATGTTCTGACCCGACTTCTTAATAATATTCGTGCTAAATTTGAAGTAAATCCATGCAGTACTTTTTGAGTTTATCCCGGACATACATTTGAAGAAATAAAGGTTCACTGCTCTGTCCCCGTAGGTGATAGCGTGATAATATATAGCCTATGTTCTGACCCGACTTCTTAACAATATTCGTGCCAAATTTGAAGTAAATCCATGCAGTACTTTTTGAGTTTATCCCGGACATACATACAGACAAACAGACAAACAGACAAACAGACAAACAGACAAAAATTCTAAAAACTATATTTTTGGCTTCGGTATCGATTGTAGATCACACCCCAAGTATTCTTTTAAAAAAATATTCAATGTACAGTTTTGACTTTTCTACCATTTTATTATATGTATAGATTATCGTGTCACAATGCTAGTTATTATACAATACTTATTATTATTACATATTACAATACTCCTTCGAAACGGCTGGACCGATTTTTATGAAATTTTGTGTGCATATCGGATAGGTCTGAGAATCGGCCAACATCTATTTTTCATAATCATAAGTTATAAGAGGGGGGGGGGAGATTAAGAGGGTTAATCATCTGTAATTTGGTCCAACTTGGGTGATAGGGTAGTTTTTATCTCAATTGGACCCGGCAAAGCAATAAGCAATCTAATTTGGTAGCTGCTTTCCGGGCAGGACAACGTCTGCCGGGTCCGCTAGTATATACTCATATATAAATCAACTGACCAGGGTGTACTATCAGCTCCAGTTCTTTCCTATCGAACCCGGCGATGCTACCAGCAGTGCAAGCGTATCTATCCGAGTCCTCTTCTTTGATATTACGTATTAGTAACGTCCCATTGTTGAGGAGAACTAGCCTGGAAAGTTAATTTGCTATTAGAAAGGGATGTCAGATATGGATTTGGTTAAGAGTAAAAGAGATAAACATGATGCCAAATGTTTGTTTTTCTTTTCAGTAATTTAAGTACATTTATAATCAAAATCAAATATATTAAGAGTTATCTAAGAGATAGCAAATAAAGACATAATGGTAAAAAGGAAATTATTTTTGTATAAAAATTGTTTGTTTTCTTTTTCCAGTTAAATATATAAATAAATAAAACGATATTATCAAGACTTATCAGATATTGTAAGATAAAATGTATCACACATCATTAAGTCTTTATCTTACCTTTTAATACAATAGCGAGAATGTGACTTTTTTGGCGGAATCATTAATTTTGATTATTTATAAATATAATTTGTCTAGATTGTAACGAGTATAAACTGATACAAGAATGCTCATATAATGTCGATTATAATATACACTATATTTACGATAATACTAACCTAGAATTAGAAGCGTTAGCACCGCCTTCGATGTCAACGCCCTCTTCTGAAAAAGAGAAACATTACGTTATATATTAAATTTTTTATGTATTATACTTATTTATCAGTTATCTGATATAATTCCATATGTTATCGTCAGTGTAACTCAAGATCAATGGTTATTAACTTATTAGTGATGAGGGACCATTTGTCCAAATGTATGTTCTGTTTTGGTGGAAAATATGGGGTATATAGGCTGTTTGAGTAATAATTGCGTTCCTTCAAATGAATATGTATAATGTTTAAATAAACTATTTTTATCTTTAATAATAGTTATTTATAGCCTAGTCCGTCTCACTCACTCTGCACCCCGCTTTCGCGGACCAATTCGGGTGCCACTAGTGGTCCGTGGACCACCCTTTATGAACTACTGCTCTGGATCGATGCATACTTAAATTACAAATATTTTAAAGATAATTTCGAACCAACTATAAAGACTTACTATTACTAAGTAATTGGATATCACCCTGGTGTAGTGGCGCGTGTGTGCTATTTCGACTCAAGCTTGGGTAGTTTGGGGTTTAACTGAGGTAGGGCACAGCAGGACATTTCCTGCTCAAAATATGGAGCAGCCAGACTGGGGTAGTACCTCGACCTTACAGAAGACCACAGCTAAATAATACTGTTTTCAAGCAGTATTGTGTTCCTGTTGGTGAGTAAGGTGACCAGAGCTCCTGGGGGGGATTGGGGATAGGGTCGGCAACGCGCTTGCGATGCTTCTGGTGTCTCAGGCGTCTATAGGCTACGGTCTTACCATCAGGTGAGCCGTACGCTTGTTTGCCAACCTAGTAACATAAAAAAAATAGATATTTCTATTTGTACAAATATTTATTTTCCGGTCTGGTTGTCTGTACTTGTGGGTATCCCCATCTTGCCTCGGAGAATAAGTTAAGGAGTCGGTCCCGATTGTTATTAAAAATATTATTAAACACATGATAGCGATCGTGACTCACAGTATATCCACCAACCCGCAGTGGAGCAGCTTGGTGGACAAAACTCTGACCATTGTCCAATCAATCAAACAATCAAGTAATTGGTATATTATTAGATAAGTACTTACGTAATTGGAGTAAGACAGTTCGATTCCTGTCCCAATGTGTGGTGGGAGCTGGGTCTCCAGTAGCCACACAGTTGAGAGACACATTCTGACCAACAGACACGTGTATCTGCTGACCGGCTATTGGCTCGACCACCTTTGGTGCCACTAGACAAACATACATACAATATTACTTACATTGTTATCATTTTACTGTACGATAACATTGTCTTAAAAAACTAGACATTAGTCAAAAGGAATGGAATGTCCGAAAATGTTCTCTAAAACAATAGAGCCCTCAGGAAGGTTTTTACAATTATTATTGAAAAGCAATAGTAAAGCTTACAAAATTTTGCCTAACACTTGCCTAATGTTTTCAAATTGACATAACCATATGTGACTTGAAGTATCTTATGTCCTTAAATTTTTTAGTAACAAGCAAACTTTGGTATTGGGCTTTCAATCAATCAATTCCCTGATCTTTTAAACAGACTATCAAAAGTCTTTTTAAAAGATTAGGGAATTGATATAAGTAGGTTTTTAGGAGGGTAGTTTTAGAATATTTGTTTTAGCGCTACAATTAATAAAAATCTGCAGTCGAATTCTTTTTGCACGACAAATTCAGAATGTCATTTTCCCAAAAGTCACTAACCTTCTTAATTATCAAAATATTTAATATTCTACACGCTTACCGACAACATCCAAAGTAATTCTCGCAGTGATATTCTGGTCTCCGTCTGAGGCTTTACATGTGTAGTTACCGGAGTGACTCTTCTTTGCTTCTGATATCATCAGAGTCCCGTTCGATGACGTCACGCCTTCCGGTAGAGGGTCCAAGTCGTTCTGGAATAAAAAGTTGTGATTGATTAGATTTAATGTTCTCATTAAGTATTCCCATGACAGCTGATAAGGTATTCCATAAAAGACTAGGGTTTTTTTTAATACTTCTTAGGCAATAGCCAAAATAGTGTATTTAAAAAAACTTGAAAAAATTACGAATATCAATATTGACAAACCTAACTTATATATTTAAAACTAGCTGCTGTACCCGCGACTTCGTCCGCGTGGAATTTAACAAAAAAGATATTGTTCCGTTCGCACTTATTAAAAAAAAAATCCAAAATAAAATTAGCCTCAGTTACACCCTTACTCCTTATTACATGAAGCTATCTGCCAGTGAAAGCCCCGTCAAAAGCCGTTTCAGAGATTAGTCGGAACAAACAGACAGACAGACAAAAATTATAAAAAATATTATTTTGGTATATGTACCGTGTATATTAAATATTACAAACAGACACTCCGATTTTATTTATTTAGTCTACACCTACGGCAAATAACGCATGGCTGGACAAAGCTTGAATCTCTTATGAGCATAACAATAATAATAATCAGCATAAAAAAAAATTGATTTTTGATTCAGCCTGTAAAACATCATGTGCTGGATATCAACCTTTTTGAAATGAAAACTTCTTTTGGCGCACCGCACACACATTTTTTCGTAGATAGTACCTAAGTTAGGCTGAACCGTCACGCTCTGAGGTGAAAGGCTCAATCGGATGAACTCGGGACTGCCGAGTTTACCCGAACGAGAAAGATACAGACAGCTGCTCTTCGCTGCTGAACGGCGAAAGGCTCGATCGGGTGAGCTCGGGACTTATTGCGTTATTGCTTGATTGCGATTGCCAATGAAATTTTCACTTCTGCTGTGCGGTCTTATGCACACACATCTTTTTCTATATACGAAAATGTTCGGAGCTTAATCTACGACGCTGTTCCACTGCGAATTGAGGAATTTCCTACTAGTATGAGTAAATCGCTATTAGGCGACTATGACAACAACCGAAATCAAAAAGCTAAACGTGCTCTCTGAGGCAGGGTGGGGAGACCCACAAGGACATACATCTAGACCGGAAACAAATGTTTTTACAATTACAAGTACATGAGTACACGAGAAGGAATCGAACCAGCGACAGGAGTGGATAAGAAAAATAGAATGCTTACCAAATACCACGTAACTGTTGGCGAGGCTCCACCGGCAACTTTACAGTGTATCTTGCCAGTGCTATTCGGTAACAACTTCTTGTTGTATGGTTCAGGTTCAAAGCGGAGAACGCCATCTATCGGAAAAACTTAGTTTTAGTAAAGACCTAGAGACGGCAGTAGTGCTTTTGGTTATCTTTTTATAGAAAGTACCCACGTTACACGTACGTGAAATAAAATTAAAAATAAAACATCATTTATTTAAAAAGTATTTTATCGCTTTTATTACGATTTTTTTTATTTAGAATCTATACTAATATAATAAAGCTGAAGAGTTTGTTTGTTTGTATGTTTGTTTGTTTGTTTGTTTGTTTGTTTGTTTGTTTCTTTGAACGCGGTAATCTCTGGAACTACTGGGCCGATTTGAAAAATTCTTTCAGTGTTAGATAGCACATTTATCGAGGAAGGCTTATAGGCTATGTATCATCACGCTAGGACCAATAGGAGCGGAGTCCACGCCGACGAAGTCGCGCGCAGAAGCTAGTTTTTATATAAAGTACCCACGTACGTGTTTCAAACTTTATTACAAACTAGCTTCTGCGCGCGACTTCGTCGGCGTGAACTCCGCTCCTATTGGTCTTAGCGTGATGATACATAGCCTATAGCCTTCCTCGATAAATAGGCTATCTAACACTGAAAGAATTTTTCAAATCAGTCCAGTAGTTCCAGAGATTACCGCGTTCAAACAAACAAACAAACAAACATACAAACAAACTCTTCAGCTTTATATATTAGTATAGATTAAAAATAAAACATTTATTTAAAAAGCATTTTATCTCTTTTAATAAATTGATTTTTTAGAATAAATAATTTTTATTTTTATTTTAGTCATTATTAATTTGTAATCATTTCTTTAATTAAATAATTTTCTATATATTATTCTATAGTAATTTAATTTAGAAGGCATAAAAAAGTTTATTAAATAAATACTATTTCAATGCTCCTAAAGTCACTTGCGGTTTTTCCCGCGTTAACATAAGTACCTGGTTGGCCGAGCCTAGCTCAGTATTTTTATTTTTATTTTATTTATTTTTTTATTTTGTTTTTTTCTCGGTATTTTTATATTTTATTTTTATTTAAATAAAAAATTATGAGTGAAATTTAAAAAAAAAAGAAAAAAGTTTTAATATCAACTATAATAACAAACTGCGAAATTAACCTTTCTATTCTAAAGATATTTTAGCCATTTTTTCATTGCCTAAAAACAGGGATAAAACGACATTTTTTTAAATGAATCCTAGCTAGATCAATTTTTCGCCCCCGAAATCCCCTGCATACTAAATTTTAATATATATATACAAGAATTGCTCGTTTAATAGGTTAAGATATTATGACGATCATTCTATAACGTTAACGACTGTGTTTTATATTATTTTTGAATTTTCTTGGTTTTTTGCTTTCATTACTTCCATATAATGAATTATTAAAATAGATTTAGTTTCAGAGTGTGTCGATAACGACCAAACTAATGATAATTTAAAAATTTTCGCTTTACATTGTCTTATAAAGAAAAAAGAAAACTTTTTTTTTTAATTATACACACTCGTATACTAAGTTCAACTCATCTTTGCGCGCGGGTATATGTGTGGGTGCGACGGTCTCGCGTAGTGACGCGACCGTCGCACTGTCCCTGACCGTCTGCTACACAAATTAAAGTTGTATAATTACAAGCGCACGCACACATAGAGCCGCGCCCAAAGATGACTTGAACTAACTATACTGATTACGTTACTGCATGTTCTCATTTTGATACTTGTCATAAAATATGTCTAGTTATAAAAAGAAGCAAATAAAATTACCGGTTGCGGCCCTGTGTCGTCTACTAGGCCTATGAGCTCGTACATGATGGGCGCCATGATGAGATTCTGAAATAATAATAAAAAATATTTAATTTTGTATAATCATACATTTACATGATTCTATTTGTACAATTGAAAGATCAAAATCTTACGTATTTGTATATGAATATAGACTTGGAATTCCTATTCGAATTACAATACGAAGAATGAATTACGTGGATCTACAAAAAAATTCAAAACACATATCTTAGATAAAAAAATAATATCGTTCAATCTAAAACTGTGTGCATCAGACTAAACTCTTTTAGGCATTTACTGTTGATATAATTATTTGAGACATTTGAAAACGAGCTCCACTTTTAAAGTTATAAATAAAATAGATACGGAAATTTGGAACGTAATAAAACTTTTTATTCTGTTACACGAAACATAATTTAACACTTTAAACTTGAAATCTGTGAAATCATATAGCAATCTAAAGCACATATACGTCTTTATTAAGCCTATGAGCTATTTTCTTTTCCGGGTCGGCTATTTTCCAGGCTTCCCCCAATCATATCTAGGCAAGTTATGTAAAAACATGGCATTTGCGATTTTATCTCACCAGACACCTACCATTTCCAATGGAAGACTTCGTTGAAAATTTCAAAGACAAAGTTACGTTTTGAATACTGGTAGATTGTACTAGGCGCAGCCGTTAATAAGCGAAGTAAAAAAAATAAAAGTCGTACCTAAACAAGGGTCGTCGGTTCGGTTACCGCGTCGTACAGAACGTGTGTAAACCAGGGCTGCCAGATGCAAAAAAAGTGTGATCGTACGCCAACTACAAAAAAATCGTATGCCAAGGAAGTTTTGAAATAAAAAGATCGTACAGCCTTTTAAGTACTAAGTTCTTATTATAAATTATCAAAATTCGTTTAGTTTTAGAAAATAAATGCAATAAAACTATTTGTTAGATTAATACAAATTTTCAGTGGTCATATTTTTTACAAAAGAATTTTTTGGTTCGTTCCTTCTTATTAATTTGCTTGGCTAATAATGTGCCCTTTAAGTGTACCATTGGATGAACCGTTTGTAAGTTTTGTCTTGATTAAATTAACTTCGCTGAATGCTAATGGGGCATACATAACAAATATAAAGCAAACTGAGCCAGTGTTTTATAATTTTCAAATTATTTTTTGATTACGCCCCAAAACTTGTCGGTATCTATTCATAGTTAAATAAATTTTATCCAAAATATTAGGTTTTTGACAAGTCGCAATTACTACCGAAGGAGATTTTCATAAGAATGCAAACAAATACAGCCTTTACATAGTTGTCTAAAGAGTCTTCATTCAAGTAAAACATCTAGTCACGCGTTAGGTAGTTGGAGAATTCTCCGAAATTCATGCTTGCCGGTGGATGTCGTTTGTTTCATTATGAAATGTTTCCAGGTAATATAAAAAATCGTACATTTTGCGTACGATCTTGGTCTAACGATCGTACATGAGTAAAAATGCTAAAAAATCGTATGAGTACGATTTAAATCGTACAGTGTAAACATAAACGTTAACGCTACGTCGGCTACATCAAACGGAGTATTCTTGACTTGCCCTTTGTAGGGTAACCATGTGTTACGGGATTTTTGATTTTTATATTTTCTTTTTTCACAATTTGAAATGAAAGGGAGTGCTGTAATTTGTTACGGTTTCGTCCGCAGTTGATAATAGTGTACTAGAAAAAGTTGGCGAGGCTCAACTGTGCTCGTTACGTTTAACGGTTTTAGGTACAGGGAAAAAATTGACAAATAACGAGCGTAAACTGTACAATTTAAAAACTAACTAATGTCTTTTTTTGGACAAAAGAAATTACAAAACTGTGCCAAAAAATGTTTAAATTCAATCATTCTAGTAATTTATATTCACTTAATTAGACGAGCAAAATCTACATTCCGAATCGGTGGTAGCTTCATTTTTTTTTATTAATTGAAATTTTAATTAGTGACGATTGGAAGGTGCTTTTGAATTTTTTTATTTAATTTTTATTTTTAAATTTTTGAATTTAAATTTTTTTTCATTATCTTGTTTTTATTTCTGTATAAACAATAATGAAAAAAAAATTTTTAATTTTCTTTTTAATGTATCCACTAAGCAGTGACTACTTTTTTACCACATTTTATTATATCTTTATGTAATTTTTGGCGGTGGAAAAGAAACCAGAAACAGAAACGATGGCCTCCTGTGTGTAGCGCCTTAAATACACACTATTTAAGACTAACGCACATTGTGCAAGTATTTTATTTATAGTTAACACAAACAACAAGTTAGAAATACAATTTCTAATAACAAATATTTAAGTTATCGTGACTCACAAAGCTTTAATGTTATTCGTAAAAGCCGTTTGTATTTTTTTTCTATATAGAACAATACAAATTATTATAATTGAAACTAATACTATGAATAAATTATATTCTAGTTTTATTACATAATTGTTTAGTTTAATATTTCATAGAATACACAAATTTTTTGTATCATAATTGTGTGTTTATTTTTAATCCATATTTGTGTCGTAACATATTGAAACCCTTTTACGATTAAGGTTGACAAATAATCGTTTTTCTAATACTGTTTTTTCGTGAATTTTTAATTTTTTTTTTCATCTTCCCTTCTCTTATCTATCTCAGATATCTTATGTTGTCAATAACGAATTAAAAAAAAGGACTTATTCAATCTAGTGCAGTCGTTAGTAAGTTGTTTGAGTACCTACATTTCGCTGACTCATTTTATTTGTATAGATTTGATTGATATTAAAAATTGATCGTTATAAAATATTGATGATATAGGGGAAACCTAAACACAACAATTTGGTCAACTCTCTGAGATAAGTCAAGTCATTGTTTGATATCATAGTTATGACTTTGAGGTTGATAAATCGTGCCGTCTACTCCATTTTTTATTATGGCGATAGAACTCTATAAATTTTATTTAAAATTTTAATCGTGCATATTGTTGCCTTTTTTTAAAGCTTGTCGCGAAATTTATCTATCTATGAAGATAAACAAGTAAATTAGTTTTGATTTTTTATAAATTACTACTAATCTCTCTGGCGACAAGCTTTCATATTATATAAATTGTGTGATAACATTATATGTTGATAGTAAAAGTTTTAAAGTTTTTAAAGGAAAAAATTATTTTATTATTTTTAGTGCATTTAAATAAAAGCTTGTTTTTTTAAACAGTTGTTTACTTTTAATTTATTTAACGTTTAGTCAAATACCGATAAAAGGAATAAGTATGTAGTCTTTGTGACTTCACGTGACTTACGCCTTCAAAGAAATCATCAAACACATTTTTCACTGGAGATGTAAGACTGTTTGACAACTTGACAAGTTCATCAAACAGAAACTAAACAATAAAATGCTTGATGTAGCAAGTAAAAATAAACGGTACGTTTTAGACAAATAGTGATGTTAAATAATATTAGTTTATAATTTTACTGTACACCGGAAATATACAAACTAATTTAAAGGCGACCTCTATGAATTAACCATAGAGATAGAAAAATTGCTAATAACAATATATTTAAAATATGATTCGAAAATAATAATTATAGTACATTCAAGAACATGCCTTAATGAAGGTTTCTATATTCCAGAAATGAGTTTGTTTACGAATCCTTTAATTAAGATATGTTTCAAATTGAATGGTTTATGAACTTAAAGAAACGTTTTCTGAATATAGGAACTTGATATTAATCTATCTATATAAAAGAGATTTCCATCCATATATTGACTCATCACAATATATCTGAAACCATAAGGCGTAGAGACTTCAAATTTGGTAAGAATATTCTTTTCGCGGAGTAGAGGTCAGCTAAGAACGGGTTTTACGAAATTCCAACCACAAGAGGGGATTGCGAGGGGGTTAATAATATATATGGCAAAACAACGTTTGCCAGGTCAGCTAGTGTTTAATAAGCGCAAGCAAACAACAGTAACTAATCACAAAACGCAAAGAAAATATCGACAAAAACTTAAAAAAAGTGTGTGTGTACTTATGTACCGCACGTAAGAAGTTATAGGTACTTCATTTACTAGCTAACTTCACGTAGCTAATATCTTCTTCGTTGACTAGCTAACTTCATGGTGACGATTTTTTTTTGTGACGGTGTGCGCGCATATCGTAAAAATTTACTCTCAGAATTTTTCCTTAACGCGACAAAAGAAGTGTAACTTCAAAAAAAGAAATAGAAATGTCAACAAAAGTTACATTCATTTTCCGATCCAAAAACGTCTACCAGAATCGACAACAAGTTTATTTACAACTTAAAAAAAAATCTCCTAAACATATGGTATTATTTATGTTTTCGTGATAGCACCGCCATGGGCACCCTATGATCTTTCGTCGGCTCCTGCAACCCATCCGTCGAACCACCCGGCCGCGTCTATTATCACTCGATTAAAACAAACCGAATACCTACGTAGCGCACACTTAGTTCGTATCTAGAGTGCTTTGATGGCGCAGATGTTTCTTTTATGGAATCGTGTGTTTGTTAAGCGATTCTTAAAACAATGTGTTTTGTAGGACTGATCATATTCAGTAAACAGTAGGTAGGGAATTAGGGACATATGGTTTTACCATATTTGCAATTTAATACACCATAGTTACTTACTTTCTATTAAAAATAAAAAATGTTATTTAAAACGGCATAGCATTTATTAACCAATTTACTGCATTTATAGTCTTTTAAATTTACTTAATCTCCTTTGTAACATTTCCATTCTACGTGACAATATATTATAATGAAGATAGTTTAATTATAAGTTAATCTAGGAACTTATTTTTCTGTTATGTTGTTGACACAAAGTAGGTACCTATACTTAGGAACTCTGGCTACCTTCACAATAGAAGGAACACTAATTGAAATAAGTATTATTGGGTTGTGTGACTTGACGCAAAAGAATCTCAGAGTAGAAAATGTACTTACATCTTCATAACTATGTATATATTCGTTAACAGTTTAACACTATACAAAAATAATTACTACCTTCATCTTACTTTTCTTTATAATTATACTGTAAGACTTCTTGTAGACCCAACACTCGAGCGAAATCGACAGCTAAACATACAAATGTTACTAACATTCTATATCATTTATATTAAATAAAATAAAAATCCGATCAATATATACGAAGCGGCCGTAACGCTACGTGCGTTACGTACGTGCTAACGGACAGATAAACAATTTTTACGATATTTGTTCAGGACAGTTATCAAACCATAAAAATCGGATGGATTATAGTAAACCGTTCGGTAGGTTTTACGATAATTTTATGTGTATTTGAAGTTTTGTCAATTTGGTAGTTTGTTCGACACGTGGACAAATAGATGAGAAGGCTCAATCGATCTCAATAAAATTAATTTTATTAACATAGTAGACAATACCCATGTCTTCAACCGCTTTGACACTTGAAGCTGAAACGCTTCCCAGATAGCATGTAAACTTGAGGCAAGTTTGATATTCTTTGATTTTAAATTGCTGCGTCAAATATGACGAGGCAAGTTTGCGACAATATTGCTGGAATATTGTTATGACAAAGATGATGTTTCAAGTTTGCGACAATATTGCTGGAATATTGTTATGACAAAGATGATGTTTCAAGTTTGTGACAATATTGCTGGAATATTGTTATGACAAAGATGATGTTTCAAGTTTGTGACAATATTGCTGGAATATTGTTATGACAAAGATGATGTTTCAAGTTTCAATCTAGAGAATCCTGAATCACGCTATCAATGTTTTTAAGCTCACTTAGTATATATACAGTTATCAGGAGAGTCTAGTAGGGAGTACGTTTCTACACAGTGGAGCTGCAATCATCGCGGAGGGTTGTTCTAAATTGCGCACGTGCATCGATCACTGATAATAATAACTTCTAGTGATAATAAGTAATAGAAAGTACTTATAAGCGATAAACGCTTTTTTATCAAGTTTGAATTTCCTTTGAAAAAACAAACTTCATGCAAGTTTGTCACCGTGAAACTAGCAAGTTTGATTTAAACTTGCTGCAAGTTTATAAAGTTGCCATGGCAAACTTGAAGCAAGCCTTCATTTTTGATGTATCAAACTTGTTGCAAGTCTGAAACAAGTTTATTTTGTTATCTGGGTTTGCTTCTCAATAGTACAGCGATGTGACTTACAGAAGATCACTGCCAAATAAAACAGAACGAAATAGTGTTATGTTCCTGTAATGAACAAGGTTGCAAGAGCTTCTGGGCATGTATTAACAGTGATGGTATGGTCGGCGCGCTTGTAATGTTCTTACAATACATAAATATGCTTGTTTGCCACTCTAAAAGTATTTGTCGGTGCCTGTGATATTGTCGACATTCAACTACCCTCATTTTATTATTCGAGTCATTCAGTTGTGTATAAAAGACCGATGCAACCGCAGCTAAGTCAGTCTTGGCTCTGGCGTGGCACGGTGCACTTGTGTATCCTGCTAGTAGCTTAGCCTCGACTCTTCTAATAGTTAGTTTGTGTACACGAATTAATTGTTACTGATTGGGCAACTCGACCGGTGGTGGTGAGTGCCAATGCGCATTATAAGGCGGCGCCGCCGTAAACCAACACTCGGGTCACAAGTCCCGGGCACTGCGTCGAGTTGTCCCTCTGCCACGCGATAGACGGTACCCGCTCGGTGAGTCCATTGAATACTAAGTAGTGAAACTATCTTGTGTTAAATTACATTGTTAATTAACCAGTCCGGCCATCCGTCATCCTCTCCTCACTTCTGATTCCTACATATTAAAGAAACAAGCATTTTATACTCATAATAGCTGTGACCCGTAGTTTCACATGCGTTAATTTGAAAAAAATATATGGAATAAACTGAAAATAAATAACCGAAAAACGGAATCCCTCGAGCAATACCTACATGAAATAAAAAGTAAACAAAAATTAAAATATAAATAAACTCGAAACTAGCGACACTAGCGGCGCGCGGCGCGTACAGGAACTCAATAATGGCGCGGTTGCCATGGTTGCCGCTCGTAAAATTTGATGGCCCGCGCCCCCTGCTTCACGCTTTGAAATCGTAACGCGAACTTCCATTAGATTAAAGTATGCTTTCGGCTCGTATTTGAGATTTGGACGAATCGTATTTATAGTGAGTTTTATCTTCGACGGTTAGTTCCTGTTGTTGTTTTTATTTAAATTTCCGCTCTTAGCTGGAACGGATATTGTTCCATTCAGGTTCGCTAGGATTTTATAGTAATTGCTAATGGATTAGATTGGGATTATTTGAGCGTAAAAGGTAGAAAGGTAGATGATACACATTTTTGTACGCCATTTCAGAATAAAATTACATAAATAATGAATGTACAATTAGTCTAAGATCCGAACTAGACACGATGTTCACCAATCTGCTTAATGGATAAAAATTAAATAATTATCTACTTAAGTACCTATGTTATAGAAAAAATCGCGAAAGGGTTGGCTGAAAAATTCCTGGCCATGCTATAATATATTCGAGACTTTTAGCAAATAGCAAGCATCCTTATGTCATCGTATTCGCAATGAATCAACGCTTATTTAGATAGTTTTTTTTTTTAATTCGTATTAATTTATATTTGTGTTTCCCACACATGAGGAAATTCTAAAATGTTGATATGATAATAAAAGACATTTAAGATTTATTTCATGAAAAACAATACTAAAACAATAAAACAAGTGTTGTTTAGAATGTGATGTGATCGCTACTGTTTTGATTCAAAAATAACTAATTATTTCGCAAACATGTCCTGGAAACCAAATTCGTCAAAACAAGCCTTAGATTTTGACTAGCTTCTGCGCGCGACTTCGTCCCCGTGGAATAGGACCAATTATCTGTCATACATGATTTGTGCGAAACTTAACGAAAAAAAAACCCACATTTTAAAACACTCTTCAATGGTGCTACGCTCCTATTGGTCTTAGCGTGATGATATATAGCCTATAGCCTTCGTCAATAAATCGGCTATCTAACACTGAAAGAATTTTTCAAATCGGTCCAGTAGATCCTGAGATTAGCGCGTTCAAACAAACAAACAATCAAACAAACAAATTCTCCAGCTTTATTATATTAGTATAGATTTAGGTGTTATGATTTCGTATTAAAACTTATAAAGCTACTCGAAATACAAATTATACACTCCGTCGCAAGACAATATGACACCTGAATATTGTATGACGGGGTTCGTCTTCGAGCTCGTTCCGAATAACAATGGAAGTCTCATCTTCCAATCGATTGTTGCAACTGAGAGGTTATTATTACTTGCTTGCTTTACTCGTACTTAAGATTATTGGAAAAACATAATTTATGTAAGTACAACGGAATTTTTACATTGGTCATTTTAAGTTCACGTTATTTCGACACATTTCAAGGAATATGCTGATGGGTTAAATAAATCTTTGAGCATGAATTTGACATTTTTTTATATAACAAGGTCGACGAACAAGCGTACGGTTAACCTGATGGTAAGCGATTAACGTAGCTTACAGATGTCTGCAAAACCAGAAGACCTATCCTCCATTCGTCCCAGGAGCTCTTGTCATCTTACTCACCAACAGGAACACCACACTGCTTGAAAACAGTACTATAGCTGTAATATTCTGTAAGGTCGAGGTACTACCCCAGTCGGGCTGCTCCATATTTTGAGCAGGAAATTTCCTGCTGTGCTCTACCTCAGTTAAATTACAATGAGACATTATAGATTTTTTAATACTTCTTAATAATAATAATAATAGGTAGCTCTAAACTCTCGCTATACTATTTGTTTAAGGGTTGGATTCTAAAGGCATTGTTTCTTGAGACGGCCCGCATTGTGAGGAGGTTCCTCAGCCTAGAGGAGCCGGCGGACTACTGTTTTTATAATTTTAAATAGTTTTGTTTGTCTTTTTATCGATATACTAGCGACCCGCCCCAGCTTCGCACGGTTGCAAAAACTATCAGTGTTCCTCTACTATATTATGCATGTATTATACACATTAAAATTATCTTTAGTTATTTAAGTTTGCTAATTGTGTAATTTTTATGTTTATGTCTTTATTGTTATACATGTGGTGTTTACCTGTAAGTAGTTATTACATTTAATTTTTTAATATTTGTAATTATTTTTAAGTTATATTAATGTAAATAACTGTAGGTAAACCTGTTAAATAAATAAATAAATAAACCTTCCTCTGGAATCACTCTATTTACTAAAGAAAACCGCATCAAAATCCGTTGCGTAGTTTTGAAGATCTAAGCATATATAGGGACAGACAGACAGGGGGAAGCGACTTTGTTTTATACTATGTAGTGATTCATATATTTAAAAATGTAATATTGGTTACAATATTGAAAAAAAAAAAAGAAATAATAATACGGTATTATCATTAAAAATTACACTTTGAGAATCCAATCAGCAAGTAGGTACTAACATTGTACATACTTAGTCAAAGCGAATGTCATACTGTCACGTTAGACGTGACGCAGCGCGAGAGCGCAATGGCTTCTATTGCAATTGTACAAATAGGGGGATATAATCCCAGATTGTTATTTAAATCCCGAGATTTCGGAATTATGAGTTTTCAAGCTTAGTTAGCAATCGCTTCTTATAGATTTTACTTACTGATATAAATTTATCTATGTAATAACAGCCAAATATTTTAATTATTTTTGAATGCCATATTTTGGTTCTGTGGATAAGCGTCAGGCTGCTGGCACAGAGGCTTCAATCTTTCCTTATGCCTCCCGGTTAGGTGGGTCTCTGTCAACACACAACTTGTACCTTCATTTAAAAAAACCTGTGTTGTTTTATAAAACCACGGTAAAAGTGAAACTTTTGTTCACATTATAGACATTTAACTAAAAATTTTTGGAATAATATTCCATTAAGGGTATCAAAATCGCTTTATCAATCTTACCGCGCGGCCGACCGTCACGCGACATGCAACACACGGGCGAAAAAGTTTGAGACTATGTAATAAAAGTTTCACTTTAAAAATTAAAATATAATTTAAAATAACGGCATCAGTTCATAAATCATAACCGTTTTGGAAATTACTCAACGATTTTCTAACGCTCTTCATTCACGAGCCACATACACGGAGCACAAACTAAGTTCACCACTTCATAATATCGCTGGATTTATTTCGAAACGATGAATGCGGTAAACTGACCTATTTTCCATTTACCGCTAATGAGAGTTATCCGGCTTACAGCGTAGACGTAGAGCGCTACGACACCGTAGCCAGTCAGCTACGAGAATTTTTAATTTATTTTTCACATATCAAAAATATCATATAACTCTTATTGTTGTAGGCGCAGATTCATCTAATCATACAAAACACTTAAAATATAGGTGAAGATCTTTAGTTCATACAGCTCAATAACAAGGAGCTTCAGAAGCAATTTATGGTAAAGTTATTCGCATAATTGAGGTAAGGCACAGGAAGTATTGTTGAGTTCCTGTTGTGAGTGAGAGAAAGCTCATGGGGAGGGTGGGGGGTAGGACCACAACACTGCTTCTGGTGTTGTAGGCGTCTATAAGGTAACCACTTACAATCAGAAAGACCGTACGCTTGAAGGCTGAAGCCGCTGGCGTTACGCCGACCTAGACTGTAAAAAAGTTTTGCTATTCTATTACCGGTTTTTTTTTTTCTAATACGACTAGTCAAAGTCTATGCCTCTTCTAGGTCTCTTTCTTGACGTTGGTGAAGGATTGGAGCTTAATCGAACATGCTGCTCTACTGCAAGTTGGCGGATATATTTACTATTACATGTAACGATCGCTATCAGGTTGTTGTTTGTATTTATTTCTAACTAGCTTCTGCGCGCGACTTCGTCGGCGTGGACAACGCTCCTATTGGTCTTAGCGTCATGATATATAGCCTATAGCCTTCCTCGATAAATGGGCTATCTAACACTGAAAGAATTCTTCAAATCGGACCAGTAGATCCTGCGATTAGCGCGTTCAAACAAACAAACTCTTCAGCTTTATTATATTAGTATAGATTTTCATTTTTAATCGAACAAAAAAAAACATTTAATCATTTATTTAATGCATAAAAAATTATAAACATATAATACATCTAACATTACAGTGAACCCAATGCGTTAGTTAGAACATAGAAATATTAATCAACGAAATTAATTTAAAAAAATATATTCCTCATCGTAAAATTTTTACGATTCCATTTAATGAGAGCCACCGCTGCTGGCGCGGCGTTAAAGGCAATATTTAAGGGTCGAAATACCATCCAGCCGTTTTACGACTTCTAGGGGCTGGTTTAATTATAAACGTGAAACGTTACTCGTGTGATTCGTGTGTTTTATTTCAACTAGTTTATACACTCGGTTTTTACTATGTTTCGGTGTTTCTATTAATACAAAATAGTATAAGTGTACTTATTTTTTTTTATACAGGTACAACTACGAGTAGGTCGGCAATCAAGCGTACAGCTCACTTTATGGTAAGCGATTACCACAGCTTATAGACGCCTGCAACACCAGAAACATAGCAAGCGTGTTGTAGACCCTACCCCCAATCCCCCCAGGAGCTCTGGTCACCTTACTCACCATAGGAACACAACACAACACAGTTTGAAAGAATTATTATTTAGTTGTGATCTGTAAGGTCGAGGTACACCCCAGTCGGGCTGTCACGAACGTCTCTTTCGAGAAAGAATTGAATATATAGTGAGTCTTAGTAACAGCAAACAAATTTCCATTGGTACCTTTTTAAACGACTTAAAAAAGTAGGAGGTTCTCAATTCGACTGTACTTCTTTTTTATGTGTCTCAGAACTTTTTACAGAGTGCATCGATTTCGATGATTTTTTTAATCGAAAGGTGGTGCTTGTCATGTGGTCCTATTTAAATTTAATTTAGATCTGACAAGTACTTTTTAGCTATCTAATCAATAATGCGTACGTAATAAGACTATTTTTTCGTTTACCTACGTTGTATTACTGATTGATGTAATTGAAGTTTTTTTTCGCTTTCAAGTAAACACAATTATACTTTAAAAGTTACCGTTCCACAACTTGTACTAACTCAACAAAATGACTAATTCATTCCGACTATTATACTGCTGAATAAAATTGTCAGTAATGTCTGTGTATCCACCAATAAGCGACGTCGATTTAATTTTCGACGCATTTCCGTTTCGATGTCCGCCTATTTTTAAAAACAGTCTTAAAAGAGATATACTGAATATCGTTCCGGTTAAGTGGTAACAAATGTTCATTTAAGCCCAATGGGAATACGTTTAATTCTTGTTTAGGGGTGAATAATAAATTACTATTTGTTTATATAACCAGCGCGCTTATTGTTAACGATAATAATTGTGCAGATATCGTACCATTGATTGCTCGGTTATTGTAGATGCATTGCATTTTTTCATTAAAATTTGATTAACAAAACTATTTAGTAGCAGTAACTGTAATGTTATTTTAGTTTACCATTTTTCACCGAAACGAGTTATCGTTCAAATAGCCGACAATTGCCGACCTGTGCCCACTTCGTTGGGCGTTAAAAGATTTTTACAGTAATTGGATATGTTTCAAGTTTTTTAAATTTAACTATTAGGGCGCCTTCAAATTTGTCGCGCGGCGGCAGCGCGGCTGCAGCCTTAAATATAATTATGTACGTATATCAAACATTTGATAATTATTTTAAAATGTTTAAAATGAAAAGAAGTATCACATAAAATAACATCTATTCTTCAGCGCTCTTGTAACCATTGATACTAAAAAAATATTCTCCAATCAGACGTAATAAAACCATAAAACTATGAAAAAAGGATACAAAGAAGAGGCATCATATAAATAGATTACTCACATATGGCTCAGTGATCAAAAATTATGCTTGGTACAAAGTTCTAGTGGTTGTATTATAAACAAAAACACAAATTTTAAACAAAATAAGTTAATCAGAATATTAAAAATAATTAACAAAAACTTTTATTAATTTCTGGTTCGAATTTATGATACCGCGAAACAGTATTAGTGATGCACCCGACCGTCCTAAGCGCTGTCTCGAGCAAAAGTGAGTCAACTTGACAATGTCGACTGAAAGATCTGCGGGTACGTCGTTCAGAAACGTCAAAAAATATCAATTCTCCTTATACGGCCTCTCCTGACACCCTGGCGCCCTCGGCAGGCTGAGATGATCCTTCTTCCTCGGCGGGATCATAATATGTGCGGGCAAATCCGATCTGGTCATCAGCACTGGAAGAGGTCGTCGACTCTTCAGGATGTTCTACACCTTGAAAACAGAAACGCTAATTCTTTTGCCGAAACTAGATTACAAACAAGGTCTAGTCACTCAAGACTAGACATAAGCATCAAGGTCTAGTAGAATTACAAGACTAGACATAAAACATCAAGGTCTAGTAGAATCACAAGACTAGACATAAAACATCAAGGTCTAGTAGAATCACAAGACTAGACATAAACATCAAGGTCTAGTAGAATCACAAGACTAGACATAAAACATCAAGGTCTAGTATAAAATTCGTAAGACTAGACATAACAGAGCAAGGTCTAGTAGAATAACAAGACTAGACATAACACATCAAGGTCTAGTATAATCACAAGACTAGACATAAAACATCAAGGTCTAGTATAAAATTCGTAAGACTAGACATAACACAGCAAGGTCTAGTAGAATCACAAGACTAGACATAACACATCAAGGTCTAGTATAAAATTCGTAAGACTAGACATAACACAGCAAGGTCTAGTAGAATAACAAGACTAGACATAACACATCAAGGTCTAGTATAATCACAAGACTAGACATAAAACATCAAGGTCTAGTATAAAATTCGTAAGACTAGACATAAACATCAAGGTCTAGTAGAATCACAAGACTAGACATAACACATCAAGGTCTAGTATAAAATTCGTAAGACTAGACATAACACAGCAAGGTCTAGTAGAATCACAAGACTAGACATAAAACATCAAGGTCTAGTATATTCACAAGACTAGACATAAAACATCAAGGTCTAGTATATTCACAAGACTAGACATAAAACATCAAGGTCTAGTATAATCACAAGACTAGACATAAAACATCAAGGTCTAGTATAAAATTCGCAAGAATAGACATAAAAAACAAAAGCTAGTTAGCATTCATAAGACTAGACATAACGGTCTAGTATACGTCATTCAAAGGAATACTCACTAGCAAAGAAAACAGCACATTCATCAGGAGTCCACTCCTCCTTCCAAGCTACCACAAACTGAGCTGCAGCATAAGTTATTTTTCCATAGGCTCCAGCAACAAGTTGTAACTCATAGCGCCCATTATCCAAAATCTTTGTTACTTTGTAAGGGCCACGCATTCCGGGATCCAATTTCCTTCGATTGTACGTACTTAATGACAAAAACTAAATCGTTAACATGAACTTCTTTGGGAGGTTTGCGTCCTTTATAGACACGCTCATTCTGATGCCTTTGATTATCTTTTAAGAGCTCGGCTGTCCTTTGCCTGGCTAACTCCTGCAAGGATTGGCGATTACTTTCAGAACAATCAACAGCTACATCACGAACTAAAGCTCGTATTACAGGAGTAGCTCCTTCAATACCGACCACAAGATTTAACGGAGATGCTCGAGTCGTCTTTTGTTTGGTAATAGTGAGTATTAGTTGTAGACGCATAGCTCTTCAGACCAGTTGCTTTTCTTATATGATTAGCCTCTATACGCAACGTATTCAGTACCTAGTACGCAAAACATCTTTTAAAAGTCGTAACCCTTCCTCTATCGTATTACTTACTGACAAAACGTCATCTATATAGACCATGACATTACCAGCATTTATAAAAGAACGGAGCGTATTACTAATAATGCGCTGAAATACGACTGGCGCATTAGCAAGTCCGAAGGGCATTTTCAGGTATTCGTAATGCCTTTCTGGGGTTACGAAATCTGTCATGGGAACTGATTCGTTATCTAGGCAATTTTTATACGGTCTATAATAAACGGGTGCATCACTTTGTAAGCGAATGTGCATGCTATCCGTAGTCACAGTTGAAGTAGCAATACCAGTAATCATAAATGTTAAAAATTCCTTTAAAATCTCATTAAGTTTATCAAGATCTCTACAAATTAATGATATCGTGATAGAATGTTCATTCGCTTCTACAGCCGAGACTTTTACGGAGACAGGACTACAAATTAAACGTTGGTAATATTTCGTTCGTATGTACGTCACACCTTCACGATTATGTACGTCTACCGTACCAATTATAATAGGCGCGTTCATACTTTCACTAGGTACAATTAATAAGTCTACTTCAAGTGTAATTTCTTCAAATTCAATTAAGAGGGTAACATAAGAAAACACTCGTGTGATAGTATGCCAGACACCTTTAACTCTCGATAAATTAGTTTCATAGGACAAGCAAAATAATTAACTACAGAAGATGAAATTAAAGACACGTCTAATGCACCGCTATCTATCTATAAGAAAGTCAATTGATATCCCTTTTGTATTACTCCAACTATAACGTCTTTAGAACCATTTAATTTAGGTAACGAACAACAATTTACGTTATTTTTCGTCGATCAGAACGCTGCTTAGCAAAAACAAATACTTATATGGTGACCTACTTTCTTACAATACGCACATGTTATTTTAGAGTCATGTTTTACATCACTATTAGTCGTATTGTTACTGGAAGACTGTTTTTTAATTATTAGGACAGGCCGTTTGCTTATGTCCTGTTTGACCGCAAGAATAACATTTAAATAATGTTGCGGGTACCACACGTTCAACGATATGTGGTTTTATTATCGACCGACGCATTGTAACACGAATTTCCGATTCACGAGATTTACTTCTAAATCGGGAGGTAGAATCACTACGGAATCAGCGGCGATGACGCTTCGACACGTTTTGTTCCCTAGAACGATTGTGAGAACGCTTCCTTTTACTCATTATTAAAATCACTCACTACAAAATACGATTAAGTAAAAACTTTGTAAAATAACGCACACGATTTAAAAAACTCAAAAATAATAACCAGAAATTAACAAAAGGTGAAGTGAAGGTCCATCCCACTTCTGATATAAACAAAAACACAAATTTTAAACAAAATAAGTTAATCAGAATATTAAAAATAATTAACAAAAACTTTTATTAATTTCTGGTTCGAATTTATGATACCGCGAAACAGTATTAGTGATGCACCCGACCGTCCTAAGCGCTGTCTCGAGCAAAAGTGAGTCAACTTGACAATGTCGACTGAAAGATCTGCGGGTACGTCGTTCAGAAACGTCAAAAAATATCAATTCTCCTTATAGTATCGTATTCAAAACGTACCAATTATTTCGCGTATGGATTTTTGAGCGTGAATGAATATCGAAACCGTTACCGTAGGTATATATAGTGGTTCCGTAGATCGTTTTAATGAGAATATTTTTAGTATGATTGGTTATAAAAATATTAAAGTGTCAAATACTGCTGTTGCATACCATTAATGGGTATTTCTCGACTAAAAAGGTATAGAAAAAAAAAGATATACATATATACATAAAAATATATAAATATACAGTCATTATTGATATGTCCGTGACAATCGTTCGTGTTGTGAGTTGTGACGCAGTGTTATGGCCTCATTTGAGACGCGAGGCGTTGCGCTTAGCGTGTGGCGTAGCGTCGCGCGTGTGTCAAAACGTATGAAAATGAACGCGTGTAAAATCGCTTCTCCGTAAACGTACTCATCCCACGCCCTACATTTGAATTTAGTGCGTTCCGCCACGCCACACGCTACGCACGACGCCCCGCGTCTCCGTAAATGTGGCCTTATAACTCCGTCGGTCGCGTCTTCGACTTTCGCTCAGAACAGAAGGAGGGAGTCACTATACACTTCGCCAATGAGATAGTCAAATGCATACAAGAATGAAATATGTGTTTATAAAAATAAGGTAATCCACGATTCAGCCAGTAACATCGCACTGCTGGGCATAGACCTCTTTCGCCATGTAGGAGAACAATTGAGGTTTAATCCACCACGCTGTTCCACTGCGGGTTGATAGATATATTCCCTACTATGATTAACGATCGCTATCAGGTATGTATGATAACAACCGGGATCGACAGCTTAAAGTGCTCTAAGAGGCACGGTGGGGAGATGCACAAGGGCAGACAACCAGATCGGAAAGAAATATTTGTAGAAATACAAATATCCAAAGAGTCGGTGTTTTTAGGCGCCTACTCGCACTACGGTTGTTGAAAGAGGTCATTTTTATTTAGTAGTTTAAACAGTAGTGCGTGACGAACTTGCCTAAACTACATTTTATATCAAAATACTAAAAGCGAATAATATTAAATAATAATTTCTAGTTTGCTATACTGAGACGCAATTAAGGGGCTGATTACATTTTATTACACTCGGGGTCGTTGGAGTTTTAGGGGGTGACGCCTCCCCTAATTTCAAAGTTTGAATATCTGACATATCAATGAACAGACCTAACCTCTGACACAAATGATTTAACTAGCCCGTTGGCGCAGTTTGTAGTGGCCCTGCTTTCGGCTCCGTGGGTTCTGCGAGCGATTCCCGCCTGAGTATAGATGTAATATTTGTATTATTTTTATTTTTTGTGTTACCCACACATGAGGAAATTACAAACATTTTAAATCATATCAATTTTTCTTTAAACCAAATAAAAATCATCATATCAAGAGTTTCGACTCAGCGAGGTGTCGATCCATAGCTCAATTGGCAGAGCGCTGACTAGTGATGCAACAGATCTCCGTTTCTGTTTCCGCAAGTGCGGAAGTTCCGCACGCTTTTCAACATTCGTTTCTGCTTCTGTTTCCGCAACTTTTATAACGGAGATGTAAACGGAAGTTTACGGCGGTTGAGGGTTGAAAGTTTCACTTACCACTACTAAATTTTGAATATTAAAATAATTTTAAGTTGCAATATTGTTTTCTATTGTAGATTTCTAATATATCTATTTCTTATCTAGGCTTGGTGTGTATTTAGTACTTAATAAAGAAATATATTTGTAAATTTATTATTATTTTTTTTCATATTATTTACACTTTCGTTTCTGCATCCGTTTCCGTTTCCGTTTCTGCTAAAATTTACTCTTGACATCTGTTTCCGTTTCTGGTTCCGTTAAGACACTTCCGTTGCATCACTAGCGCTGACACGGTATGTCGGAGGCGCGGGTTCAAACCCCGCCGGATCGAAAAATTTTGATATGATTTAAAACGTTTGTAATATTTGTATTTATTTATTTATATATATAAATTATTTCTATGAATGTTTATAAAAAAATATATTAAATAAATAAAAAAATAAAAATAAAATTAGCTACATATATATCAGTCCGCTGTTATCTATAACACAAGCATTAAGTTGCTTACCGTATCAGGAGACGACCGTTAAAAGGAAAAAAAATAAACAAATTAATGAAGTTAACATGTAGAATTGTAGATGTTCAATTCATTTTACTTAATTACATGGATGGATATCCGTTTTTTCTTTCATATCGATTACAGAATACCCTCCCAGCAGTGGGATGATACAGGCTGAAGCGTATTGTGTTCTTGTAGTGAGTAAGGTGACCAGAGCTCCGGGGTGATAAGGATTGCGGGGTAAGGTCGGCAACGCGCCCGCGATGTTTCTAGTGTTGCAGGCGTCAATAGGCCACGGTACCCACTAAGCATAAGGTGGGCCCGTACATTTGTTTTATGTCACCCTAGCCGTATACCTATATAAAAAGCCTTCAACATAAGAACAAGAACTTCAAGACACGCAAAAGGCAGCGACCGTATTCCAGTCACGTCTCGGAGCCGGCGTCTGTCAGCCGTTGAGATAATTAATTTCGCCCGTGGAAGGCGTATTTTTGTACGGAACACGTATGTTATGTAACAAGCTGTTTACGTCAAACGCCAAGAACATAATACATAGATATGTAGAATGATTATACTTAATGTTTTTTGTAAGAAGCCAAAAAAAGGGATATAAATGGATATAAACGGTTGGTTGTTTTACAAGACAATACTTTACTGAAGTCGGTACATGATAATATATTGCTCTAACCTGGAGTAGGCCACCTGGGAAAGTAACAATAATAATCTATATATTAATACGTGAAGCAAAAACTTTGTACCCATTTTTACGAAAATTGCGCAGAGGAGTATGAAATTTTGCACACTTATAGTTTATGTTGAGGAGTGAAGAATGCTAATATTTTTTCTTAAATTATGCATAAAAAATACATTAAAATAAAAAAATAAAAAAAACACACTACCAAGTATTTGACAAATTGACACACACACGCATAATTATATACCCTTTTGTTTATTAATTACTAGCTGTGCCCGCGACTTCGTCCGCGTGAAATTTAACAAAAAAGTTATTTAGTTTATTTAGTTTTTTTATTCGTTTTTGCATTTTTACTTCAGTTATTATGTAAAATATTTCCTAAACCTTTTACCACAGATACTGTTACAAGTGAGAATAGTTATCTATTTTTACAGACGTTGTTTACCTGAACATGGTGGTATAAAGGCCTCTACTGACAGCGCCCGATCCGTTCCGACCTGTGATGTTCAAATCTGCTATAAACTAAAAACATGCTATAGACTAAATGCTAAATTTTTTTAGCATGCTATTTTATATGCTATCTTTATAGCACATTGTTAACCATATGTAAACACAATCGATCCTTTAATCAACCGAATTGCGCAATCGATTAGTTTTATTTAGGATTTATTGATTTTTGTTTACATAAGATATTAAACGATATAAGATATTATTAGATTTACAAATATAGTTAATTTTGTCATTAATAAACGAGATTTCGACATTAATAAAAAAAAACTACAAAAATTAAATTTTCTCAGTTGAAAGACACGATTTACTTGAATATCAGTTATCTATTAACGACTACTTAAGTAACAACTATTTGAGAAAATTTAAAACCTTTTAAAATTAAAAATAAATGTATTTTTATGACTTAATTTTAATCGATTTCAATAAAAATCGATTAAACAACACCCTCAGGCGCGCGTATTGCACATCCCTTCTTGCTTGCTTCATACAGCTTCGTGCTTATTCGGAAATGCTCGGTATACGGTAATCTGTCTCAGTCACACGTTAGTATTCGTGCCACTATCTCTGTCTTTAACACTATCGGCTACAAAAGTTTTCGTTTTTATTGTTGTTAATTTTTATTATTAGTATTAGTAATTAGTTTACCTATTAGTGTTATAGTATTCAGTTTGTTTTATTTAGTTTTAATTGTTTTATCTAGTGTTAGTATTAATTTTGTTTTATTTAGTGTTAGTATTAAGTGTGATTTGATTTTGCAGCGACAACGACAGTGATTAAATAATAATTAATAATAGGTAAGTGTAAATATGTGTTAAATAATAATAAGTGGTAATGTGTATAAAAAGTATTAAGTGTAAATATTATTCTGTTGTTTGTGATAAAAATCTGCCACTATCGAAAGGTGAGGTATTGAAATTGAATTTTGAATTTATAAGTTACTAGCTTCTGCGCGCGACTTCGTCGGCGTGGACTCCGCTCCTATTGGTCTTAGCGTGATGATATATAGCCTATAGCCTTCCTCGATAAATGGGCTATCTAACGCTGAAAGAATTTTTCAAATCGGACCAGTAGATCCTGAGATTAGCGCGTTCAAACAAACAAACAAACAATCAAACAAACTCTTCAGCTTTATTATATTAGTATAGATTTTTGTAGCATCTTAAACTGTTATGATGTTTATTTTATTGGTCACTGTATTAGGGAAATTTTATTCGTACATTGATTTATAATAAAAATAAAAATTGGTAATAACAGTTTTTTTTCGTGAGTACGTGAGTACATGCGTAAAAGTTCGAAAACGCTAAAAAAGTAATGTTATCCCGCTCTAGCCTCGCTGCAGCGCGCTGTGTACGTTTAGCGTTTGAGACGTTATAAATTTAGCGCGAAGTCAGAGTCGGTATAGCAAATGCTATATGCTATAAACATTTAGCATGCTATACTTTTATGCTATACGCTATATTAACCACCACTAGTTCCGACGATACGATCTAAGTATGCGATCTGAACCTTTGTTTTTGCTCTATGATCTGAACGCATGCGTTATGTGTAACCTATGGCCGCCCAAGTACGCCTTCTCACTGCCTGCGATCTATCGCACGCGTTCTAGTGATCGCACGCCGATCAGTTGCGATCTGTCTCCGCAGGCAGAGAACGCGTGATCGGCGGTGTGTTACGTTAAAAAATGGCGCATAATTTTATAAAAACATTGATTGAAGCGTGCGTTCGTCAAATACATTTCTTTTTGGAAGTTATACTTCTTTTGGAAATTTTTACTATGCGCGAACGGAACTACGTAGTTCACGTATGCATGAATAGATGCCGCCACTAAAGTACCTAGTCTTTAGCATTTCTGAGAGATGGCGTTGTGGAACTATGACAGTAAATTTTTACTATGCGCGTGTGAAGCGTGAAAAAACGGAACGAAGTTCTAGCATGCTAAAGTAGTCTTTAGCATTTCTGAGAGATGGCGTTGTGGAATTATTTTGGAAGTATTTTAATACTCTAGCTTGAAGTATAACTTCTTACGTGCGTACATAAGTACATAGACACTTTTTTTTTATTAATTTTATGGACCCAAATTTTTCTTTTTTGATTCAACAATAAAGCTAGTAAGATTACTTCTTCTTCTTTTCTTTCTTCATCAGAACTTCCGTCATCTGTACTCATATTAATTTCCTCGACCCTTTTTATATGTTGAAGTTGGGTGTGCGCGACCGTTTCGATTACAATCTTTAACTGGAATAGATAGTTTTATGTATCGCAGAACGGATCATCGCCCGTATCGCAGTCAGTATAAAGAGCATTGCGATCAGAATGACACCACTATCACGCTGAAGGAATGGTCCGGGAGCCAGGTAAAAAATCGGTCAATCATTTCCTCCCAATCGAAACTTCGTAACATGAATAAGGGATTTTGTTTTTATGAATATTCGTCTTTGTCAGCTGCGAGTCCGTGGGTGGGGTGGGCAGTGGCAGCCTTCCAAACATAGGAAAAAAAAATTTTTAGTCACATCCTCCCACCTTAAAATTTGTCGGATTATAGTTTAGCTAATATCTTGAAGGAAAAATAATGTTAGCTGACCATAACATGGTGGATTAAAAGTCTGCTGGCTGCTTGAACATGAAAATAAATTGATACCTTGAAAGATGTAAAAAAAAAACGGTACCAGCAGCTGACAAACTTTCCACCGAGATACATCCAGCTGACGTTATTTTTCATTGTAGCATGTAATCTATCATCAGGTAAATTTTTAGTTGAGAGGAAATCATTGAAAAAAAAATTTCTTTTCATGTTCAAGTAGCCATCTGACTTTTAATACACCATGTTATGGCCAGCTGACGTTATTTTTCCTTCAAGATATTAGGTAAACTATAATCAGACAAATTTTAAGGTGGGAGGAAATAAACAAAAAAAAATTTTTTTTTCGATGTTTGGGAGACTGCCACTGCCTACCCCACCCGCGGAGTGACAACTGACAAAGACGAAAATTCATAAAAAAACTCTTATTCATGTTACGAAGTTTCATTTCGTTGTCACGGGCTCCCGGGCTAGAACGTATCGTCGGAACGTCGCGTCGTAGGTATCCTGTTGAGATTCCTTTTCACGTCGCAATCTTGGGATTTTGGCCTCCTGCTTTATTTAGGCATAACTATAGTCATCACAATTTAATAAGCATTTTTTGACATTATCTTGTCATCGCGATGTAAATAGTGTATAACTATGGTTACTTATTATAATTTTATTATAACTATGGTTACGGTTAGTCGTATGCGACTTGGTACTCGATACTTACGATAAATCGATTTAAGTTGGAAGAGTATTTGATGGATTTGACTATTTGATGTAAAGTGCATTGGATTAAAATTTTGATTAGAAAATTTAACTTAAACTTAAACATTGTAGGTAATTTGAAATAATCAATTTGTCTTTATTTTATTTTTATATTGTTTTCTAATGTTTACGCGAATTTCAATAATTAAAATGAACGACTTTTATCATGGTTTATGAGGTTCTGGACATGATGACATGGTCCTCCCGTGACCATGGTTGCTGTAAAGTATCCGAAACGTCAGGCATGCAAAAAAAACCTAATAAACAGCGGTAAAAATGACAAAAAGAGCAAAAGTGATTGAATCGTCATTCAATCATTTTCATAGGACGATGAGCCAAAATCGTCAGTTGAGCTATCGTCACCTGTAAATATAATTATTTTATTTTCAATTATAGTATCAATATTGACGTCTCTGTCATAATCTTCCTTTATTATTTTCTAGTTTTTTCTACCACTTTTGCCCAGTCGTCTTTCATCTAACATCCCTCCGCTGCGTATGCGTTACTTAAGCGCGTGGACGTTAAGTCACGTACCACCAATTCAAAAATTTTATTTACGCCTTTGAGCGCCATACAACCAGTACAGATCAGTCAATCAATCATTCAATCGATTGATTGATCTTTCTTTTCAGTAGAGATCACTACACAATATTTAATTAACATTTAAATCGAATGAAGCTGGTGAAATTAAGTAATTAATTAGTTACAACACTTTAGTATTAAAGAAAGACATACTCCGTCCAATCGTTTATTATTTTTGTGACAACTCACGCCTATATATTACAGTTTTTTTTTCGGAAAAACGTGCTAAAAAATTCTCCAGTAATGTCATACTTTATTGACGATTTGATTGATTGATTAAAGTGCCCTGTGCATAACAAACAACCACAGACTATGAAACAGTTCTTGAAATACGATAAATCTATCATATGATAAAAATAATTTTACGTCATGTAATTATTGTTTCTATAAATTTAATAAAGAAGGAAATAAAAATATATAGTATCTATGACTCCAAGATTGATTATTTGCAAGGAATTAAATCGAAATCTTGGACTAAGAGTAAAAAGCAATAACTCTGCTCTTTCATTTATTTATTTTTTGACGGCTGCCCTAAAATGTAAATATGCACGCGTTAGTGCAATTAAACTTTCTAACGCATGGTTAATAAAGTCTAAATCAAGTTTAAATCAAGAGCTATGAGCAAATTAATATACTTGGAAAAACTCATACCTAACTACTAATTTATTTAAGAAACTAAATGATAAACGAATAATTAATATTTATAAACTAAAAATATTTTATTAAATCGATTGAAAATTCTTCATAAATAAAATCGATTATTATTTCAAATCGAATTCATAACCTGTGAGGCAATCACTAATTTCGAAATGTCTGGAACTGTCAAAAAGATAATAAACGATTGAACGGAGTGTACGGAGGTAACGTAAAATTGTGACGGAAAGTAAATTTTTTCGAGACGTTTCGTAATAATTATAAATTAAAATAAATAAATTTCTAATATCAAAGTAGCCTAAGTTACGCGCAATTACATCAGCTATCTGAGAGTGAAAGTCCCGTCTAAATAGGTCCAGCCGTTTCAGAAATTAGCCGGAACAAACAGACAGACAGACAGACAAAAATTGTAAAAAATGTTATTTTGGTATATGTTTCGTATATAGATCCATATGCATTTAGTAAAAAGTGGTTATTTTAATATTAAAAACAGACACTCCAATTTTATTAATATGTATAGATGCTGGAATTTCGACCACTGAGCGACTCAGGGGCGTAGTTACCATTACCACCGTATCAGCCGTATCAATGATACGGGGCCCCCGGGATACTAGAGGCCCCTAACGTGTGTAAGCAAAAATCAGTAATGTCACTTAATCTCATGCTTCCCGGGAAAAAACATAACAAAAACTGTCATACGTGCCTATAGAGTTTTCACTTCAGAAATTACAAAAATCAAAAAAAATCAATCCCCTTTTTCTTTTGTGAGAAATCTTTACCCTTCATTTGGGCCCCACAACTGATTTTGATACAGGGCCCCTCCAAGGCACGCTACGCCACTGGTCAGCGACCACTAGTAAACTTTATTGCACATTTAAACAAAGAACAAAAGTTACATTAAAAGCAATTATAGTTACAAATTGTACAACCGGGCGATCTTATTGCTAAAAAGCACTCTTGCAGACGACTAGACAATGAAAGGGATATTGCCTTTCTGATGGGCAGGTGGTAAATACATAAATATAAAATGAGTACCTTAACCTTACAGAAAATCCCAGCCCAATATTACTGCTCTCAAGTGGTTATCTGTTTCAATGTTAAGGTAAAAGTCGGGTCGGCAAGGATCTAGCGATACATCTGTGGTTGCTGGTATCCACTGGTAACGGTAATCGCTTACTATCAGGCTGAATATATCCTTGTTAATTATTATAGCGGTATAAAAAAGGGTAAAATATATCACAGATATATTAAAATAAAAATAAAATTAGCCTAAGTTACTCCTTATTACATCAGGTATCTGCCAGTGAAAGTTCCGTCAAAATTGGTCCAGCCGTTTCAGAGATTAGCCGGATCAAACAAAAAAAAAGGAAAAAGCGATTATTTTAATATTACAAACAGACACTCCAATTTTATTTATTTGTATAGATTATTCATATAATTGAGACAATTGCAAACTAAAACACTTTACCAAGTCTACGGGCAATTATAGAACAACTAAGGAAATAAGAATAGGAATGATTCGCTTAAATGTTTTATTCATACAAGAAGTAGGTTTTCTGCGCTGATTATTACATGAAATTTTTTTCTCCTTCAATAGATGAATTTATAAGCGAGAAAATTAATCATCTAACAAACATCTGTATGATCTCTACGAATACAGAACCGCTAGCGCAATACTAAGTTGCCGGTTCAATGCCACTGTTAATTGATTACCGAAATATTATATCTACACATACATACAAAAACTATCACCCTCCACCGTCACTCATACAAAAACAATAAAAACAAAACACACATCAACCGAATAAAAGTAACGAAAACAGTAATGAAAAAGCATTCCAAACTCGCCGTCTGGATGTTACGACACAGAACTATGCAATTACTATAATAGAATCGAATACTTGAAAAAAAATATACGAATAACGCTACAAGGGTTTTTCATTCATTATGAAATAGAGATTTTATAACGATGCCGTGACGTCATTTCGCTTAAAAAATTGAACGCGAAAAAAATATATTAATTAAAACAATGTTTATAGGTGCGTGTAAATTTTTTACAAGCGACAAAATGTTGTCGTTATAATATGTGACGAAATGATGATCCATATTAATATTTTTACTTAAAATGCTAAAAGATTGAAATGAATACACCGACTTCAATAACTCTCCACCATTCGATAATTAAATTAAAACATAGACACAACGTAAGACACTGTGGCCGAAATCTAAGAAAAATATCAAAAAATTATTGTGTTTTTAAAACAAGTTGCAAAACAACCGGTGCAAAGTCTTGCCTTGCACAGAACAGCTAGTCTCAAAATCTACTAAGAAACACGAAAACACAAGTTATCAAAACGTTTACAATTAAAGATTAATCAATTAGTATTACTAAAGAAATAACTAATTTATTGTAATACAAAATAGCGCTTTAACTGAGGTAGGGCAAGCAGGAAATATCCTGCTCAAAATTTGGAGCACCTCGACTGGGGAAGTAGATAGACCTTACAAAAGATCACAGCTAAATAATACTGCTTTCAAGCAGTGTTGTGTTCACGTTGTGTTCTTGTGGTGAGTAAGGTGACCAGAGCTCCTGGGGTGGATTGGGGGTAGGGTCGGCAACGCACTTCTGGTGTTGCAGACATCTATAAGCTACGGTAAACGCTTACCATCAGGGGAGCCGTACGTTTGTGTACAGACCTAGTCGTTTAAAAAAAAAAAAAGAGATCGCTCTATCACTAATCACAATTTAAATTAAAGTAAAAACACGCCTAACCGCTTAGCCACGACTACGCGCGGCGAGCGGCAGCGGCGAGCGGCGAGCGGTAAAAACAATCGTATAGCTGTATAGGAGTGCCACGGCCCTACCGCTGGCGCGTCTTGCGGCGCGGGCTGCACCGAGCGGCGCTCGCCGCTCGCCGCGCGTAGTCGTGGCCAAGCGGTAACACTCTGTCGGTCTCCAAAGATTTTCGCCAACTAAGTTTGCACTCTGTTTTATAATTAAATTATACTCGCCCGTAGTGCGTAATAATTCTTCGTTATTTTATATCAATGTTAATTTAATCTCAGAAGTGCTGTCACTCGCTAAAGCGTAAAATATAGTTTGAAAAGTGAATTATTAAATTGTTACTTTGGCTTTACGTGAAATGTTTTTGGGAAATACGAATATAACAATGTAATTTTGGTAAATCTCTCCCTTTTTTACAATTCGTACTTTCACTTTACACTTTATAAACTTATAAATCTTAATAGGTACATATGCCTTGTTCAAATTTTAAGTTTAATTTTGTTTAAACAGTCTACGGTATAACAGGTCATAAGGCTACGAATTACATATTTAGGTATACCTACACCAACATGAATAATTTTAAAATTTTATAGCGTACAATAAAACGGGGTATTCAATGAAACTTAAAAAAAATGTCTGAGCATATAAGCTGAGCTTTTATTACCATAGATATACGTCATTACACAAATTATCTATATATAAAAGAGATTTCCACCCATTGACTCATCACGATTTATCTCTGGAACCATAAGGCGTAGAGACTTGAAATTTGGTAGGAATATTCCTTTCATCGAGTAGAGGTCAGCTAAGAACGGGTTTTACATTCCACCAACAAGAGGGGGTTGCGGGGGTTAATAACATATACCTATGGCAAAACAACGTTTGCGGGGTCAGCTAGTATGATATAAAAGCTTGTCGCGAGATTTAAGTACCTATTTACTTAGTTTTGAAAATTATAAACGTAAAATCAATTAGATTTACTTGTTTATCTAAATAGGTAAATCGCGAGCGCTTATTATCATATAAATTGTGTAATGAATTGTTAGCTTTGTGACGTCACTCTAAATCCAATATGGCCGAACACCCAAGATGGCGGATTAGTTATTTTGATGCACTCCTATAATATGAGTATCAAATGAATTTAGAGTAATATCTTTTCTTTTCGAGTTACTCTCAGCAAGCGCTTTCTAACCATTTTTGGAGAAAGCGTAAAAAACTTAGTCCACCACCTTTACAAAGCCGCCATATTGGATTTAGAGTAACTTCACTTTGTTTTCGAGTTAATCTCAGCAAGCCCTTTCATTTGATACCCATATTGAGTGATTGCCATCCAATTTTTTGTTTGTGAAACTGCGTACACACGGTTTCACCCGCGTAATTTTCAATCCCGTGGGAATGTCGGGATACAATTAGCCTATGAATTATTCTAGATCTTCAGCTATCTACGTACCAAATTTCATTAAAATCGGTCCTGTAGTTTTTGCGTGAAAGGGTAACCAAACATACATTCTTTCATCCTCAGAAACTTTCGCATTTATAATATTAGTAGGAAGTACTTTTCATGTATACATAATCTACTTTACATAGACTGTTGTGGGAGGGATGGGGGGTGCAAGTGTACAATGTGAGGCTTTGTAATAAACGAGTGTGTGCAATTATCAACACTTAGTATAATAATGCTTTCATCATTACGTTCTCGTTATATTTAAATTATATAATGCTTTATGACTTTATTTTTTAAAATAGAAAGAAGTAACGCTACAAAAGAAAACTTGTCGTTTTTCTCGCTCTTAATTGCTCTACGGCTGGGCAAAGGCCATTTCTCCTAATACAAATATCGCGTCAATTACGTACAGAAAGGTCTTAGAATTTTCTATATTGAGTTAATATTATTTGTAACATATTATCTTTTTGCAATGTGCAAAAATTAAAACATTTTGTGCAAAGTAAGATATATTATTATCTTGTGTTGCAGGCGTCTATAAGCTACGATAATTGGTTACCATCAGGTGAGCCGTAGGCTTGTTTGGCGAACTAGTTGTATAAAAAAAGCTCATTTGACACCGAACATTACGAATGAGGTCCTATTCCCAGATCACCGGGAAATCCCGATTGTTTTGGTACCGGAGTTTCCCGGTTCTGAACCCTAGCGCCTACAGACTACGATAACATTTTATGGTGGACTAGTCCTACAATGTACAAGTATTAATTTAATTTAATATATAAAAAACTATGAGTTAGATAGGTTAAGGTTATTTATTTATTTTTTATAACGAAATTATGTCGATAATCTAATTTATCTAAGCTCAAAATTAAAAAGATTTACGATTAAATAGGTTTCCCTTCATATAAAAAAATGTATTGAAAAGAATCCCGACTGAATAGGCTGTATGTAATCTGTTTTATAGATAGAACGAAAACACCTACATCGATATGTCAGTTCATATTAATCTGTTCTAGGTACGTATCGTATATTACTCTTGTCAATCAAGAGATAGTTTTAACGTAAATACGAACAATATTATGTATAAAAGTGTTACAAATAGTTTCTACGTACATACGTGTATTATTATAATGTGTAAGTGTTTTAAAGGCTACGGAATGGAGTATGAATGCACTTCTTGCAGCATCGTAGCTAAAATACGTATAATTAAAATTAGGTATTCGGTAAGTATTTAAATAATTTTTACCTTAAAATTTTTTGCCGTGATATCGTTATAATCATGAGATTGCTAGGGATGGGAGAGGCACCAGAGGATAATCCACCACACCCCCTCCCCCCACTTTTTCAAAAAACCCCATAAATCGAAATACTATTGTCTAAAGGCTTACCTACGAGACTTAAGTTACTGGGTAGTAGCTAGGTAGGTAGTACCTTACCTAGTTAGTACCTTAAAAGTTTCGTAAGGTAACAATGCGGTTGTAATGTTTTGTTGTTTCAAAAATAAACATAATTACCTATACATTTTTTAAACTAACCTTTTCATATGTAAACACGTTTCAGATTCGAGTTTAATTACAAGTGGACTAGATGTATTTATTTATTTATTTATTTTATTTATTTATTTTAGGACAACTTACAAAACATACACTAAGGGCGCTTGTGCACTACAATGAATTTTACCGTCCGGCGGTCCGATTTTTTACTGTCCGATTTGGCACTGAAAAACACGGATGGGCGTTTGTGCACTACAATGAATTTTACGGTCCGGAATTTTACGAACGCAACGCAATAGGGTTACCAACCATACTTTATAATAACGTAATATACTTTATTTTTGGTAATTATACCTACAAATACATAAAAAAACTGACTTCAATTACATCGACAAGTAATACAACGTAAGTAGAAGAATAAAATTCCACGAAACCTCTACGATTTTCGAAGTTTCCCTCGATTTCTCCGGGAAGCCATCATCAGATCCTAGTTTCCTTACCATGGTACCACCGTCGGGATATCCCCTTTCCAACAAAAAAAGAATCATAAATATCGGTTCATAAACGACGAAGTTATCCGCAAACACACATAAAAAAATATATAGGGGAGACCAGGTATGAAAGTAACACGGGATGAACGTAACAAATGAGTTTTAGAACGAATTATGTTGGTTACAAAGACGGCTGCTTTACCAATATGTGCCATTTTGAATCCCCCCTTCCCTCAGTTGCGCTTACGGCGCTGTGCCGCCAAGTTGTGGACGTAATGAGTCGGTGCCGAAAAATTAGGCATAAAGTAAGTTTTGACCGTTTTCTTCAAACTGTGATTGTTTTAATTATGTAATGTTTTAGGTGGTGTGTTACTTGTGAGTAAAATAGCACAACTATTCGTCTTTATGTTTTGGCATCCGGAATGGCACTTTTATAACAGTTTTTGTAGGCTATAAGCACGTGTTTGTCATAATCGGGAAAATTTATAGATCGGGATGAAAGTAACAACTTGTTACTTTCATCCCGAAAATACATGCAGGCTTTGCTTGCACAGGATTTTGGCCCGTCAACCCGCAAATATTCACAGACGTGGACTTCTTGCCCAGCACCGTTAGTGATTCACCGTTAGAAGATGTTCCAGCTCCTTTACCTGATCCCATTCTTTCAACAAGTCATCAGATTGGCGCAATGTCCTGTTCACCACCATATCACGAGATCAAGCAATTTCGACTGATAATTTACTGACCGTACAGGGCGAGTTACGCTCACCATTGCCATAAGTAACACCACCATTGGTAGGTTCACCGCGGTGAAGCTGGCAAAGATGCCAAAGATGCCAGCTTCACCGCCTATGCCAGCTTCACCATTATTGCCAAGACCCCTCCTGAATTAACTTTCCCACCAATAACTACATATTTCGGAAGTAGATGTGCCAGTATTGACATCGACATCATCTCATAATTTACAAATCCCATCTACCTCTTCAGCTGATTTCCAGGACGTTACAATGATATCGTTAAGTCCCTATGAAGTTAAGCCCCTACCAAAGGCAGGACCTAGGAATAATAATGGAGAGGTAAGAAAAGGAAGCCGATAGGAGGATTCGGTTGGGCTGGGCGGCGTTTGGCAGGCTTCGTCGAGTCTTCACTTCGAAGATTCCGCAATCCTTAAAGACAAAAGTTTTCGAGCAATGCGTCCTGCCTGTGTTGACATACGGAGCCGAGAAGTGGACACTGACGAAGGGACTGGTCCACAAGTTCAAAGTCGCTCAACGCGCAATGGAACGGGCTATGCTTGGGGTTTCTCTCAAAGATAGAGTTAGAAACGAGACTATCCGCGAGAGAACGCAAGTAACCGACATAGCCCACAGAATTAGCAAGTTGAAGTGGCAGTGGGCTGGTCATCTATGTCGCAGGACCGATGGCCGTTGGAGCAGACGTGTCCTGGAGTGGAGACCGCGTCTTGGCAAACGCAGTGTGGGACGTCCTCCGGCCCGTTGGACCGACGATCTTCGTAAGATTGCCGGTGTAGGCTGGATGAGGATTGCGGAAAACCGGGATGTCTGGCGCGAACTTGGGGAGGCCTATGTCCAGCAGTGGACTGCGATAGGCTGAACTGATGACTGATAAAGAAAAGGAAATATAGCAAAAAAGATACTAGAATAACAAAAGATACTGATAATAATTCAGATGGCGAGGATTGTTTTTGTCTAGTCTGTTTTGAATTTTTGCAAACAACAGGTCACATTAAAAATGGGTACAATGCCTCGAGTGTCACCAATGGGCTCATGAAGAGTGCACTAATAACGAAAGAAGTTATATACCTATGTCATAACTCTTTGTCTAACTTAGATTGTTGACTACTTTCGAAGTCTTTTTTTAGAAGTGTTTCATAATTAGTTTTGATTATTGTGACATAATTGTGAGTCCTAAAAGGCTGATTAATAAATAAGAATAATAATGTTGTGTTGTGATAAATAATAGTGTTGATTATGAAAGTTACTTTGTGTTTATTTGCCTTGTTACAACCATCCCCTGATACTGTTACAACCAACCCTACCCCTAGGGATGCTTGTAACAGATTCCACATATTTTTTTTGCTCAATTTTCTCAAAAATGCCTATATAATTTGCATTTAAGGTGATGGTTAAAGATAGCTGAAACACTAATCTATCATTTGTATTGATTTGAATCTTGATATTCTAAAAGTTGTGTGAGATATAACGAAATAACCGAAAATTGTTACGTCCATCCCTGGTCTCCCCTATACGGTCGAATTGAGAAACCTCCTTTTTTGAAGTCGGTTTAAAAATTAGGTTAAATTTGAACATTTTCAAATGGTAATTACAAAGGCCAAATTACAAGAAAGATGAAATATTAATTAAGATGAACGATATGTATTCCGAATCTATAATACTTAAAGAGATCCAAACATTAAAGAGATTCAATTCACTAATGATGATAAACAATTTTCAGTGAAAAGTACAGTTGAAAAATGGCAATATATACTTTAAAATGCATGTGATAGCTTGAAAAATATAAAAAAAATTATTTCTTATTTACTCTCCGTTTCCGCCACTTCAGTTTTCACTAAAAGAGGTTTTTTTTTCAGAAAGAAATCTAAAAGTTGAAAAAAAGAATCGTTTATTTAAATTAAAAGGTTGCCAAATAAGCTTTGAAACATTTAACGATAACAAAAAATTGTTAACATCTACTAAAAGCATACAAAAATACGTTTTTAAAGCAATTAAAACATAAAATTTGAAAAAGACTTTTTTTTCTTCCAAATACTTTATTTTATTTTTTCCTATCCAAACCATTTTATACTTTTTTTTGTCAAAAAAACTTAGCAGCCCTAGCGACACACCCCTTCCCCGCCCCCCTCCCCTTCCCTTCATCTCGGACCGAAAAAAACGGTCCGGTATGGGAAAAAGTAAAATAACGGACGGTAAAATTCATGGTAGTGCACAAGCGCCCATACATTTCTATGGCGTATCATATCGGACCGTAAAAAATCGGACAGCCCGTCCGTAAAATTCATTGTAGTGCACAAGCGTCCTAATACATGTCGGGTTTGGCTCGGACATCAGAAGGGAAATTCGCATATGGCAATTTATTTCAGTCGAACAATCAGTTATAATCTAGAAATACAGAAATAAAATAAGACTAATTGAATAACTAGTAAAGTGAGAGTAAGGGCGGTCACATAGGGCGGTACTGACTGTCATAGACAGAGTTTCCCCACACCCACCGCAATAAGGACAGTACTAATTGTCTGGGACAACGTTCCACGACCTGCTGGGCAGTACTGACTGTCGAAAGACAGTGGTCCGTGCACCAGGACGCATTCGTTTGAAATGCGTGCCGACTCAACAGCGCGGTTGCTTATAAAGGCGATCGCTCGGTGGGGAGCATCGTTACGGTTGACTGCGTCCGGTGCACGTTCCACTTAGCGCCATGTAGCCGCCGTCTTTCGCAGCTGTTAAATTGTATGACTACCGTCATACATATAAAGTTACTAATAATGTTAACAATTATTTGCTAAGTGCCGTTTCAATTACAAGTTGCCACGGCATGCTAAAGGACAGTTTCATCTATTTTAAAATTTATATATGTAAAAAACAAACAAAAACATAAAAAACTCCTAAACAAACTTTTATACATATTAGAATAAGAGATATAAAAAAAATAAAAAATAAAAACACAATTTAACCATAGAACAACAACTAAGTTTGCTGTAAATTCTTTAGAAGAAAAATTAAATAAAAATACTAAATATACACTAATACATTTTATGAAAAAAAAAACACAAACAAAAACAAAGAAACATATTATAGATTAAAATATACGGTTAATTATAACAACGCCAGTGTTACGGAACCAATTGCGTCAGTCCGACTCGAGCTTGGAACTTTCAAGTCTAATCATAAGCTTTTAAGCACAAAGAGAAAAACATAAAGAGTCGCAAATAGACACAGTTTTATAATAACATAAATACCATGTTCGTAAAGGATAATCTGAAAAGTCGTTTCAAGTGAACATTACACTCAGGACATACATACATTAAAACACTTAGATAAAAGTAATTAAAAATCATAAATATAATTATTTTCATATTAATATTGTGCTGAGATTATTATGTAGAAGTAGTTTAATTATGGTCGCAATGTAATAATATAAACGTAATTAAACAGTCCTCCCATGACCATGGTTGCTGTAAAGTAGCCGAAACGTCGGGCATCTAAAAAACTTCTTATTTAGTTCATTATAATAAACGTAATTATTACTATATTACCTGAAATGTATGTATGTACGCGTTTAACTTCCGTACTTATTAATGAGTCAAACTTGCATTTTGTTTTTATTTTATTTTTTGTCAATGTAAGGGCGGAGTCTCCGGGCACTGGCGTGTAACATGACTAAAAAGAGGCTCCAATCAATCATTGGTTCTGTTTTGACAAATATGTTTAATAAATAAATTTGACTAAATAACTGTTGTGTGAAATAAAAAATATAAAAAAATATGGTGCTACAAATTCGCCAGGCTATAAACGTGCCCATAGGTATAGGTGGGCATAATACTAAAAACAAACCACATTATTTATATTGCACACACATTTTTCAATATTCTTCAACAAAACTATTACTACTTCATCAGCACTACTGTTGGACATAGGCTTCCCCAAGTTCGCGTCCAACATTCAGGTTTTTCGCAATCCTGGTCCAGCCTCCATCGGTATTCGGTAAACTTCGTTTACCAACACGCGGTCTCCAATCCAAGACACACCTGCTCCAGCTGCCATCGGTCCTACGACACAGGCGACCAGCCCACTTCAACTTCCTAATTCTGTGGGCTATGTCGGTTACTTTCGTACTCTCGAAGATGATCATTTCTGATCCTATCTTTGAGTGAGACCCCAACCATAGACCGACTCCAAGCAACAAAATAAGTATATTCAATTCCGGACACACACACGTGTATAAATAAAGCCAAGAAACTAAAAACATATTTACCAAGTCTTACCCATATAAAGTACTTGGGCAATATTGTTAAAGACACAATACAGGTAGGACATTTCATTTATATACATTATAGGTATATAAGTATATAACATTCTGGTCACGTGCCGACCCAAATATTGCGCGCCGACGCTCTTCGGATGAGAAAATGGGGAAGAAAACGTTTATTCCAATTTTATAGAAGATTTGGGTTATCTTTATATATTACTAGCTGTGCCCCGCGGTTTCACCTGCGTTGATTTGAGGGAAAAAAATGCTTTCCTTTTTTTCAATAGTATAAGATTTAATTAGCTTGATATATTTTCTTAGTTTACACTAAATAAATTTCTGAACGCACGCATAAATATTTGACCAAAGAGTATATTATAACGTTTATATACGTTTTATATACGACACGTTTTATATTTGACAACCAATATATATTATGTCAATCCGTTTTCATTACTGACATATTAATACATTTTTAAAATGTAAAATACGCCACTATCCGTATATTGTGGATATATGTTGTCGATTCGAAACCTTTATTTAAATACGTTCTTTAATTTTAGGTGAGAGTTTACCATATCAACGGGATGAACATTAAATGTTTGACAGTTACGAACACGAACATTATATCTCATACAAATTTTCATTCCAACCTTTCAACACCTTACATCCATTTTTTCGCATTGAAAAGTAGCCTATGTCCTTTCTCAGACTCTAGACTATCTGTATACCAAATTTCATTTAAATCTGTTCAGTAGTTTTGCCGTGATTGCGAGACAGACAGACAGACAGACAGACAGACAGAGTTACTTTCGCATTTATAATATTAGTATGGATTATGTTCTTTCGAGAGGTTTATATATTATGACAGAAATAGAAAGCTTTCACGACGTTATTTAATAGAGGAATTAGATGTAGGACGTAAATTAAATAGACAATATTTATTAAAATAATAATATGAAAAGTTTTTGGATAGATTAAGACTGTTTGTTAGTTATTATTTCTATTTAGAATTAATGGCTTTCACTAGTGCAAAGCTAGTACAGATGATTTTTGATGATGATTAAGACAGCAAGACTGTATCAACACAGCTTTGTATTTTATTTGCTAACTAGCTGTGCTCGCGACTTCGTCCGCGTGGAATAGTGACTTTACATGTTCAACGTGATTCTTTAAATTGGTATAACTTTTTTATTTACGAACCGATTGACATGAAACAAACACTAAATGTTAAGCTAAGCCTGCCACTATATATTATTAAAAACCACATCTAAATCGGATAAGCCATTTCTGAGATTAGCGTGCACAAACGCACAGACAAACAGACAAACGGACAAAAATTCTGACAATCATGTTTTGGGTGCTATTTGCGTTGATAAAGGTCCAAAAAGATGGAATTCCTGAGAGGAAAAGGTTTTTTTCATATATCTTCAATGTACAGACAGCGATACGTTACATTTTTATTATATGTATTGATGATGATGATAAAACTCACCTACACACTATTATCACAGATTGTCATAAGACAATACCCATCAACAAGCAATCAAACGCAAATAGAAATAAAAACTAAACAAATCCGTATCCCAATAACAACCATAACAGAGAACCAGGGCAAATATGATATTATGGAAAAAAAACACGCTTTATCAAGTAAAATACGAAAATAGTTATGAGATAGTAACAAGAGATCAGATAGATGGGGTATTATGTAAATATCTCTCGGGACATCGAATAATCGGTTTTTGATCACATCATTCGACGAGTAACGAATACGGTGCCTGTTTTGATACCATAAAACATATAATATAGCGTGTAATATAATTCAATAATCTACATTAATGTTTCATGAAGAATTTGTTAGACTATGGTGGAATATGGTATTTCAATTGATATTTGCGGCTATTATTACAATGCCATCAGCTTTAGTGTTTTGGTTTACGGGTTACTTGATTTTTGGACAGTGTAATTATTATCATGGTTTTTTTTTTATGTAACTAGGACGGCAAACAAGCGTACGGCTCACCCGATGGCAAGACCGCAGCCTATAGACGCCTGCAACACCAGAAGCATCGCAAGCGCGTTGCCGACCCTATCCCCAATCCCCCCCCCCCAGGAGCTCTGGTCACCTTACTCAACAACAGGAACACAATACTGCTTGAAAACAGTATTATTTTGCTGCGGTCTTCTGTAAGATCGAGGTACTACCCCAGTCGGGCTGCTCCATATTTTGAGCAGGAAATTTCCTGCCGTGCCCTACCTCAGTTAATGGTAAAAGAGTTATTATACATTTAGCAGTTTCAGAGTTGATCGATATGAAATAGAAAGAAAAAAGAAATTATCAAGGTTTTAAATATAACTTTTGAACCTATAATAGTTTCTAACATAATTATGAAAGCTAAAATGAGTTTACAATATTTGAGTATTTTTTGCAAGCACCATAGATGCGGGTAAAACATACCTGTTTTTTTAAAGTAAGATTTTAAGTTATAATTACAAAATTGTTAAAAGCTAACGACAGCGATGAGTCACTGTTTTCTTAACGCGAATAAACCTTGTAGGTACATTATCTGGATTCTTGACTGAATTCAAAACTATCATTTGGGATTATCAAGGAACATTAATTTTGATTTAGAACTTTATGACTTGGAATAATTGATGAAGACTGAAAATTAGGAGCGCTCATCATGGTAAAGGCTTGAGAGAAGCTTTAAAGAGTTAATAAACTCTGCTGAGAATATTTGTGATTAGCTCAAATGAGAATCTCATTAATAGATATAATTTGTAGTAATATTTTTAGTTCTATCTTATAAACGATGCCCTAGTTAAATTATTATGGCATTTTTATACCAATAAAAATGTTGTATAATAATACTTAAGAATATTATATTGATTTGATTTGAAAACAGTTTTCGCGTTAGATCATGATGACAAAATGTTCTGGGATATAATTTTGTTTCCATTAATAGGATTTGAAGATATTTTTTTCAATGACTTTCAAAATAGGTATCACAAAGTTAATTAAAAAATTTCTATTGTTTTTCAATTTAAAAACATATTGTACTTTTTTCCCCGAATTAGGTTAATAAGCTAGCAACACAAAGCATATCGTCTACGGCATGCGGTCGTTATACGAATAAAGACCGCATTCCATATTCGAATTTTTAATAAATTTTTCTAAAAATTTTAGATCGGGTCAGCTATAAATCTATGTTATTCAATTAAAAAAAATTCGAACCATTGTTCCTCTACGATTAATTTCTAAAAGTCACGAATCGCCACTAAAAATAGTTCATCAAACAAGCGACCTAAAACTATTCGAGTGATCCATAGCTTTGCCATAAAAAAAAACCAAAATACACAGTAGGCACAATGAATTCGAAAAACGTTCTAATCCGCTAACGAATCGAGATCAAAACAAAAAAAAAAACGTACTGTCTTATCAATTATTCGACGCTGGATTTTAGCGACCGGCAACACAATGGCCCATCAATTCGAACAAAAACTGGCAACACTAACATACCGGACAAAAGGACGGATGAAAAGCGCGCCAATGCACGCCGTGTCCGAAAGTTTGCATACAGACTGTCCGATGTATGTATATAATAAATAAACATTAGACAAATAAACTACAATATTACATAACTGCTAAGTAGGAAAATATATACTAAACGACAACTATTTTATTTATAAATCTGAAAAAGTACATTAGACGTACTCTTTCAATTCTAGGATAGATCTCCTACTGCAGCATTCTTATAATATAGAAGACTAAACAACAAGTGTACTAGTAACTTAATAAGCCAAAAAAGGTGTGTGTGCGATTCACACACGATAGAAGTGAAACATCTTTGTCAAACTAATTAAAAAAAAAAAAAAAAAAAAAATTAAAATTAGCGGCTTGTAGTGCGGCTCGACCTTCCCTGTTGTTGCCTTCCGGTTTGAAATCACAACGATTCTAAAGAATTTTCACTTCAAAACAAAAAAACAAAAACAGTTTATCAATGTTAACAACATAACTATTCCTCAAATATCTTGGATACAGTAGATTCATTTTTAATTCTTATAGAAGACTAAATCAGAAAAATAAACCAAAAATACTCTACTAATGTTACCACCATTAAAAATCCCATTTCAATTTTCGACTACTACTGAACTTTCTAACAATAGATACTATAATATCTCATAGATCTTAGACCATTTCCCTATCCCTAGTAGATGACAAATCGCGATAAAATACAAGTTTGCAACCGTCACTCAGTCTTCTGGTTATTGAAAAGACGTCGTTACCATTCCAGACCGATTCAGCTCAGTCTTTACGTCCCATTTTCTTCCCTTTTTAATCTGTCACCAATCAACCGTGCATTAATATGCAATCGGCATTCGAAAGAATCCCTCTATAATACTCGTGTGTTCTCCGTCTCTTTCGTGTTGGTACAATACGAGGGGGACGGGTTGTACAAAAGAACGCTCCAGTATTCATGGGTGAGGCGACGAAGCGAAGCACTAGACTAGTCGATGACGATGACGTAGAGCTGAGAAATGAACCGATTTGTTTTGTCGATAAAATTTTCTTATATACAACAAATGTACTGAATAATCAAATAACGTAATAAGCTTTTTAATAGCATTCAGAAAGCATATTTGTATTTATAGATTATTCAATATTAAATTAGAAGATTTTAGTTTCAACAAGCAATTAAAGAAATGAAAATAGTTTCTTATTCACTGAAAAAGTTTCAATCTTTTAACTGACTACATATTATCAAAATATTTGATTGGTGCGAGAGGAAACTGCGACGTGCATCATAATGAGTTCTATACTACCATATCTATACTAATATATAAAGCTGAAGAGTTTCTTTGTTTGTTTGGTTGTTTGTTTGTTTGTTTGTTTGTTTGAACACGGTAATCTCTGGAACTACTGGTCCGATTTGAAAAATTCTTTCAGTGTTAGATAGCCCATTTATCGAGGAAGGCTATAGGCTATGTATCATCACGCTAAGAACAATAGGAGCGGAGTCCACGCCGACGAAGTCGCGCGCATAAGCTAGTTTAACAATATAATGTATAGTGTGCTAGTAGCATATATTAAACTATTACAAATATTACAAAAATATCATTCTAAATCAAAATAGCTTTCTTCAAATAGACTTCAAAAGCATTCGAATCGTCATATTTTTACAAACTAAAATATTAATTATTTTTAAAAGTGCAGCTACCAGCGATTCGGAAAGTAGATTCTGCAGATAAGAACCGGCAAGAAACTCCACAGTTACTGTTATAAAAATATATATAAACTGTGTGTATGAATAAGTATATCTATAATTTTACTGATTTTGATAGAAAAGGTCTCTAAAAATATATGTAGCTACATCTAAGGCCATTTATTGTTTAAAGTTATTTAAGGTAGTTTTTAATTTTATTAACGGTTTCTTTTAAATTTTTGTACCTACACCGCCATATTAGTGTAGTAACCTTATTTCTAAATTATTATTATTTTTTTATATTTTCGTAAAGTCAAAACTACACAATCAATCACATCACTACAGACGAAAATAAAGGCCTGCCACTTGATGACTCCTTGGCAGCACGTATTGAAACAGAAGAGCCTCTAGGTAGTAGGCACTCACCATTCATACGGATTTCAATTCCACGAATTAGTTTCCGTCATATTTTTTTTTAATTAAATAAAATATAATAAGGACTAAGGCACGTTTTAATTATGTCCCTTTTAAAAACGTTAAAATAAAGTTGAAGACGGCGTCCTGTCTCTTTTCATTAATTAGGGACTTGTGGAGTTTAAAAAATTTAATTTTATTATATAAATCGTGGAGAAAACATACCTACAGAGGACAAAACCCTTTTCATTTACTTAGTCAGTTAAACATTTGTTTTGTATTCAATTAAGTTTTAAGAGCATGAAAAGTTAATTAATTGACATTACTCAAAATAATTTACTAACTTTTAATTTACGGCCTAAAACTAACATTATAGATAATATATATTTTTTATTATAATATTATAGATAGCGTTTTGTTTCTCATATGTTGCTTCTTATCTACGAAGTTCAGCGACCATTAAGGAATGCGGTCCTTTTGATATCGAGGGATAAGAAACGGGTTCTCGTGCCAAATTATTGGAATATATTTATTTGTAAGGATATCCCTTAAGTCCGCAAGAAGTATACAATATTTTTATATGTATATCTGTATTATGTCATCGTATAAAAAAATTATAAAAACATTTATTTTATTACCTTTGAAGTTTTTTTTTATTAAATCGTCACTGATAATTATGTACTTTTAATAAAACGTGATCTATTATACTCAAAGTCCTTGATCAATTCCTTAATTTTCACATTCGCACTCATTACATTTATTTTCTTTAAATAAAAATTGTGTTGATTACTAGAGACTTATAGAGTTTGTGTTTCTTACCTTATTGTGACTTTAACTTATTGATAACTAAGAAATCTGAACTCTGACTTTAATTACTCTAAACAAAAATTTTATTTATTTATTTATACTTTATTGTACATCACAACTACACATATCATTTACAGACTGTGAAATACAATGGGCGGACTTATGGCTATTTAGCCATTTCTTCCAGACAACCCAAATATATGTATATTTCCTACTATGAGTAACGATCGCTATCAGGTGTACATGATAGCAACCGGGACCGACGGCTTAACGTGCTCTCCGAGGCACGGTGGGGAGACCCACAAGGACTGCACAAACACCCAGACCACGGCAAACATCTGTATGGCCAATACAAATGTTGTCGTGTGCGGGGATCGAACCCGCAACCGCTCGCGCAACAGCCAATCGCAATCCATTGCTGTGACCGCTGCGCCAACGCGGCGTCAAATGTTGCGTTTATGTAAGTAATACAAAAAAACTACGATTTTAATTTAATAATCCAACTTGTGAGATTACGAAAAGCGCGGATAAATTCGGCATATAATTATTATTGATGAATATATTACACAATCAGTTAATAAGGCAATAAATCTCTGTTTAGATATTTCAACTCTCAAAAGCAATTTTTTGAAGAAAATTACAACAAAAAATAATAATAAATAATACATTTTAGTATCCACTAAATTTTATTTAAATTCTAATATATTGTAGCATTATCTATAGATATAAAAGAGATTTCAACCCATTGACTCATCACGATATCTCTGGAACCATAACGCGTAGAGACTTGAAATTTGGTAGGAATATTCCTTTCGCCGAGTAGAGGTCAGCTAAGAACGGATTTTACAAAATTCCACCACAAGAGGGGGGCGGGGGTTAATAAAATATATGGCAAAACAACGTTTGCGGGGTCACCTAGTATACATATATTTCCGAAGTACAAAACACATATCGTCTGTACACATAGTCGTTACAGATGACAGGTAACTCGCCCGAGAGGTACCCACAAAGGCCGTTTCGACAAACAATGATTTCCGGATCCGCTTGCAACATGGCGGTATTATAGCTTTCAGATTTGCATCGAGTTGCGTGTGCTTTTGTGAAAAATGGATACCGTCTTTAGTATTGTTATGCTTTGTTTACTGAAATATTCGTGTATTGGAAATTTTGGACCTATTCGAGTCGAATATTGTAAAATTTGTAGAAAAATTACTTTTACATTGAAAAACGAGTGTCCTTTAGACCTCACGACTGAAGTAAACTTACTAAACGTATCTCTCTTTCTATCTTCACTAACTTATATCTCTCTCTCAACTTCCGTTCGTCTCGCCCAATCACACTTTTCGTAACGCACTCGTCACGCATTAACCAGCTTACTCCCCAAGTCGTAAGTGCGTAAAGAAGTTTTACTTCAATGAGGTAATGACTGTTATAAATAGTGCCTTTACAAGCAGTGCAAACTTAGCACCTCATCGATGGAATTTTGGGTCGAAAATGACCTTAATCGATAGGTCTACGTTAGGTCCGTATAGGTCCACTAAATTTTTCGTTAGGTCCGGTATAGTTTTTTAATAAATAATTTTTTAAATTTAGGTTAAAAAAAATGCAATTTTAGCACCCCATCCAAGGATTTTTAAAACCAAAATGACCTTAATCGATAGGTCTACGTTAGGTCCGTATAGGTCCACAATAATTTTTGTTAGGTCCCTTATGGTTTTTTAATAAATATATTTTTTTTAATTTTGGTAAAAAAAAATATGCAATTTTAGCACCCCATCTATGGATTTTTGAAATTAAAATTACCTTAATCGATAGTTCTACGTTAGGTCCGTATAGGTCCAGTAAATTTTTCGTTAGATCCGCTATAGTTTTTTAATCAATATTTTTTTTTAATTTAGGTAAAGAAAAAGCAATTTTAGCACCCCATCCAAGGATTTTTAAAATCAAAATGACCTTAATCGATAGGTCTACGTTAGGTCCGTATAGGTCCACAATAATTTTTGTTAGGTCCCCTATAGTTATTTAATAAATAATTTTTTTTAATTTGTTAAATAAAATATGCAATTTTAGCACCCCATCTAAGGATTTTTGAAATCAAAATTACCTTAATCGATAAGTCTACGTTAGGTCCGTATAGGTCCACGAAATTTTTCGTTAAGTCCTCTTTAGTTTTTTTATAAATAATTTTTAAAATTTTGGAAAAAAAATTCGTATTTTAGTAGCTAAAAAACTATGGGGGACCTAACAAAAATTATTGTGGACCTATACGGACCTAACGTAGACCTATCGATTAAGGTCATTTTGATTTTAAAAATCCTTGGATGGGGTGCTAAAATTGCATTTTTTTTTACCTAAATTTAAAAAAATATTTATCAAAAAACTATAGCGGACCTAACGAAAAATTTAGTGGACCTATACGGACCTAACGTAGACCTATCGATTAAGGTCATTTTCGACCCAAAATTCCATCGATGAGGTGCTAAGTTTGCACTGCTGCCTTTACAATAATTAGGTCTTTGACGGATGACAGGGGATCAGAGCGCAGTGGTTGCAGTAAGTGGCCGTCACGCTAACGTTCACGAGTTCAATCAAAATATCACCAAGCTCATGGCAAATGTTTATACTTTATATACACCATAGTGGTGGTCTCGGCGCTTATGTTGTTAATTTACCAATATGGAGAGTTTAATCCGCTACACACTGCTTCGCTGTGACCAATAGAATTCACAGAACTTCATCTACAGCATGTAAATTTCCTCAAGACTGAAGTCCACGGTTAAGCACGAGAAGGAATTTAAAAAGCAAATCTAACACTTGAAGATTTAGCAGTACCAGCCACTCCCTTGTTATAACCACTTGGACATTCTGGCTCCGAAATAAACTGACTCGAACGCACCATTTCGCCTCCGAAACAAACTGAATCACGAGCGAAAAAAAAAAGTCTAAAGCCTCTCGTAACGTCTAAGTTTTACATGCTGGTTGTATTTTCAAACTCGGAGTGAGTTTCAACTTTATTAGTGCAGACGAAAATAAAACAAAAATCCTCATTTCGATATTAAAACATCACCACCATAGAAACCATTCCTATCATATCGAAGACAAACTTTTGTTTAAAACTGTTGTGTTTTCTGCCTAAACCTAAATTATCTGAAAAGTTTTAAGCTTCAAGATTTCATATAAGTATTTATATTATGTACTTACACATTTGGATAATGGTTTAATTGACCATGCTTCACTGAAAAAGAAGGCGATTGACGTTTTAGTTATTAACTGAAGTTATTAATTATCTTGAAGAAATGACAATCAAAAATAAGTTATTATTTATCTTGAAGAAAATTTTCATTATTCAGTCTGATCGTCTTAAAGTTTCGAAGTTATGATACTACTTAGAAAGCAGTTTACTCTTCATTTCGAACGAAATTGTAGGTATTGTATGTGTGTATATAAAGAAACGTGATACAACAGCTCGGTGGCTCATTGGAGCACCGAAGTCGTTTAAAGACAAAGGTCGCCGCCGGTCAAATGACTGATACGAACTTGAAGCGAATAATCTGATAAAAGCTCTGATTCACACACATACACGCCTACTTTTCTTTTATGTACCTATCGTTAATACTTTTCAAATTTTTAATTACATCTGCCCTTATGTTCATCATTTTATAGATACATAGTATAAAAGTCGCTTCCCGCTGTCTATATGCTTAGATCTTTAAAACTACGAAACGGATTTTGATGCGGTTTTCTTTAGTAAATAGAGTGATTCCAGAGGAATTTATATATATATAAGACATGCATAATATAGTAGAGAAACACTAATAGTTTTAGAGATTTCTAATGTGATGTCGTAAATATATTTTTTGCGCTTAGATACATTGCAAATATTTATTTTATATTTAGTATCAGCATTGCACCCGTGCGAAGCAGGGGCGGGTCGCTAGTAATTAATAAGTTAAATGGTTTCATATGTACATACAGCAAACGAAACTATCAGACCCAAGAGACATTGTACCGTATTGCGAATCGTCAAATGAGTGATTGAATGTGAAAAATACGTTTTCAAAAATTTTTCAACTTTCTGCGCAATTTTCTACTAAATGTCAGAAAAAACTTTAAAAAAAATGCCCATTCGATCCAGCCGTTCTCAAGTTTTGCGCTTAAGAATCGATGACATAAAAACTATAGAACTCAGACAAAACCAAATGAAAGCAGAACTGAACGTAATATTTTTATTATATTTTTGCATATGGGAAGGCGGCATAATCGTTTGAACAGTAATTTCTCTTAAGCTTTGTGCAAAGCAATTAAGCAGGACACAAATTTCACAAAGAGCTCGCTAATAAAACAGACAACCTTTTTATCAAGTTTTATCTATACATAAAAATGGTAGGAAAGTCAAAACTGTACATTGAATATTTTTTTAAAAGAATAGTCGGGGTGTGATCTACAATCGATACCGAAGCCAAAAATATAGTTTTTAGAATTTTTGCCTGTTTGTCTGTATGTATGTCCGGGATAAACTTGAAAAGTACTGCATGGATTTACTACAAATATGGCACGAATATTATTAAGAAGTCGGGTCAACAAATAATCACGCTATCACCTACGGGGAACGAGCAGTGAACCTTTATTTGCTGTATAGCGTTCACGCAGACGACGTCGCGGGCAGCAGCTAGTTATTCAATAAACAACTTTTTAACATAAAAAAGGCTAGTACAAATAAATAAACTATTGGACTTGGTATACTGCAGTATTAAGTTGTTAAAACTTCCAACTGAACCCAGTAACTTTATCGATGGCTTATTAAAATAATTTGCCGCATGTTTGAAAGGGACTTAAGAACTAATGAACCGCTTTAGCTTAGAAGTTTTTTTAAAACATCGTCAAAACTTCTTAGAAAATAAAAAAATTAAATTGGATGGAATTTTTGTTTGAAGAGCCTCAAATACTTATAGTTTTTGAAGTTTTTTGTTGCAAATTTCAACTACAAATAAAATAAAGCGGCAACTATCCCATAGCTGAGACTAGGCTTTTCTTCTACGTAAGAGTAGTATAGACTATAGAGTCTAGACCAGGGGTCGTCAAATGGCGGACCGCGGTCCCCATCCGGACCGCCGACCCATTTTGTGCGGACCGCGAGAACACAGGTACTTATACTACAGAGCACCTACATAAATTAATAAAAATATATTCCACGCAACTTCAAACTTCGGACAGATAGTCCGCAATAAACAATGTCCTTTTTGTGTAAAAATACTTTTGTTATTTCGTTTGTTTAATAAATATTTATTTCCATAAAATGATGTGCGGTTCGCGACGGTCATTTCAGTTCTTCAAACGTACCCCGAGCGAAACTAATTGGTGACCCCTGCCGGGCTAGCATGCGCGCCACGACAAAAGTTTGTCTACCCCTTTTCTCGTATTATCTCTTTATGTCTACAGTAGCTAGCATGCGTGCACGTGATACTCTTCTCGTCACGACAATTGAAGAGATAACAAGAAATTTTAGTTATCGTAGTTTTGTCGAATTTTGACGTGATTTTGACGTTTTAAGAAGATAAACTACTCGTTGTCAATATTAGAAAGACTACGATAAACGAAATATATTAAAATTATAAATATTATTATAATATCTTTTGTATACCATGGCGTTTCCGTTCCGTTTTGTCTTCGGAAGAGAATTATGTCTCTCGTCTTGCGCATGCTAGGGTAATCGAGAAAATACTCGATGTAGACATTATCTATCTCTCTCGTCAAGAGATTATCTCGTTGTACGCATGCTAGCCCGGCTGGTCTAGACTCTAGGTCTAGACTATACTCTAGAGCAGGGGTATCGAACTCAATTTTGCAAAGGGGCCAGATTCAAATACAAAAAATGTACTGAATTATTATAACATTTTTTTTTTTATGTAACTAGTATGGCAAACAAGCGTACGGCTCACCTGATGGTAAGACCGTAGCCTATAGACGCCTGCAACACCAGAAGCATCGCAAGCGCGTTGCCGACCCTATCCCCAATCCCCCCCAGGAGCTCTGGTCACCTTACTCACCAACAGGAACACAATACTGATTGAAAACAGTATTATTTAGCAGTGGTCTTCTGTAAGGTCGAGGTACTACCCCAGTCGGGCTGCTCCATATTTTGAGCAGGAAATTTCCTGCTGTGCCCTACCTCGGTAAAAAAATTTTTATTAATTTATTTACGGTTGTTAAAAATCGCGGCCGATCGCGGGCCGTATTGACTTTGACATCCCTGCTCTTAAGAGCTTCATCCATCAAACCGCTTCGTTGCTCTAACGACGGCTAACTGTTTGTCATAACAACCGGTACCTACGTCTTTATTTGCTGTCTCAACCACGATGGTAGCCACAAAAAGTTATAAAAAAATAACAGAGTAATTATTTTATAACTTTAACACTTTTTTTTGTACAAGTCTAATAACTCAGTCTGACTAAGTATAGCAATTCTGTGACACTTGATTTTCCAAGGGTGATCACGAAGTGTTTAGGGTTGGCATTGTCTATATTTACCCTCTCACCCCGTCTATATCCTTTGTGATATTATAAAACAGAAACGTCAAACCCTATTTTAATCAATACATATAAAAATGGGTACACATATGTATAATAAATTGTAGTCGACTGATTTAGACTATAAAAAATATTTGCATGAATGCATTTAGCCTGTAACATATCCCCTTGCTGAACATATATCTCTTTCTCCATGTAGAAGAAGGATTGGAGTTTAATTCACCACGCTGCTCCGAGTTGGGGGTTATGTTCCCTACTATGAGTAACGATCGCTATCAGATATTTATGATAACAAGTGGCACTAACGGCTTAACGTGCTCTCCGAGGCACAGTGGGGAGATCTCAAGGGCAGATATCGAAATCGGAAGGAAATATTTGTACAAATACAAACATCCATTAAATATGTGCATTAGAAAAAAATGTATCCACCATCACCCAGTTCCCAGTTCAGGAAAAAAGACTAGGAGTTACGTAAGTGTAGTAGTCTAGTAGATAATAAAACAATTATTTTTATTTTAATATTGTCTGTCTGTTTTGTATGTTTGTTCCTGCATGATGCAAAGTTTGCTGCATAAAATATTTTCTAAAAAATTATAGAGAAATTGGACCGAAGTCATTTTGTACATACATAAGCCAAGCAGGCGGAATCGCGGGTAGGAGTTAGTTTTATTATGTAAATACAGTAACTACATATTCTAAACAAAGCTGACGATATAGCTGGTAGATGTCGTTATCCATACTCCATACTAATATTATAAATGCGAAAGTATCTCTGTCTGTCTGTCTGTCTGTCTCGCAATCACGTTAAAACTACTGAACAGATTTAAATAAAATTTGGTATACAGATATTCTAGAGTCTGAGAAAGGACATAGGCTACTTTTTAATGCGAATAAAAGGGTGTAAGGGGTTGAAAGGTGGGAATGAAAATTTGTATGAAACTATGTTCGTGTTTCGTAACTGTCAAACATTTAATGTTCATCCCGTCGATATGGTAAACTCTCCGATAAAATTAAAGAACGTATTTAAATAAAGCTTTTGAATCGACAACATATATCCACAATATACGGATAGTGGCGTATTTTACATTTTAAAAATGTATAATAATGTCAGTAATGAAAACGGATTGACATAATATATATTGGTTGTCAAATATAAAACGTAGTGGTTATAATATACTCTTTGGTCAAATATTTATGCGTGCGTTCAGAAATGTATTTAGTGTAAACTAAGGAAAATATATCAAGCTAATTAATTCTTATACTATTGAAAAAAAGGAAAGCATTTTTTTCCCTCAAATCAACGCAGGTGAAACCGCGGGGCACAGCTAGTATTATATATTTACAGTAACCTATTTATAAACTCATAACTTAATTAACGAACTAATTTTGCTAATAAGTAGTATCTAAATGAAGCCGGGTTGAGTCGCGCGTAAAAAGAATATATCTGTAGTGTAAAATTTGATAAGGCTATATATAACATTTTAGTAACTATTTTTCTCAAACAACCGCGGGTAAAACGGCGGGGCAAAGCTAGTTTACATATATATGTCACATTTAAGAACTACATTATATTCGTTTCAAACACGCGACAAAATAACGATAAGTAGGTTCAGTCACGTCCTGGGCCGTGAATATATTTTTACTAGTTTCTGCTCGCGACTTCGTCCGCGTGGAATAGGAACAATTCTGTCATACATGATTCTTTCGAAACTTTAACTGTTTACGCAGCGCACGCAGCGGAAGCTCTCAAAAACATACCCCGATTTTGAAACTTTCTTCATTGGTGCTCCGGTCCTTTTGGTCTTAGCGTGATGATATATAGACTATAGCCTTCCTCGATAAATGGGCTATCTAACACTGTAAGAATTTTTGAAATCGAAATAGCAGTTCCTGAGATTAGCGCGTTCAAACAAACAAACTCTTCAGCTTTATAATAATATTAGTTTTGTATAGATTACTAGCTTCAGCGCGCGACTTCGTCGGCGTGGACTCCGCTCCTATTGGTCTTAGCGTGATGATAGGGCCTATAGCCTTCCTCGATAAAAGGGGTATCTAACACTGAAAGAATTTTTCAAATCGGACCAGTAGATCCTGAGATTAGCGCGTTCAAACAAACAAACAAACAAACAAACTCTTCAGCTTTATAATATTAAGTATAGATTATTTAGAATATTGTTATGGTTATAGTAAAGGCCTGTTTCACCGGATGCTGATAAAACTTATCTAACACATAAGTTACTGATAGGCTTTAAAAAGGCTAAGCCTTATTTCAAATCAATCCTTTTATACAAATCTCAAAATATCTTGTATCATGTCAGCTGACAATATGAATTATATGTTGTTACTTGTTACTAGCTGCTGCCCGCGACGTCGTCTGCGTGCGTTCATTGCTCGTTCCCCGTAGGTGATAGCGTGATAATATGTAGCCTATGTTCTGACCCGACTTCTTGATAATATTCGTGCCAAATTTGAAGTAAATCCATGCAGTACTTTTTGAGTTTATCCCGGACATACATACAGACAAACAGACAAAAATTCTAAAAACTATATTTTTGGCTTCGGTATCGATTGTAGATCACACCCCAAGTATTCTTTTAAAAAATATTCAATGTACAGTTTTGACTTTCCTACCATTTTATTATATGTATAGATTATTTTGAGTTTACAATATTTATGTATATTTATTAAACGCCATGGTGCACCATTGACTACCTATTCTAGATTTTCCAATGTGTAAACATTGTTGTAACACTTTCATTTGTACACTAAATTTTATTTTACCACTACTAAGTTTACAAAGTTTAAGATTAGCATTCTATTCAGTTACACATTATTTTAAAGTTTTTTTATTGATCGGTCAATTAAAATTTCAGGCACGTCAATTAGTAACTTAAAAAATCGTTAAATTCTTAATATATTTAAATGTAATAATTACGTATGCATGTATTCATGTCAACTAAAATTCCACGATTACGGGCAAATATTGCGTATAAAAATGCGAACCTTATTTAAGTTATTTTTACGATATTACTTATGTAAATTATCAACTCCGATGGAATATAAAAAGGTATTATAATTATTTTATATCATTACTAGCCGATCCGGCAGACGTTCTCTGCCCGGAAAACAGCTACCAAATTTGATTACTTACATACCGCTAGCAGCGCCACCTACCGGGTCCTATTGAGATAAAAACTAACCTATCTCCAAAGTTGGACCAAATTAGAGATTCTTACAAAATTTAATAAAAAATTTGTTCAGTAGTTTCAGAGTTTATCGTTAACATACATCGTGATACGAAATTTTTATATACATAGATGGTAAGTGGTTACCGTAGCCTACGCTTGCAACACTAGGAGCATCGCAACCCTATCCCCATTCCCCCCAGGAGCTCTGGTCACCTTACTCGCCAACAGGAACACAATACCTACTGCTTGAAAACAGTATTATTTAGCTGTGGTCTTCTATAAGGTCGAGATACTACCCCAGTCGGGCTGCTCCATATTTTGAGCAGGAAATTTTCTGCTGTCGCCTACCTCAGTTTTGAGCAAGATACTTCCTGTTGTACCTATATAAAGGTATCAAGCGGAACACGCAGTCTGCATTGTAAAAAGTCTGCATCTTTAAAAGGTTCCGTCTTTTAGAAGTTATTACAGCATGGTTATGAGTTCAATAACTTAGCCTTGTGGCTGAGTTAATAATCCTATCATTAACCATTAAAATGTAATAGTCTATCACTACAATTGTCGTACGTAATGGTATGGCTCGGTGCAGGCGAGATGTTTGGCATGAAAAAAAAAACCGTTGATCACAAGTCACTTACCATCTAATCCGACAGCGAGTTGACTTCCTGTAACAAATAATATCCACAAATTAATATACCATAACAATTTGATAAGTATAATTTCTAATCTATACTAATATAATAAAGCTGAAGAGTTTGTTTGTTTGTTTGAACGCGCTAATCTCAGGATCTACTGGTCCGATTTGAAAAATTCTTTCAGTGTTAGATAGCCCATTTATCGAGGAAGGCTATAGGCTATATATCATCACGCTAAGACCAATAGGAGCGGAGTCCACGCCGACGAAGTCGCGCGCAGAAGCTAGTTTAAAGATAAACCTACACTCATTATTTAATATCATTTATGAGTTTCCGACTAGAGAGTCACTGTTTGTGAAATTAATATAACCTTTATTTTCCAATATTTTGCACATTGTTTAATTGTAATAAGTTATAATGTAACGCTATAGTCAGTCAGTCAGTTCAGCCTATTGCAGTCCACTGCTGGACATAGGCCTCCCCAAGTTCGCGCCGTTTTTTTACACATTCTACTCATGTAACGCTTCAAACCTGGGCAAATGCATCTCCATATAACTATATAAGAGATTTAACTGAGGTAGGGCACAGCTAGAAATATCCTGCTCAAAATCTGGAAGCCCAACTGGGGAAGTACATCGACCTTAAAGAAGACCATAGCTAAATATTACTGCTTTCAAGCAGTTTTGTATTCTTGCGGAGTAAGGTGATCAGAGCTCTTGGTGGGGATTGGGGGTAAGGTCGGCAACGCAGTTGCGATGCTTGTGGTGTTGCAGGCGTCTATAAGCTACGGTAATCGCTTACCATCAGGTGAGCCGTAAGCTTGTTTTCCGAAGCGTCGGAGATAAACTACGCTATTCTACTCCGGTTTAGCGGATCCTGCTAGCAGCGGAATGATACAGGCTGAACCAACTATGAACGCAGTGTGGGACGTCCTCCGGCCCGTTGGACCGACGATCTTCGTAAGATGGCCGGCGTAGGCTGGATGAGGATTGCGGAAAACCAGGATGTCTGGCGCGAACTTGGGGAGGCCTATGTCCAGCAGTGGACTGCGATAGGCTGATGTGTGTGTGTGTGTGTGTGTGTGTGTGTGTGTGCGTGAACCAATTAATCTTTATTATATACCAAAATAGAGACACACCTACCGTATTTTTCATTCTACAAGACTCAGATTTTTCCAGACGAAGTGGACTCATATTTGGCCCAAAAAATTCGAATATGCCTCGTTCTGAATCTTCAGGTATTTACGTACAAAGTTTTATTTCAGTCCGTTCGGTGGTTTCAACATAATAGTACAAAGTGTTTTTCTACCACCTGTTCACCCCAAACTTTCGGAATATTATATCAGTAGGAAAACAAGTGCACTGAAAATCATACAAATAGAATCTTATGTCTCTCCCATACAAATATAAACAAGATCGATAGCGTCGCCTTACGAAGACAAAGTTGACCCCCGGTTGTAACTTAACTTAGTGATAACGTGCGTATCGAGTGTATCATCCACTGAATATAGTATACTATCGAGCTATAAGCGAGCGATGAAATGTACCACTTTCAAGTGCCTACTTATACTTATAACGGTTTTCAATAAGATTTTCAAAAATAAAAAAAGATTTATTTCTCAAAATATCCACACCACATTACATATCAAACTACACACAAAACAAAAAAATTGAAATAAAAAGCAAATCGAGGAACTGATCTTATAGTATCTCCCACAATTCTCTCCCAGAAGGTGCGCAGAGAACATTAAGTAAATCGCAGAATAACACTTTTCATACTAACAGGGCCGCGAGTGTTTGAAATCTTTGAGGCTTATATCACCCATCAGTGGACATATAATAATGTGAAGATAAAGAATGTGGTCTTATCGTTAGCTAAAAAGTAATTAACTATGTTTAGATAACTACCTTTTGTAGATACCAATTTAAGATTTTCTTTGACACTATTTCTATTACTTAATGTTTTATTTTTATTTTACAGAAAATCATATTATTGTCTTGTACTGAAATGAAACTTTTTTAGAAATGTTGTGATTCAAAAACTCGATGTAACGAAAATGCGTCACGATAAAAAAGAAACGTAAATGTATAGGAGAGAATGAAAATTAACTAGAATACATTACTGCTAATAACGCGTAAGCGACGAGATTTGCAAGGCTCTTACGACCTCGTTCACGAGACCGTGATCACTGTCGATAGAACAAATAGCAATGGCGTACCTACCTACGACTTTACAGAAGTTTAACTTCTGCCGTGTGTAAATTGCACACACATACTTTTTTGGATTGTATGTATATTTGCAGTATTTGTAATTTGCTTTATTGCAGTAATGTAGCTTAGTATCGCTCGCATTCGCATCGCAACCAGTATCAAACGAACCTAATTAGCGAAGCACTCGTACGTAGTCGCGATTCGTTAGCTAGTGTTTTAATTGCGACGTGTTGCGACACGTTAGGCTCGGCTCGAGTGTTTCATGCCGTCCGTGTTTTTGTTAATGGCTTTGGTTTAATATTAGTTTTCGTGTACGTTTATCCGTCTGCCTGATCTGCGTGTTTACTATGTAGTGTTGATTTAGTGTTAGAATCGTAGAGCAGACTATTAGAATGTACAGGAAAGTTAGAAGATAAGAATCTATATCTATGTTACATCTATAATAATATTATAAAGCTCGCAGAATCTCAGGAATTATAGGTTCGAAAAAACTGCATGGCACAGCTAGTCTAAGTTAAAGGAATTATTCAAACCGATTTCGTACACTAGGGCCATTTAAATTACTTTCCGTCTATTTAGAAAGTACATAAAAAGGTCAATCACCTTTTAACACTTCACTGCTGCTAGATAATGGGGGCCTTCTCTATATTTTGAAGACAATTATGATAATATCATTGTACAAATATTTTTTTCCGGTTTATATGTCTTGTGATTTGTGAGTCTCCCCACTGTGTTTCGGAGAGCACGTTAAGCTGCCGGTGGTTATAGTATACACCTGATAGCTATCGTTACCCATAGTAGGGAATATATCCGCCAACCCTCAGTGGAGCAACGTGGTGGATTAAGCTCCAAGCCTTCTCCACACATGCATACTACATGGAAAAAGAGGTCTATGCCCAGCAGTGGAATAACTTTTCCAGGATTGTTTCGTTTTCTGACAGTCTTGGCAGGATTCAAAGTTAATCGTATATTAATATTTAAGATATTTCATCTTATTTAGTTCAGTTTGAGCTATCGTTGAAGCCACTTCGAAGTGAAGACTAGTGATCAAGAAGTTATACCAGCGAAACCTACGACATTGGCTAAGACCTCGGACAGTGTTAGTGCTTAGTGTTTGTACTTAGTGCTTAGTGTTTGTACCTAGTGCTTACTGTTTGGATCTAGTGCAGGGATGGCGAACCTTTTTTGATTTTCGTGCCACAAAGTCATAAAAATTCCTTTCTAAATAGGTAACGTGCCACAATAAAATTTCATTCAAAATGTTAGCGTGGTAAAACTATACGTCAGTATAATAGTCCAGAAGGAATCGGCGCATGAGTTCCGAAAACTATTCCACCTCAATTTTTTTATGCAATCCTCTTCAAATTGCCCCACTAATGAAATAAATGCACGTTGCAAGGGGGCCACTCCGTCCCATATTGTTTAAACCAAAATTGTTTAAACAATTGCAAGGAATTGTTATTTTTCAAACAGACATTTTTTTAATATTCTTTATTAAAATACAAATAAAAAAGGTCCTATTACTTAAAGTTAATATTTTTAGAGATATTAATTTTTAAAGGTTCATTTTTAAGGTTCAAATTTGGATACTTTTGATCCATGAAAAATATATTAAAGAAAAAAAATAAAATATAAATTATATATTTTATTAATTCTTTATTTAATATTTCAAACACAATTTTTTATAAAAAATTTCATTGTTTGTACCTGTTTTATAATTTTTAATTTCGTGTACTCAAAAGTATGGGAGCGGTCCATAAACCACGTGGTCATATTTTAGCACTTCTTAGACCCTTCCCCTCCTCATGCAGCCTAACGTAGCTTTTCATGTTACATTTTCTGCCATACCTAAAATTCTCTCTTTCACTGTATTCGTAGCTACCGGCATGTCCTTAATTCTTTGTTCAAAATCAAGAAATATATATCTACGTTTAATATTAGCCTTACATCTTATAAATTTTTTTGAGAACACATTTCTATCAAAAAAGATATTTTTTTTAATTTTTTGTGTGCGTGCCATCAAAATTTTCAAACTTGCCACTTGTGGCACGCGTGCCATTGGTTCGCCATCCCTGACCTAGTGCTTTGTGTTGGACCTAGTACTAGTGAATAAAGTCTCTAAAAGAGTCAGCAGGTCTTTCTCTCCAAATCATTAGAACCCTAACACGTAACAATAATTTATTTGTTATAAACTGATATTATTTGTTAACAATCTCATTATTTAGTAATTATAATCCTAACTTATAAATGCTGTGAATATTTTAAAGTTAAGTTTATATAGAAAATGACTACAATTTATTATGTTAAACGCCTTACGTACATGTACAGTGTAGTTATTACATTATTATTATTATAGTGTAGTTATTACATTTAAAAAAAAACCTTCCTCGAAGTTAAACTAAAAAAAAAAAAAAAAGAAATCGCTGGGCCACACGCAAAAACATAATGGTACATCTGTATGACTGTAAATTTGAAAAGTAGCTCTGAAAGATGCATTGTGCCTGTAATGGTTGTTTTCGCTTACTTTAATCTTGGAGCCCTCACGTGCCATTACTAGTTTTTATTTTTTTGGCATAGGGATGTGGGTTTTAAAATATAAGTGGTTGAAACGATGATTTTAGGAGAAAATTTTTATAGCGCAAAAGTTTTTTAAAAGCTTCTGTTTAAGTAACTTTGGGGTATTTTACAGGGAAAATGTTAGTTGCAGTCATTTTGTTCAATTGTATTGTCTTGAAGTAAATAATTCAATCTCTAACAAAATGAACAGTCGTATTTATAACGGAATATTAAGTATTTACCTAAAATATTTAAATTAACTTCCAATATTCTTTAATTACGGAACGAAAACAATTATTGTTTGAAAAAGCATTACATTTTAGCGCCTAAAATTATACATCTTACAACGGGCTACTCAAACGAGTAGCCCGTTGGCGCAGTTTGTAGTGACCCTGCTCCGGGGGTTGTGGGTTCGATTTCCTCCCCGAGTCTGGGTGTAATATACATATTTATTTATATATGTATTATTTATAAGTATGTTTATCGAAAAAAAAATATGTAGCAAGACCAGACTGGCTGTTTCCTAACATAACACAAGCATTAAGTTGCTTACTTTACGAACAGACGACCGTGTGTGTAATGTGTAGATATTTATTTATTTACAAAGGAGATAAACAATCTATAGGTACTTACAAAATAAAATGTGCGGAAAATGTTTTTTTAATTTTTTTTTATAACTAGGTCGGAAATCACGAGAACGGCTCCCCTGATGGTAAGCGCTTACCGTAAAAAAAGTATCGCAAGCTCCTTGCCGACTCTAACCAAGCAAGCTTTAAAGCACTTTTGCATTGTCATTTCACAACTAAAATTATATTATTTTTAATGAATTAATTACAGTTCAAAGTATAGCTTCCAACGATTAGGAATACCTAATGATTATGCAGAGAAGAATCGTTAGAGACTCACGAGTTACTCTTAATAAAAATAATTATTATAAAACTAGCGACCCGCCCTGGCTTCGCACGGTTGCAAAAACTATCAGTGTTCCTCTACCATATTATGCATGTATTAAACATATAAACCTTCCTCTGGAATCATTTTATTTACTAAAGAAAGCCGCATCAAAATCCGTTGCGTAGTTTTAAAGATCTAAGCATACAGACAGCGGGAAGCGACTTTGTTTTATAATATTATGTAATGACGAGTAAAAACCTGTATGAAATACATCGCGACTACATCGTCATTTAATTTTTTTCACTAATTCAATTAAAACCCGTACCATTTTTATCTCCACCGCAATCGGTAAAAACAAGTACTACATCCAGACTCCACGTAACTTGTGTCTAAACACGAGTAGTGCTTTTCATCCCAGTCTCGCTTGACACGGTTGAGTCGACACAGCGAAACGCCAAGTGTCTCCAGGCGACTTAGTAAAAGGTAGTTTTTTTTTCACATTTCTTACAACAAAAAAAAACTTGAGCAGAGAAAACACGTTACTTAGTATACAATCCTTGGGGTTTTCATTTACATTAGAATCAGCTCGGTTTTGTGATACAGTTAAGGATACTTATACTTTTGACTATGTGAAAACAATGTGCTTAAGTTGCAATATCCCTCTCATTATCATGTGTCTGGAAGAGATTGCTTCACTACATATTATAAAACAAAGTCTCTTCCCGCTGTCTGTCTGTCTGTCTGTATATATGCTTAGATCTTTAAAACTACGCAACGAATTTTGATGCGGTTTTCTTTAGTAAATAGAGTGATTCTTGAGCAAGGTTATTATATGTATAATACATGCATAATATAGTAGAAGAACACAGATAGTTTTAAAGTTTTCTAATGTGATGTCGTAAATAAACACATTTTTTGCGCTTAGATTACAAATATTTATTTTATATTTTATATTTAGTATCAGCATTGCACCCGTGCGAAGCCGGAGCGGGTCGCTAGTTTTAGCAGTAAGATCGCCTGGTTGTACAATACGACTATAATTGCTTATAATGTAAATTTTGTTCTTTATTTAACTGTGCATTAAAGTACATATACCTACTATTATTATGTTGAAATAGCAACATCAATCAGCACTAGCCGCACCTCGCAACTTCACCCGCGTATTTTTCGACTCCGTGGAAATATCGGGATAAAAATTAGCCTTTATCTTATTCTGATACTGCTAATGCAGTGCTGATAATGCAATGCTGTGACGCCGCGTTGGCGCAGCGGTCACAGCATTGGATTGCGAATGACTGTTGAGCGGGCGGTTGCGGGTTCGATCCCCGCACACGACACCATTTGTATTGGCCATACAGATGTTTGCCGTGGTCTGGGTGTTTGTGCAGTCCTTGTGGGTCTCCCCACCGTGCCTCGGAGAGCACGTTAAGCCGTCGGTCCCGGTTGTTATCATGGACACCTGATAGCGATCGTTACTCATAGTAGGGAATATATCCACCAACCCGCATTGGAGCAGCGTGGTGGATTAAGCTCCGATCCTTCTCCTACATGGGGAAGAGGCCTATGCCCAACAGTGGGATATTACAGGCTGAATCGTGATCGTGATTATTCTGATACTAGATTTTCGCCTTTTTTGTTCTAAGATAATTATATATTTTTTTAAATAATTATACACAAAATAACTACTAAAGTAAATAAAAGAGTTAAATATGTATTTCCGTTTTCTGATTAGAACGATGCAACGGTCACAGCGCTCGATCACGGCTGTTGAGGGTTCGATTCCTATAGTAGGTATACATTTGTATTGGCCATACAAATGTTTGGCGTAGTCAGTTGGTCTAGTTGTAGCAGTTTGTGCTTGTCAATTGTGTGTGTTTCCGCTACAGAAGTAAATCCTAGTAGGGGCCATTGAGTGTGAGGCGTTTAGTTTCAAAATTGAAAAAAAAATATTTTTATTTAAATGTGCACCTAAGAATAAATTTAATACCTACCGATAGTACAAAACATGTAGAAAATGCAATCGTTGAGTTGTCTATTATTTTCCTGGCATAACGACTGGGTTGGCAGGTATAAACAGGTATATTAATATATATTATTCTAGTTACTATCAGCCACATGTTTAATAAATAAATCTTACATCAAAATTAGCGCTGTTTCATTGCGAATACGATGACATAGGGTTACCTGCTAAAAGTCTGGTTTGCATGTCGGATACCGAATATAATATAGTCTGGCCAGGAATTTTCCAGCCAACCCTTACGCGATTTATAACATACTAGCGACCCTTTTTTTTTTTTTGGTATCGCAGGGTAACCCATTTACGGGTGATATCCAGGACGCCCGGGTAGGCAGTCCTAGACCGTATGTCGGACTCAGCATTTGGGGTGCTACTACCGCACTAAACCCCCTGCGGGAGCCTTCAGCCGCTATACTTGGAGGGTCCCGGATCTGCAGGCAACAGGATCCCTCCAGCGACAGGCTGGCCTCGGCGAAAAGGCCAGACTTCTCCTCCATGGGGACTGTCCGGCTCACCTCTGAACAGTCCCGACGACGCCGTGTCTAGCAGGACCGGGTTCCCATCCCGGCCCGACACGGGCACAGGGGCGTTACTGGAAGCGCATTAAGTAGCGCCTCCTACGCACCCCCATTCGTCGCCCGCGGGTGGAAGCCACATCGGCGGCCTCCTCTCTCACCCGCTCGTCGGCCTCCTTCTGGGACATTACTGTCTCGCAGAAGGAGACCATCGCCTTCCAGGACTCGTCGTCGCCGAGCATCGCGGTGATGACGCTCGGGAGTGACAAGTCCCCTCCGAGGACCGACGTCAGACCCTGACGCAGTGCCGCCCATCTCGGGCACACCTCGAGAGTGTGCTGGGCAGAGTCCACCGCCGCGCCACAATCGTGACATTCAGTCGTCGGCCTACTTTGGGCCGTCCGACACAGGTAGTCACCAAAGCAACCGTGCCCGGTGAGAACCTGCGTCAGACGGAAGGTGAGGGGCTTGCGTTTTCGACGCATCCACCGCTCAAGGACCGGGCGCAGGGCAGCCGTTACGCGTGTGCCATACGGCTCCTCCGCCAGGTCCTCCCCCCACCTCCGCATTAGCGCTTCCTGCCCTATCCGGCGCACCCGCAGGATCCCGTCCAACGTGGGGTTCTCACCAAGAGCCCTCCTACCCGAGACGTATGAGTAGGTCTCGGCAAGAACCTCCGCCACGAGTTCCCACGGTGGGTCGCCGGCTAGAGCAGTAGCTGCAGCCCACGATACCGTACGGTACCCCCGAATCACCCTCACCGCGATGGTCCTCTGCGCAGAGCGCAGCGCGGCCCTATTCCTCGCAGTGAGGCGATCCGCCCAAACCGGGGCACCGTACGTCGCCATACTCCGGCAGACACCGGAGTACAGCTGCCTGCAGGCGGCGCTGGGTCCTCCGAGGTACATACTAGCGACCCGCGCCGGCTTCGCACGGTTGCAAAAATGATCAGTGTTTCTCTACTATATTATGCATGTATTATACACATAAACCTTCGCCTGCCGGGCTAGCATGCGCGCCACGACAAAAGTTTGTCTACCCCTTTTCTCGTATTATCTCTTTAAGTCTACAGTAGCTAGCATGCGTGCACGTGATACTCTTCTCGTCACGACAATTGAAGAGATAACAAAAAATTTTAGTTATCGTAGTTTTGTCGAATTTTGACGTGATTTTGACGTTTTAAGAAGATAAACTACTCGTTGTCAATATTAGAAAGACTACGATACTATACTATATATAGTAGTATATATACTATAAATATTATTATAATATCTTTTGTATACCATGGCGTTTCCGTTCCGTTTTGTCTTCGGAAGAGAATTATGTCTCTCGTATTGCGCATGTTAGGGTAATCGAGAAAATACTCGATGTAGACATTATCTATCTCTCTCGTCAAGAGATTATCTCGTTGTACGCATGCTAGCCCGGCTGGAATCACTCTATTTATTAAAAAAAACTGTATCAAAATCCGTTTCGTAGTTTTTAAGATCTAAGCATACATACAGACAGACAGACGGGAAGCGACTTTGTTTTATAATATGTAGTGATTACTAAAGAAGATAATTATTTAATTTTTATTTTTTAAGCAGACGGGTGTAGACTGTAGATCTAGTTCGGATCTTAGACTATACAGTAATCTTGTCATGCTTATGTTAGCGTGATATTAAGTGTAACAAAGAATGCCCCTTGAGTCTAATAACAACAACATCGACCGAGGGGTTGATCGGAGTGACTCAGCTATTGTCGAATTAGTTTATCGACAAGTCAAATTATATGGTAATTTAAAATATAATGTATATTATCAATATTATTGTATGAATAATCATATGCAATATAATATGGAACATTTTACACGAACGTGCGCACACGTGAACAAACGCACTCACACATACAAACCGTTTACGTATCTTCAGGGTATACCAATCACGATTGAGCCTGTAATATCCCACTGTTGGGCATAGGCCTCTTCCCCATGTAGGAGAAGGATCGGAGCTTAATCCACCACGCTGCTCCAATACGGGTTGGCGGATATATTCCCTACTATGAGTAACGATCGCTATCAGGTGTACATGATAACAACCGTGACCGACGGCTTAACGTGCTCTCCGAGGCACGGTGGGGACCCACAAGGACTGCACAAACACCCAGACCACGGCAAACATCTGTATGGCCAATACAAATGCTGTCGTGTGCGGGAATCAAACCCGCAACCGCCCGCGGAACAGCCAGTCGCAATCCAGTGCTGTGACCGCTGCGCCAACGTCGTATAATCGTATATAAATAATAATTGCTAAATCGGTCTCTCAGTCAATCAGTAAAATGTTCTACATATTATTAATTAGTACCTGGTTGACCGAGCCTAGCTCGGTATTTTTTTTCTCGGCATTTTTATATTTTATTTTTATTTAAATAAAAAAATAATAGTGAAATTAGAAAAAAAAGAAAAAGAACAATAGTTTGGAGACGGATTTGAACCGTGGTCTCATCGGTTGACCCAGCGACCGATGTTCCACCAAGCTGTTATAACATAATTAAGAGACGTGAAATTTACTTTCCTAATCTAACGATATTTTAGCCATTTTTTCATTCCCTAAAAACAGGGATAAAACGACATTTTCTAAAAATGATTTCTAGCTAGATCAATTTTTCGCCCCCGAAATCCCCTGCATACTAAATTTCACGAAAATCGTTGGAGCCGATTCCGAGATTCAGATTCTATATATATATATATACAAGAATTGCTCGTTTAATAGTATAAGATAATTATCTCTCTTTAATTATAATGTAAATAATAATGAAATACTTTATTGCGTATTGTCTACATTGTAAATAACAACACAAAAGACTAAACGCCTGATGCCACAAGATGCACAATAAGGGGCGTTGTATGAACATTCATTTAAAATAATACTTAGTTCAAAAAAAAAAAAAAAACTAAAAAAACACGCTTTTATAAATATACCAAACTAAAAATTAGAGAATCTGAACGTTAGAAAAGTCCAAAGGATAGTGAGAAAAGCCTTGATTATTGTGCCAAGCCGTTAGGATAATTGAATAATTTTATCAAATTAGTGTATTGTCATCGGTCTTCGATAAGTCTACCAAGTTTAAATGAAATCTGAACGTTAGAAGTGGGTCAAAATGAAGTCCAAAGGAGTCGGTTACAAACTTACAAACATATTAACAAACATACAGGTGAAGCTAATAAAAAGCGTGTAAAAATGAGAAAATATGTTGATAACAAGCCACCATATATATTTAAGTATTTTTTAAACTACTAGAATATTACAGACCCCCTCCTCTATTGGGCACAGGACGCTGAAATATCATTGAAGCTTTACACGCCAAACTGCTCCACCGGGGATTAGCAGTTTCTGAAGTAGCCCATACAATACATTTGTTAAAAAAACTTTTCTTTAGAATCTAAAATGGTTCACGAATTCTCTAAAAAGTTAATCCGCCATTATTTTCAACAAAACCCACGACGATACAAAATATACAATTCTTTGAATAAATGGCTTTAAAAATCTATTATAGTTCTTTCTAGGTCGCAGTATTGTCACTGTTTTAAGTAGAACGCAAAAATAACAATTTAAAAATAGGCCTTTTAAAAGCATCGTATTTTTTTGTGTTATTTTTAAAGTAGACTAAATAATGAAGATTTTAGTTTTTGATCAGCAATGTTAAGTTTTGAATGGGCTTTGCTATGGTACGAGTTATGAGTGAAAGCGGGTTAGAATCGTTTTCAATTTATATACACTAGCTGTTCCCCACTACTAATTACGTGTGCCTAAACCACACCTGGAGTGTGTCTGCGCTCCTTCTCTATATAAACTATAAGTGTGCGAAATTTCCTACTCCTCCGTCTGCGCAATTTTCGTAAAAAGAGGTACAAAGTTTTTGCTGCGCGTATTAATATATAGATATCTATTTGTAATTAGTTTTCAACTAAATATACCTATACTAGCTTCTGCGCGCGACTTCGTCGGCGTGGACTCCCCTCCTATTGGACTTAGCGTCATGATATATAGCCTATAGCCTTCCTCGATAAATGGGCTATCTAACACTGAAAGAATTTTTCAAATCGGACCAGTAGATCCTGAGATTAGCGCGTTCAAACAAACAAACAAACAAACAAACAAACTCTTCAGCTTTATTATATTAGTATAGATTTAACCAGCATTGGAGCAGCGTGGTGGATTAAGCTCTGATCCTTCTCTTACATGTGGAAAGAGGCCTATGCCCAGCAGTGGTATATTACAATTATTACAGGCTGAAGCGTTGAGTATATATTTTTGTGAAAAAAAAAATATTAGTAACAATTATTATTAGTATTAGCATGAAACATTTGATTTTTTTTCTAGTTCCTATAACTTGCACCACAAACGCCAAGGGGAGCCACGGTAATAAACATGTCGGGTTTTATAACCCGCCCTGGGGTAACGCCGGTTGCTGGGTACCGCGATTGCTTATCAGTGTATATATAGCACTTTATATTATTACTTCTCAGATGGAACATGTCAAGCGAAAGCTTATTTTTCATAGAGAAAAGCTCGACAATACAGCGCGTTTTAATACATGGTAAGTAGCTATTACGTGTGCCAAGTTATTGTAAAGCTCACGGCTATATAGTAATTAGCTCTGCTCTGCTTCGTGCTGCTCCCGGTGGGATTGTTACGCCAGCTCATGATTTACCCGAAAAATATGAGGGAAAATGTAAAAGTTGGATTGTTGCTGAAAAGAAATATTTACAAACATACATAATTTTTTTTTACAATTTCTTTTAATCGAAACCTTAATAGCAATATTCGGGCATTTTACTGTATTATCAATGTTATTGTTGAGGGTTAACCATAAAATATCTGTCGTTACTAGTCTTCAAAATAATATTGATATAATAAGGATCATGAAGATAATTTAAGTTTTTGAATTTTTAAAGTTATTAAGACACTAATAGCTGCAACTTTGCGCTGTAAAAGGCCGATACTTGAATTTTTTGCTCTTCAGGCGCATATATCGCTATTCGCTACAATTCGTCAATACTTCGTAAATTTTTACTTAAGATAAAAATACTTTATTTATGATTGTTTTCTTTGTGACATAAATTGAAATTGTAAATTTTATCGTGTTTTAGTAATTAAAATCCACCACCACCACCACTTCAGCCTATCACAGTCCACTGTTGGACAAAGGCCTCCACAAGTTCGCGCCCGACATTATGGCGCGAGCTCATGTGTTTTGCCCATAGTCACCACGCTGGGCAGGCGGGTTGGTGACCGCAGAGCTGGCTTTGTCGCACCGAAGACGCTGCTTCCCGTCTTTGGCCTGTGTATTTCAAAACCAGCATGGATGGTTATCCCGCCATCCGTTGGCTTTTTAAGTTCCAAGGTGGTAGTAGAACTGTGTTATCCCTTAGTTGCCTCTTACGGCACCCACGGGAAGAGAGGGGGTGGCTACATTATTTAGTGCCGTAACCACACAGCACACACAGCAGTAATTATAATCAATTAGAACAAATTCAAATATAATCCTTGTAAGGATATTTCGTGTATATTCCCCTTATTTGATTTCTTCTGCTTTCCCTAAGCATCATCATTTTAATATGACGATGTGTTTTCGAAACCTGTTTGATTAAACAGTTAATTTTTAATTCAACTTGATGATTATAAAACATCAATCATCGTCGTCGCGTTCATATAACTAAATACGTCTAATTAAAAGTCCCCAAAACCAAAATCCAAATTATCATTTTTCTCATAAAACTTACGCCGAACTAATTTATTATGTACCGAATCAAATGAAAAAAATAAAATATTCATTTTAGAAGAGAAAAACAAAAACGTACAAAAAATTGTTAGGATGTAAAAACACAAAAATTTTCGGCAAATTTTATGGTTAGCACTTAACGGTTTACACTGTTCCCTTTGTTCTACCTCGAGGGCCGCTAATTAAGATGCCGAACCTAAAATAGCCAAAAACACTGAGAAAATAAACCGCTAACAACCTGACTGAGGTGGAAACTTTTTTAACATGGAGCCGAAATTAGCGAAGTAGTTGGAACAAGTTGTTTTAGGCTGGGTTTTCAATTGGTTCTGTATCACGGTTAGTGTATTTTGTTATATCTGATAATTATTACAATCAATATTAGAATAATCTACTGTTCCATTGGCGCCTTGGGTATTTTAGTTCCTGATGTTGCAGGATACCAATAGGTTACGGTAAGCGCTATCGTGAAATGGATAGTACCTTTATTTGTCACCAAGGTGGTACGATAGAAAAGGAGCAATGGATAAGAATTGCAAAATATCAGCCATTTAATATAATCAAAGTCACTGGAGTGCTAAGTTCATAAAGACCGTTGACGAAGTAGAATGCAAAGCATAACCCTAGATGTTTGACAATTTAAACTTTTTTTTTTTCAAAAACGGTTTTCGTGCGCTTGCCTACCCAATATTTTTTCATTCGGCTGGCAAAAAATGATCAGTGGACCGCATGTTTTGACATAACTGTTTTGGACTAAGATTTGGCCAGTCAGTCATTAGTACAAGCAATACTGATGGTATTTCTTTTAAAGTTTTGCTTTCTGTGATACCTGACAAAGAATTTATTTTTGTTCGAAACCGGGCATTTGTTATAACTTAAAATGCAAACGTGATCACTTGATCAGTATGGAGCTCTTCAAACTAAAGATAGAGTCGAGCCAGACGTGTAGACGCAAGGTGTAACAAGTTGAACTGTCTGAATAAATTAATTTCTTACGATCTTAGAAACTGCATCGAAGGGAGTAACGGGTCGGTGCATACCCTAATGCATTAAATTTTTATGCTATATAGTTTATGATGTGGATAGAAACTTGTGTGTGTACCTACTTTATACGTCTTTGTATAAAAATTCGGAACTATTATCTTATCTTATACTATTAAACGAGCAATTCTTGTATATATATACCTATATAGAATCTGAATCTCGGAATCGGCTCCAACGATTTTCGTGAAATTCAGTATACAGGGGATTTCGGGGGCGAAAAATTAATCTAGCTAGGATTCATTTAAAAAAATGTCGTTTTATCCCTGTTTTTAGGCAATGAAAAAATATCATTAGAATACGAAGCTTAATTTCACTACTGCCAACATAGCTGTAACAGCGTAATTAGGTAATCGGCGGGTGTCAAATCGTCTTGACCCGGGTTCGAATCTCAGTCTCCAGATTAATTTTTTTTCTTTTTTTTTTTTAATTTCACTCGTGATTTATTATTTAAATAAAATTAAAATATAAAAATAACGAGAAAAAACAAAAAACAAAAAATAAAATGAAAATACCGAGCTAGGCTCGGTCACCCAGGTACTTTTATGTTATATGAATTACTTATAATTTAGCGAGAATGAAATAGAGTGACCCATGATTAGTAATAGCACGTAGGTACCTACATCAGAAACAATAAAAATTATACTAATAACAACTAGACTAAATTAAAATTTACTTATTACATATCTATACAAATAAATAAAATTGGAGTGTCTGTTTGTAATATTAAAATAACCGCTTTTTACTAAATGCAATGGATCTATACACGGTACATATACCAAAATAACATTTTTACAATTTTTGTCTGTCTGTCTGTCTGTTTGTTCCGACTAATCTCTGAAACGGCTGGACCGATTTTGACGGGACTTTCACTGGCAGATAGCTGAGGTAATAAGGTGTAACTTAGGCAACTTTTTTACTACAACTGCGAACTGAACAATACCTTTTTTGTTAAATTCCACGCGGACGAAGTCGCGGGTACAGCAGCTAATAATAAATAAAAGCATACGGAGTCCCAATATTAGTTAGTGGTTTTACTGGTTATCAAATTTACATAGTAATTTCGATACACATATTAAGTAATAGTACTGTGATCATTTTAATAAGAAAAAAAGAATTCAAAACTTGCCAGTTGTTAGTTGAACCGGAGTAGACTTAATACTCTTAATTCCACATACATTTACAAGAAACGCCGCAGGTAGAAGACGGCACGGAAATATTTGGAATATCCAGTTGGGATCAGGGTTAATTACAGTATTTGAGGTAAAATTTAAATTAATACGAACAAAAAGTGGGCGTAAGATTCGAAAAGTTTTATAATATCTATTACTAGCTCTGAACTGCGGTTTCACACGCATTAAGGGCTTCCACCGACAGGCGCCGATTCGTAACGCAGATGCGATCTAAAGGGCGCCATACACGTTTTACACACACGTTTATTGTATGTTAATTATGATAACATAATTATTACCTATAGTATCTTCGCCGTGTGTGGCGCCCTTTAGATCGCATCTGCGTTACGAATCGGCGCCTGTCGGTGAAAGGCTTAATTTGAGAAAAAAATAACCTATAGCCTTCCTCGGGAAATGGGCTATCCAACACAAACAAAAACCCAATTCGAACCAGTTGTTTAGCGCGTTTAAATAAACAATCAAACTTTTCAGTTTTATAATATTAGTATATATTTGTAATGATCGCTATCAGGTGTACCTATATGATAACAACCGGAACCGACAGCTTAACGTCCTCTCCGAGGCACAGTGGGTAGACCCACAAGAACAGACATCCAAACCAGAAATATTTAACAAGTACAATATCCATCCCAAGCGGGAATCGAATATATATACATAAACGCACCACTACATAGCGGTTGCTTATATATACGGATTTTTTAGATTCTAATTAAAAATATACAATATAGAGAATGATTAATACACCACCGCAATACAAGACTATAAATCACTCAGTTATTGGTTATACCTAATTTAGAAATACGCCCCGCAGAGCTACAGAGCTACCTGGACGAGTAATATTCATGCAATCATTTTTTACTTCTTAATTATTGATAAACAAAAAATATAGACGAAGTTTGGTCGTCTATATTTTTCATTATTGTAATTTATGTTCATTTATGAGAGACGCAATTTCTAATTTGAATTATACATACATATAAATCACGCCTCTTTCCCGTAGGGGTAGGCAGAGACCACTTCTTTCCACTTGCTACGATCCGTTACGATAGTTACATACTTGTTTCGCTTCGTCCACTTTCATTATTCCTTTCATACACGCTCTTCGGTTTAGGGTACTCTTGACCTGGCCTTTTTTCAAGACGTCTCTGATCAGGTCTTGAAACGTCCGCCTAGATCTACCCCTTCCAACACTTCCATTCACACTCGCCTTATACACTTTTTTCGTTTTTTTGAAATATAATTTTTTGAGTTTAATTTACGTATTTATGAACAATATACATATATTTATACACAGATTTCTAACTAGTAGTGCAGTTGATATTTTCATTGCTTTTTATCGATTTAAAAAAAGGGGAGGAAATTGAGAAATTCGACTTTTTCAATGCGCGTTACCTCATAATTTATCAGGGTGTACCGATTTTGAAGAATCCTTTTTTTAATTGAAAGCTGATGCTTGTCTTGTGTTCTCTTTAAATTTGATCGAGATCTGAAAAGTATTTTTTGAGTTATCTCAAATAACATGTATTTAATTATATATATTTTCGTCTTCACCTCAGCCTATCGCAGTCAACTGCTGGACATAGGCCTTCCCAAGTTCGCGCCAAAAATGGCACGAACTCCTATGTTTTCCCATAGTCACCACGTTGGGCAGGCGGGTTGGTGACCGCAGGGCTGGCTTTGTCGCACCATTGACGCTGCTGCCCGTCTTCGGTATTTTCGTCTATACCTACGTTGTAACACGTGGTTCAATAAGTCCCGAGACTAAGTACTAAAAAAAGGTCTTTTTTATAAAATTAATTTTTATTCATCAACATAGTCTCCTCCAAGAGCGATACAGTCCCTCCAACGCTTTTCTAACTTTTCTATCCCATGTGTGTAGAACGATTTGTCTTTGGCTTCAAAATAAGCCTCCGTTGCTGCGATAACTTCACTATTTGAGTCAAATTTCTTACCCTGAAGCATTTTTTGAGGTCTGCAAACAGCCAGTAATCGCTGGGGGCCAAGTCTGGCGAATAAGGGGGATGAGGAAGCAATTCGAAGCCCAATTCGTTAATTTTGGCCATCGTTCTCACGGACTTGTGACAAGGCGCGTTGTCCTGGTGAAACACCACTTTCTTTTTGTTCATGTGAGGCCGTTTATCCGCAATTTCGTACTTCAATCGCTCCAATAAGCACATGTAATAGTCACTATTTATATTTTGCCCCTTTTCAAGGTAGTCGATGAAAAGTATTCCATGCGCATCCCAAAATATAGACGCCATAACCTTACCGGCCGATTTCTGAGTCTTTGGACGCTTCGGGCGGCTTTCACCAGCCGCTCTCCACTCCGCTGCCTGCCGATTGGATTCCGGAGTGAAATGGTATATCCAGGTTTCATCCATTGTTACATACCGACGTAAAAAATCATTTTTATTATGATTCATCAGCGCCAAACATCGCTCTGAATCATTGATACGTTGTTCCTTTTGATCAGTTGTAAGCAAACGCGGCACCCACTTAGAAAAAAGCTTTTTCATGGCCAAATTTTTATGTAAAATAGTGAAAACAGTACCAGCTGAAATTCTGAAAAAAAAAAATTCTTCACTATCTCGGCTATCTCTCGCACTTTTACCTTCCGATCTTCCAATACGATTTTGAGGACTTGGTTAATATTTTGTTGAGTCACTGCTTCATTTGGACGACCTGAGCGTTCCCCATCATTGGTGTCCATGCGACCGCGTTTGAAGTCGGCATACCACCGACAAATGGTTGCTTTAGAGGGAGCTGATCCTGCATAACATTTTATAAGCCATTGCTGTGCTTCAACGGTATTTTTTCCCATTAAAAAACAATGTTTTATCAACACGCGAAACTCGTTTTTTTCCATTGTATCGAAATTACAACCGTAGCGTCACTTAAATGTTTCAAAATCAATAATTTTATTGTTCCATTTTTAAAAATTTGACACATATTCTTGTATTGATGCCAGTACTTTTTAAAAATCAAAAGAGTTTTTAATATATGCGCCATTTCCATGTTAGTCTCGGGACTTATTGAACGATCTAGTATTACTTGTCATTGTAAATTGAAGTCAGTTTATTTTTGTTTGCGAGCAAACACAATCATAGTGCACTCAAAACTTATGTATAGTTGGAAAATGCTTCTGGGAAAGCGTTACATCTTCACATAAGATGCATGCTTTGTATCTTTGTAATAATTAGAATTTCGACTCCGTTTGCTTCTGTTTTGCTACCAATTAAACTTGTTAATAGTTTTACGGCATAAAGTTCGTGGGAAGTGTCTTATTATCGTCATATTCTATATAGTTTTCAAAAGAGAAAATTCCTTCGGTAATCTTAAATTAGTTTTGTAAAACTAGCTTTTCGGCCTCGGGTTTGGGCGCGTGAATTTTTGCTGTTTCGTTGTTTTTTTTTTTCTATTAAAGACAGTCTATATCACTCAGAGATAATAGCGTAGCATTCTGGTGAAAGCTAATTGAAGGTAGAAAAATATTCAAAGTAGCTATGTATGTTAAAACGTAACAGATTGGTGGAGGGGAAATTCTTCCTAACGGTATTTCGTGACGTATCACCTTCAAAAGGTCCATTCAATTATAAGAATACATTGTTCACTTAATAATGAAATAAATAAGTTCAGAATCATGTTCGCCATAAAACCATAACATAAGCAAAAAATTGCTCATTTAAACCACTTCTTAACCAAAGAGATTCACGCAACATCAAGAAAAAAGTTTTTTCCATGAATTGAGGTGGAAATCTAAAAGATTTATACAAGTCGAGAAACCTCATTACTTTTTGGGGTGAAATTTCGAAGAAACGTGCAATCAGGCTGACGACAAGTAGGTATCGTCGTTACTAGAACTGCTAATAAAAGATGTTACTGGTTTGAGCTGAGCTCATGTACCCAATTCAGATTTACGATCTCGAAAAAGTCCTGATTAAGCCGAAAAGAATTCAAAAGAAAATCTAACGCTATATTTTTTTGGACGAAAATTTTGTTTTACTTCAGATTGGGCTCGAATTCGCCGGTTTCAACTTAGCATGAACTAGTTTTCATAATTACCTCAGAATGTTGCAAGTTGTATAGACTATAGAGTAAAGATACAATCTACATACATTTGTAAGGGCTTGTTTCAAAGGTTGTTAGTAAAAATTATTATAAAGCTTTTTGAAGTGAAACTTCTTTAGGCGCATGAAGAGTAAAATTTGAGCGACCGCTAACGCAGCAACGCGTCACGCAGTCAGTACTTGAATGGGTGACCGCCTCGGAACACTGCGTGACGTTGGTTTTTTGATTTCTTTTCAATTACTTTTTTTTTTTTATTAGTTGGCCAAAGAAGTTTCACTTCTGACATGTGTACTTTGTAGGTACGCACGATATTTTTGTTTTCTATTTACAACTAGAGTGGCACACAAACATACGGTCTGACCTGACGGTGGTGATAGTAAGCGATTGAGCGATGGCTACCTTACCGCAGGAACACAATGCTGCTTTAGTGGAGTATATTGGCTGTTATTTCTGGTAAGGTTGAGGTACTTCTCCACCAAAACTGGTCAAGATATTAAGTAAGATATTTCTTTCTATGCCCTACGTTAATAAGAAAAGTTTTATCTGCTGCGTGTGAAACAGGCCTTATAGGACCAACTAATTAACTACAACTTTTGGATTCACATGTTGCGAATATAAATATCGGACAGATAGACAAGGAATTTTTATGATGAGAAGAAGATTCAAGTGGGTGCTGGGATCTTGGGCCATAAACTTTTATATAGCATAATGGCTGAAACAGTCTCCCAAAATTCTAAAGACTGACAATGTGTCTAGCATTTGTCATTTCAAGAAGCTTACAACTTTCTCTAAAAAATACTTTTCTTTGTTTTCTTTTCACATAAATCTTTAAAAAAAAATTAATTTTTTGATATCTCAGTAGTGAGCTTTACCCAAAATCTAGATCAATCACACTGAAATAAGTAAAAGTAACTACTTATTATTTTCTTAATCTTTTAAACAAAAAAGAAATTACACACAATATTCCTTCTTGGTTACATAAATTACTTATACATGTTATTTAAACTACTAGCACGTTGGTGCAGTTTGTAGTGGGCAGTGGGTTCGATATATGTATAATTTCCATGTATATTTATAAAAAAAAAAATTAGCTATATCAGCCGGCTGTTACCTATAACACAAGCATTAAGTTGCTTACCTTAGAAACAGACGACTGTGTGTGAATGTTTTATGATAGTTATCTATATATATAAAAGAGATTTCCACCCATATATTGACTCATCACGATATCTCTGGAACCATAAGGCGTAGAGACTTAAAATTTGGTAGGAATATTCCTTTCGCCGAGTAGAGGTCAGCTAAGAACGGATTTTACGAAATACCACCCACAAGAGGGGGTTGCGGGGGTTAATATCATATATGGCAAAACAACCTTTGCGGGGTCAGCTAGTTTATTTATAAAGTTCAACCTAGATTCTTCTTTTACCATATTTATTTTGACGATTCAGCCTGTAACATTGTACTGCTAGCCTAACTAGCTGCTAGCATAGCTCTCTCCAGTAGGAGAAGGGTCTGAGCTTTATCATCGCGGTGCTCCACCGTGGGTTTGCGGGTCTACTCCAAAAAGCAAATAATTAACCAAAGTTTACTTGCACTTGCTGTAAGATAGGTACATGTTCATACATGTGATACATGTATTGACCACTACTCTTAAGTACAGAGTTGTTTACAATGAATACACGGTTTTGAAAAAAAAAATTGTCAATATAAAAAGTTAAGTTAATAAAATATAAATTAACAGAGCATTTTCGTTCTTCTTAATTTTGCATATATGTTTAATAGATTTCAATTATAAAGTTTTAAAAAATATATTGATTAAACAAGCCTTACAAATGTTTTGATAGGAATAATGCGTCGACGCACTTATTGTTGTATACTTTCATTATTGGCGCATCAACATTAATTAAATAAACAAATGACTGCTTGCATTACTGCTGATTAGACTGAATAACAATTTAACGATTTCGATTAAAGCAAATTTAAAATAATTTAACTTGTATGAAATATACATCGAAAAGTGGTAGAGTAGTTATAAATTAATTAAATCATCGCTAAATTTAGTATCTAATATAATTAATGTCGAATGCATTATGTAGACATTGTTTGAAACAGCCGACATCAAACGAATGAGCGCCGGTAAACAATGTCAACATCAAAGAAACACAGAACGTGCAACGAATTACATATCCTAACTAAATACCATTAATATCTGCCCCGAATGACCGTAAAACCTATAAATAACCGCCAAAGGACTAAGGATGCAACTTACCGGATAAGACGAGAAAAACGAGCAAAACATCGCAATAAAACCACATTTTGAACACTTTACAACACTACGTCAACTTTGATACAGTTCATAAGTTATTTTTGACTAATTGAAAACATTTTTAATTTAGAAAACGCTCTATACCTACAGGCATTTGTATACCAAGCTTTAATAGTAAATAACACGATTCACGTCAATCGTCGCAGCGCGCACTGAACAACTGCAAAAGCTTGACTCGGGGAAGTCGGGGATTCGAAATTCGAATTCGAGCTTTTTCAAGAACCGCTTTCACAGACAGCACACATCGACAAAATGTTTTCATTTACGCACGCATACAAAACATTCTCATGTCCATGCTCAGCCCAGACAGCAGATAACTTCATAGCACATATTTGACAGTTCATTGACACTAATAACGCTCCATTCCACGTCATTTTGTTATCCTATTTAAGAAAAACGTTATTTAATATTGTTATCTTAGAAAAAAAAATATACAAAATATATTTTTATTTTAAGAAATATGTTTAAAAATTAAATATGTTAATTGAATTATTAACGTGTTTGATATAAATTTCGCTAGATGGCGTAGTAATAAAAGTTTTAAATAGCGCACAATAGATGGCGAAACTTGTTATAATCTCGACAAAAATTCAAATGAGCAGTGTCTAGTTAAATTAAGTTTAAATTATTCTGAAGAATTGTAAAAAACTAGATGATAAGAATTAAAACAACTATTCTAGACATTCTTTTTATTACTAAAATGATACTTAGCAAATGTCTGGGCTACAAGCAATGGAAACACAAGTGTAGCGTCAGCATATAATTTGACTGGTGTTGCATTTGTTCGAATTTTGCCCCAAGACACAGCTTCATCTGGTCTAGCACCTGAGTCGCTGCCATCAAATTCACTTGCCGTGTTCACATATACAGCAAAATCTGCCCCGTTCCTCATCATATTAGCATTACAAATATGGTGTTTAATTAAACCACCACCTAGAATAATCATACCCGTATTATTTGCCTTCACAGGCATCGTGTTAAGTCTACGCAAGTCCCCAAGAATATCGATAATAAGTCCTGGACGTTTGTAAGAATGAAAATACATCATATCGCCTAGAGAACCGTCTGTTAAAGCTGGACTGAAAATCGGAATATTGTTTCTCCATGCCCAGTAACAGACGGAATTCTCATTATTTATCCTTTCTCCTAGTCGCGAAATAACTCGTGAAGGAGTCCAGACAGTTCCATCGCTGATTTGTTCGTCGAGCATTTCATTTAGCAAAGGTGTTACCCACTCTTCAAACAAACAGTAATTGTTGTTCGGCACTAATAAATTACCAATCCTATTAATTCCTCGCGGCCGTAATACTTTGCCGCTTAAATTAAAATCTCCTATATATGTAGGAGCAAGACACTTTATAAAATCCTCTTCAACACCTCCGGCTGTGGTAACAATGCAGTCGACAAGCTTATTTTTAACGAGAAATAGTATAGTTTCTCGTAGTCCAGACGAAATCATATTAGAAGTATATCCTAGAAATATAGTACAGTTAGTTTTCTTCTTGATAAAGCTGTCCTCTTCGTACGGATCGCTAGTTTCTTCTGTCAGAGGGACAGATCTGCATTTAAGCATTTTATTGATTTCTGCTACGGCTTGTCCAAAGTTAGTAGCTTGGAAACCAGAATACGCGTAACTTTCTAGTATTTTATTGTAATCCGTGCCATTTTCCCAGTTGTAGCCTGAAACTATTGGTGTTTCGGCAGGTAACTCTTGACTTTGAACTAAAACTGCGTTTAAAGCGACGTCGGGAGCTAAAGATTTTTTGTCGATTTTCGTTTGAATGTCCATTTTTAATATATTTTATTATATTTATTAGATTGATTTTTTTAAAATTTATTAATTGCGCCGCATATATATAATTTGACAGAAATGCAAATCACACATGTATAATGACATTGACAGAATGACATTGACATACAAACAATACATTCAGAAATATTGAGAGCTGTAATAAAGAAGTTTATGGAATATAAAATATAGAAAAACAATAAAAATATGAAAGTCAATTTTACTTGATAAATAAAAAATAAGACACAAGTTTCATATATTATTACTATTCCTTTTATTTCAATATTTTAACCTATCAATCTTTAGAATTATGTATACCTACTATATAAAAATTTCAAATCACGATGAATGTTAACGATTAACTCCGAAACTACTGAACCAATTTTTATAAAATTTTGTAAGCATCTGTAATTTGGTCAAACTTGGGAGATACAAAATAAATTATAGGGTAGTTTTTACCTCAATTGGACCCGGTAGTTAGCGTTGCTATGGCAGGCAGGATAACGTCTGCCGGGTCCGCTATAAATAAGTAGATATATTTATAAAAAAGTCAAACAAAAATATTTAAAAATATAAAACAGTAGTTGAGCGACGTATTACTATTTGCAAGAAATGGCGTTGGATTGTATCTCTAAAGTATGGTAACTCATTTTCAACGAGGCCATATCGAAAATCAAGTTGTTGGTGGATAATCCTGGCTACTTGGTCATGTCTGTGGAAATAGTTTCCGATAGCGAGACAATCACAACCGGAAACAATATGTCTGATGGATTCTCTAGTGTCATATGTCTGGAGTTCCCAGTACCTTTCATAATATGTTTCCGTTATATTTTCGTTTTAACAACTTCATCTATAATTGCACACATGGGCGTACCCAGGTTCTGGGCCAGGGGGGGGCAAATACAATTTTATAAGCACCTAGTCAAATAAATAAGCATAAATTAAAATAGGTAATGTTTTATTTAAATTCTTTAATTACTTCTCTCTCTAATAATTAAAGAAAGATAATGATAGAAATCCTTCTCCTAGATCCTTCTTCTACATGGGGAAGAGGCCTATGCCCAACAGTGGGATATTACAGGCTGAATCGTGAATGATAGAAAAAATAAATTACGGGCGATCTGAGGTCGGGAAGTGGTAGGGAGGGGGTATTTAAGTATCCTTAGTAAGTAACGGTTTATCTCGATTTCCGGCTAAACGACAAGTTCATTGGCAAAGTTGTAGATACTAAAAAGATCCACAAATTTTGTATTTATATTTTTTTTCACATAACCTCAAAACTCATGTGAAAAATTAAAAAAAAAACAAGTTTTTGGTCTAAATCTCTTACAAAATTCTTTTTTTTTACAAAATTTGGTGATAACTTACCTTTTTATGTTCCAAACACACTGTAATTTTATTGATGTAAAATATTTATTTTTTCACCTTATTTTTACCTCAATATCGAAAAAGCACCCTCACTTTCAATCGAAAATTCTCAAAAAAAATTGGGTGACGTTTTTGTTCGTTGAAATCTCTACTTTCTCATGGTGTAAAAAATATACATTACTATCGTAAATGTTTTCAGAAAATGCAAAGAAATGCTCAGAAAATGAAAAGAATATTTAATAAGACATCTAATATATTTTGACAAAGTTATAGAATCTTCTTTAAATTATATACGTAGATTTATTGCTATTTTAAGATAACTTATGTACCTGAGTGACCTGCGGAAAATTTTTGACCATCAAAAGCTATTTCATAGAGAAGTGGAAAAGGGGCTAGGAGGGTCTGGGCCTTACTATCTGTTATTTCTTTGCATTTTTTGAAAACCCTCAGAAAATAGAGACTTCACCGAACAAAAAGCTTACCAACTTTTTAAAAAAAACTGATATTTTGACGTGAACATTTTCGATTGAAAATGAGGGTACTTTTTCGATATGTGGTCAAAATAAGGTGAAAAAATAAATATTTTAAATCAAAAAATTACAGTGTATTTGGGACGTAAAAAGGCAAGTTTTCACCAAATTTCGTAAAAAAATTCTGTAAAAGATAAAAATAAAAAACCAAAAACTTGATTTTTTAGTTTTTCACATGAATTTTGAGGCTATGCGAAAAAAGTGTAGATACAAAAGTAGTAGATCTTTTTATTTGCTACAACTTTGCCATTGAACTTTTTTCCATAGGATTGTAGTTTAGCCGGAAATCGAGATAAACCGTTTTTTATCCTTTTTGTAATTTAGGAGCTATAATTTTAATTAATTATCTGAGCAAGGGGCAACAATGAAATAGTAAACGCTGGTGAATGGTCTTTGCCGAACCTCGCCTCTAATGAAGATGATAACGAATCTAAATAGGGCACGTACTTATAACGAGCGATGAAAATATTCGCTAAGGGAAGCAGCTGGTTGATTTGCCCTATGTTGTTGACGGCTTGCTGTTCTAGGTAAACGCTGCTCAAGGTTCAAAGCCGTAGCAATTTCTTCAGCTGATTTTATTAAATCTCCACTCCCTTCTTCCGCAGAATGCCTGTGTTCTGCAACTGCAGTAGTTTGTATATGTTCTGCACATCTTATTACGTCCAGCATTTTAGACTGTAATATGTTTGCGACTGGTGGTCGGTGGTGGAATTCACGTATTATAGGTACTGGATTTAATAAGAACTTTTATCGACAACAGTAGATAGTTAGGGAGGGAGGTTAACGAAATCCAGGGGGGGGGCAGCTGCCCCTCCCTGCCCCCCCCTGCGTACGCCCATGATTGCACAGATAAAACCAACAGTCTCGACAAAGAGTTTACCTTGTAGCTAGGATACAGAATTGGCCTGGTCTACATCTGTCTGGGTCTGTCAGAACTCAGAAGTTTCTAGAACCGACCATGTAATTCTTTGTTCTTACACAATATGGCCACGCGGTACTAAATAAAAATTATAACAAAGTTACTATTCGTTTAGTTCAACTGATTAGGTAAAACCAAAAGAAATCAATCATGTAGAGGAGTATTTTTTTTACATAGGATTACAAAATACTATGTCAATATAGCAACCAGGTTTAAACATCTCATTGATTCTTTTATCTTTTTATATATGACTAGCTTCTGCGCGTGAACAGGCCTTTTGGTCTTAGCGTGATAACACATAGCCTATAGCCTTCCTCGATAAATGGGCTATCTAACACTGAAATAATTTTTCAAATCGGCCCAGTAGATCCAGAGATTACCGCGTTCAAACAAACAAACAAACAAACTAACACACAACCAAACAAACAAACTCTTCAGCTTTATATATTAAAGTATAGATTTTAATTAAAAAAAAAAATAAGGCTTGAGGTACCAGTTCAGATGTATAACTTTGTCCAACATAAAAAATATAGGCTATATTTTATTTCGTTTAATGAGCCCGATATTTTTATTGCAAAATTATTATTATTTTATTGTAATACGAAGTTCGCCTACTCAGCTAGTAACGATATATTTTTGTTATACAAGTAGTATAGTGCCTTTGTTTACTCTCGTAGCGATACATTCTAATAATGGTCAGATAAAATTAGAAAATACTCACACACACACATACTTCAGCCTATCGCAGTTCACAGCTGGACATAGGCCTCCACAAGTTCGCACAAAAATGGCGTGAAATTATGTGTGTTGCCCATAGTTACATAGACGACGCATTAGCGCAGCGGTCACAACACTGGCTGTTGCGCTGGCGGTCGCGGGTTCGATACCCGCCCACGACAGACCTTTGTATTGGCCATATAGATATTTGTCGTGATCTGGGCGTTTGGGACTGTGTATTGTGTGTGTTTCTGGACCCCCGACACAGGAGAAAATCCTAATGGGGGCCGTTGAGTGTGAAGCGTTTATTTATTTATTTATAGTCACTACGCTGGGTTGGTGACAGCAGGGCTGGCTTTGTCGCACCAAAGACGCTTCTGCCCGTCTTCGGCCTGTTATTTCAAAACAACTCGTTTTATTTAAATAATCTATACTAATATATAAAGCTGAAGAGTTTGTTTGTTTGTTTGTTTGTTTGATCGCGTTAATCTCTGGTACTACTGGGCCGATTTGAAAAATTATTTCAGTGTTAGATAGCCCATTTATCGAGGAAGGCTATAGGCTATGTGTCATCACGCTAAGACCAATAGGAGCGGAGTCCACGCTGACGAAGTCGCGTGCAGAAGCTAGTTGAAATATAAATGTTATATGTAAAGTATTTTATTGATTTAATACAAACGAACAAGCGGGACAAGTCATGTTTATACTTTAGCGATTTGAACAACTTTCTCTGATTGTGAGTTGCTTGGCTTTAACTCGTAAATATTATGTACAGTATTCGAATTAAATTGCCATTACTAGCGTTTAACAGTGTTTAAAAATATTATTATTTTCTTTATACCTATAATAAAATATACCTAATAAATGCAAAATTCTCTTAAAACACAGTTTTGCGACACGATTTTAAAATCGCGCTATAAAAAATCGCAGAACGTACGGTGCGCGCACTGCGATTAAAAATCGCGATCTTTGCTCAGTTGCACCGTGGACTTCGTACAAGTCACTTGTCTTTAGTACTACTTCGGAGAATCAAAAGAAAAAAGAATAAAATTTGCCAATACAGGATTCATCTTTTAACAGTGGATAGAATTATTAAAGGTTTCTTTTATCAGAAATACCATTTACTTCGTATGTATCTTCGTAGGTAAAATGAAAATTCAAACATTCGACAGATTACTGAGATACGAACACACAATATTTACAATAGCACGACGAATGTACGAAACGTGAGAATTATTATATTTACAATTAACTATTACAGTATACTGTAGTACGACTCTCACAGCAACCAAATTATTATTTAAATAAATTAAAAGTAAAAAACCTTTTTAAAAAACAAGCTTTCATTTGAATGTGCTAAGACGAAAAAAAAAATTACTATCTACTTATAAAGTCATTACATAATCTATATGATTTAAAAGCTTGTCCCGAGATATGAGTACCCGTATTTCCTTAGTTTGAACATAATCGCCTGGCGAGAAAATGTGACGAATCGCGATTTTAAAATCGCCGCGATTTTTCAGTCGCTGTGCGCGCGCTGTCCTACTAACTCATACGTTGCATTTTTGCGATTAAATAATAGCGCGATTAAAAATCGTGGTGCGCGCCAGCTCTAAAAATGACAATTATTGTACTTCGTCGAAGCCTCAAGAGTTTTGAGTCATGTTACATGTCTTTTTTTGATTAAAATTATATGTAGGTAATTTTGTGTTTTATGTAATTGAATAAAATTGTGTGCGTACAAAGTATACATGTCAGAAGTGAAACTTCTTTGGCAAACTAATAAAAAAAAACTGATTAAAAAAAAAACTAATAAAAAAACTAATTAAAAAAAAAAACAAAAAGCCAACGTCATGTGGTGCTCCCAGGCAGTCACCCATCCCAAGGGAGTTGCTGGACCTCCTACTGGGCGCGTCCCCAGGTGGTGGATGGGGGAACACTGTCCGCTTGCGGGTGGTAGGGGTCTTCGGACCTCCGCGGACCAAAACCAGCAGAGGAGGGTGTGCTCTGGTTCTCGGAGTGGATCTGCGAGCGCACACAGGCGTGTTGGCGCGGTGTTGCGGTTGGGGGGCTTACTCCCCGCCCACGGGGCCTGCGGGCGGTGGGTCGAGGGACCTTTTTATTTAAGTAATATTAGATAATTATTTATCGACAAAAAAGTTGGATTAAGCCGCAGGGCACAGCTAGTACTTATAATTACTATTATGTAATCTTCATCAAGGTACTATATAAAAATAGGCGACAGGTCGCAATGATTGCGTAAAAGCATTAAAATTAAGTTTAATTACACGTTTACGATGTAATCGTTATGTCTTATGTTATATGGCCCTTTCTAACCATATTAGTGTTTGTGTTTATCGCTGGTATAACTGGAAAGTTCTGTGAGGCTAATCTTGTTCGTTTCACAGTGACAGATGAGTATAGCAAGCTTATTAACTGAGGTAGGACACAGCAGGAAATTTCCTGCTCAAAATATGGAGCAGTCTGACTGGGGTAGTACCTCGACCTTACAAAAGATCACAGCTAAATAATACTGTTTTCAAGCAGTATTGTGTTCTTGTTGGTGAGTAAGATGACCAGAGCTCCTGGTGGGGGTTGGGGATAGAGTCGAAAGATTTATTAACTACTAGCTTCTGCGCGCGACTTCGTCGGCGTGGACTCCGCTCCTATTGGTCTTAGCGTGATGATATATAGCCTATAGCCTTCCTCGATAAATGGGCTATCCAACACTGAAAGAATTTTTCAAATCGGACCAGTAGATCCTAAGATTAGCGCGTTCAAACAAACAAACAAATAAACAAACAAACAAACAATCAAACAAACAAACTCTTCAGCTTTATTATATTAGTATAGATTTTAAAACGAATGTAAACTGTCATATAATAAGTACACTTAACGGCACAGATTTCGTCATTAATTCAAAACATCTTTGTGCCACTAACAATCGAACTTGAACCTTGGAGTAGCATTGCAGATTTTTTTTTTAAATAATTACTCCTCGTCTTATTGCCTCCACTGGTGGCAAGAGAGCTGGTGCATTTTGCCCAGAGAAGCGGCGCGGCATAGCGATGAATGGAAAAATTCTGCCAGCATTCTTGACGCCATATACACAACAAAAACTAAATATTAATCCTAGTTCTTGTTATGTGTATAATTATGCATGTCACAGCACTGAATTGCGATTGGCTGTTGCGCGGGCGGTTGCGGGTTCGATCCCCGCACACGACAACATTTGTATTGGCCATACAGATGTTTGCCGTAGTCTGGATGTTTGTGCAGTCCTTGTGGGTCTCCCCACCGTGCCTCGGAGAGCACGTTAAGCCGTCGGTCCCGGTTGTTATCATGTACACCTGATAGCGATCGTTACTCATAGTAGGGAATGTTATATCCGCCAACCCGCATTGGAGCAGCGTGGTGGATTAAGCTCCTATCCTTCTCCTATATGGGGAAGAGCCCTATGCCCATAAGTGGGATATTACAGGCTGAATCGTATATAGGTATGTATACTATTGTAAAATTTCGTAATAAATTTTTTCTTTATCTTATATTTATGAAATTATTATACTTATGAAACTTTCATAAACTCTTTTGTCAGTTAGGTACATGTTACCACAGATACAAAATTATAGATCGTGTTTCTGGTACTTAACCTCCTTTTTGCTTTTGTAAAAAAAACTGTATAACATGTACACTGTGCAATCATCACGATATTATATTGATGGCATTTGAATGTATGTATGTAATGTATGCACTTTGTATGAGGCTATTCACTTTGTGTCGCATGAACCTTCTTATTAATTTTGATTCTGTGTTAGAAATGGAAGTTGAGGTCAGAAATAAAATTAAAGATTATTAAGCAGGTTTAGATTTATGTTAATTTTTTACTTATTTTACATTTTTTTTTTGGTTAATTCCTAATAAAAAATACATTTGTATTTTATTTTAATTACTAAGTTGTTATGCCGCGCCGTCGCCGTCGCGTCGGTCCCGGTTGTTATCATGTAGGGGAGACTGGGTACGGTTGTGACAATTTCGGTTTGACCGCCAATAATTTTGTTAATTTACTAGTTAGTTGAGACAAAAATTACTTAAACCGTAGCTTATACATTTGTCCACATAAAAATACTGCAATTTTGTCTCAAATTATGCTGAATTAGTTATAGCATCAAATTTGAAAAAAAAAAGGAAAATGTCACAACCGTCCTCACCCCAAGGACGGTTGTGACAGTGGCTGGGGTCAGTAGTGACAGACATAAACATTCACAGAAATGGTTTATAATTACTTTTATTGTTAGAAATGTTTAACATAACACGAAATACTTTTCTTCTATATAAAGTTTACACCAGTTTTATCAATATTATATATATGTTGTGGCTCATGTAGGTCTATGTTCAAAATATTCTGCAATTTGTTATAAAAAGCTTCAATATTCGTTTTGTTAAAACTTGTAGCTCTTGAAAGGCTTGTAGCTTGAGCTACGCGTACAGACATGAACGAAACCATTCCTCACCAGCCATCTCATTCTCATCCCAAGTAGCAGGTCGGTTTATGTTGTATGTATTTATTTGTCAGTTCAAAGGCCAGTTTCCATACCTCTCTTGTAGTAAAGCCAAAATATATTTCCGCGCAACGTGTGGTACATGTATTTTGATAACAGCTCTTCTTGCTCCTTCGAAAATACTTTGCTATGAGCTGCATATCCCATGCTGATGCTGTTTACATTGTGATTCGCACCGACTTCATCATGTTTACGAATGTATCGTAACAACGACATGCGATTAATATTATGCATTTCCGCAGCTCTCCGTAAAGAAGTCCCACGTCTTACTTCATCCGCAAGCGTTTTCTGGGTATCTAAAAGCAAAAACATAAAGAATATATATGTCACAACCGTACCCATCTACATTTGTCACAACCGTACCCAACGCATACTTCTGAAAATAATAAAACATCATGAGTAACCTAAATTATCTACGTAAAAAGTAATCATTTGTAATTAACTACTAATATTCATTTGACAACAAAAAAATATTTGCTATAGTATATCAGTATACTAATAACAGTAAATATTAAAATAATCTGAACAAAAAAACTTACTTTTGGCTGTTGAAAAGCAATGTGGCCTCCTGCTTTTGTTTACGTCGTGCACTGGCTAACGCAATACTGGGCAACATGTGTAGACATGCATTGCGCTTCTTTTTTCCCTTACACTCTTCACCGCATTCCGTACAGTTTCGCGGTTATAACGACTGTCACTACCGTACCCTGGCACAACCGTACCCAGTCTACCCTACACCTGATAGCGATCGTTACTCATAGTAGGAAATATATCCGCCAACCCGCAGTGGAGCCCCGTGGTGGATTAAGCTCGAATCCTTCTCCTATATGGAGAAAGGGCCTATTCACTGCAGTGGGAGTAACAGATTGAGTCTTAAATAATATCCATAATCAGTGCATTTGATACTATTAACCTTACAAACATGTCTACTTACTGCTGTCTCATCGTGATTCGTGAATGGCTGCTTTAGACATATTACGTCACGTCTTACGAAAAGCATGACACTGATTGATGTGCATTAGCTCCGTCATTTTTTATTGTAATTGAGCACATTTCATGATATTGTGACGGTTAGAGTTCCGTACTCAAAGTATGTCGATCAAATCAAAAATTATTTTTTAAAAATTAGTTTCAACGACTTCAACTTCTTTTGAATCGTCATATTACAAATATGTATAGATTAATATTACATTTGTTTCTAATAAAATATTTAAAATTAACGCGAAGCTACCAAAGATTCGTAATATAGATTCAGATTTCAGTTACTCTTTAAAAAATTTTTTTTTATCTTTATACAACTAAGTCGGCCTTGTACCTTCTGCCTTTCAAGCTTGTAGCACATAAAATATCATATTTAAAAAAAAAGCTCGACAGCAGTTACCATGCCGTAACAGAATATTCCCGCTTACGAATTACGAAGGAAGGAGGGAACAATAAATAAATATATATATACACGCCATAATTATCACAACTCAGCATTTACCTTTTTAATGCGACCCTTTCGCAAAATTCGTTCTTGATGGACCTCTACTACTCTACAAATTTTAATCTTTATGCGTCCAACGGTTTTTGAGATTTCGTGATTCACTCGACGATTTTATATATAAAGATATACTGTACTCATTATTTTATACATTACAGTATACATAATAGTACCAGCAGTAACTATCATTTTATGAATGTAAATAATATATAATGTACTATTCATATATAGAGTTATGAGCGGCTATGAGGTCGACGTAATTTGATCAGCATTTGTCCATGTTTTTATGAAGTACTAGCGACCCGCTCCGGCTTCGCACGGGTGCAATGCTAAATATAAAATATAAAATAAATATTTGCAATCTAAGCGCAACAAATGTGTTTATTTACGACATCACATTAGAAAACTTTAAAACTATCAGTGTTCCTCTACTATATTATGCATGTATTATACATATAAACTTTCCTCTGGAATCACTCTATTTACTAAAGAAAACCGCATCAAAATCCGTTGCGTAGTTTTAAAGATCTACGGTAACGAGCTACGGTAATTGCTTACCATCAGGTGAGCCGTACGCTTGTTTGCCGACTTAGTAATATAAAAAAAAGTGGAGCAGCGTGGTAGATTAAGCTCCGATCCTTCTATATGGAAAAAGAGTTTTATACACAGAAGTAGGACGTTATAAGCAGAATCATTATTCATTCATCATTAATCTTGCGTTGCATTTTGTTGACTATAACTGAATGATGATGGATATAAATCTATATATATAAAAGAGATTTCCACCCATTGACTCATCACGATATCTCTGGAACCATAAGGCGCAGAAACTTGAAATTTGGTAGGAATATTCCTTTCGCTAAGTAGAGGTCAGCTAAGAACGGATTTTACGAAATTCCACCAAAAAGAGGGGGTTGCGGGGGTTAATAACATATATGGCAAAACAACGTTTGCGAGGTCAGCTAGTAATCTACTATATATATATATATATATAAAAGAAAGTCGTGTAATCGTGTTAGTTACACTATTTATAACTCAAGAACGGCTGAACCGATTTGGCTGAATTTTTGTAGGGAGGTAGCTTAGTACCAGGAAACGGACACAGGATACTTTTTATCTCAATTTGTCCCGGTAGGTGGCGCTGCTATCGGTATGTAACTCCGAAACTACTGAACCAATTTGTATCAAATTTTGTAAGCATCTGTAATTTGGTCCAACTTGGGAGATAGGGTAGTTTTTATCTCGATTAGACCCGGTAGGTGGCGATACTATCGGTATGTAAGCAATGAAATTTGGTAGATGTTTTCCGGGCAGGACAATGTCTGCCGGGTCCACTAGTATAATATAATATATGGATATAATATATTGATGAATATAATATAATAATGATGGCCGCTGGAGCAGATTATCTCGTTGTACGCATGCTAGCCCGGCAGCCGGGCTAGCATGCGTACAACGAGATAATCTCTTGACGAGAGAGATAGATAATGTCTACATCGAGTATTTTCTCGATTACCCTAGCATGCGCAATACGAGAGACATAATTCTCTTCCGAAGACAAAACGGAACGGAAACGCCATGGTATACAAAAGATATTATAATAATATTTATAATTTTAATATATTTCGTTTATCGTAGTCTTTCTAATATTGACAACGAGTAGTTTATCTTCTTAAAACGTCAAAATCACGTCAAAATTTGACAAAAGTACGATACGATAACTAAAATTTCTTGTTATCTCTTCAATTGTCGTGACGAGAAGAGTATCACGTGCACGCATGCTAGCTACTGTAGACATAAAGAGATAATACGAGAAAAGGGGTAGACAAACTTTTGTCGTGGCGCGCATGCTAGCCCGGCTGGAGTGGAGACCGCGTCTTGGCAAACGCAGTGTGGGACGTCCTCCGGCCCGTTGGACCGGCGATCTAGGTACGTAAGATTGCTGACGTAGGCTGGATGAGGATTGCGGAAAACCGGGATATCTGGCGCGAACTTGGGGAGGCCTATGTCCAGCAGTGGACTGGGATAGGCTGGTGTGATGAACTGAATCATTAAAACATAATAGTCTGCAAGATAACGCCTATGAGATACACAAACGTAAAATTGAATAATAGTTCTTTCCGTGAACTCATTACAACTCCTATTATTAAATTTACGTTAACAATAAGACAAAATAAATCAGTCATTATATTTCTTTTATTCATAGTTTAATTGATAATCTTAAGAGAGTTTTGACTGATGGGAGATTAGTATCACATTAAAACATTAGATAAATTTTATATTTTTGTGTGTCATGACAGTGCATGGTCATAGCAACTGGCTGATGCACTAGCTGTCCCGAACTGGATCTTCGCAGAAGACAAATCGATTTGTCACGGGTATAGAGGAGCTTCTAAGGAAAATATGGTTTTAATTACAAGCAATTTTAACAAATTCCAAACTCTAGTAGCAATAATAAGACATATATGAGTGGTTTTCCATAACTTATCAACGAAACATGTCGGAAATTCAATTACTATTGTAATACCTTACCTAATACCTTAATCACCACAGACAACACTACGTGATTATTATTTGAGTCTTATATCCGCTTATCATTATGCGGATCACATGCTTGTTAAACGTTTTCATTAACAATAATTAACATCCTCTTTCAAAAAAGTAATTTAAAATAACAGTCTGGGAATTAACCATTTATAGATACTTTATGTTTGTTTTGAAAGCGTATTACATTATCTGTTATATTAAAATTTAATCAAAGCTTAGAAGACGCTTCATACCACAAATAACTACATTATAACCAGCGGTATCCGGAGTAAACCGGTTTGAGGCGCCATCAATCAAAAATAGTTCCGCCCATTTGATTAAATAATCATTTTCCCACATTATTAGATGATTTTATGCAAAAACAATCAAGTTGAAAGTATGTATCTTATCTATCTTTACAAATAAATATGTATTGCCGAAATGTATGAACGCCCATAACTTCCGAATGAATGAAACAAATTGGATGATTTTTGTGGATGTTCGTTACTATGGAAGTTTCCTATAAAAGAAAAAAAATTTTTTATAATTATATTCATGAAAAAAAAAATATGTCGATACAAAGTTCACCGGGTCCGCTTTCGGGAAATTCACTATTCAGCCTGTTTTATCCCACAGCTGGGCATAGGTCTCTGTCTCCATGCATGAGAAGGATTGGAGCTTAGTCCACCTCGCTGCTTTATAGCGGGTTGGCAATTTAATGCCAATGTTTTAACAATCGAATCCACAATTGGAACAGGAAGCACTGAAAACTCCACCAACGGGCTGGTTAAATACTAAAATTTAAATATTATGCCGAATACCAAATGCTTAATTAATAAATTTCGTAATAGAACTAGTATAAGAAATTAATCTATTTGTCTATTTCACATCTAGCTCTCATCCGTGACAACACAAAAACATCCGTTTTGTATGCTTGAATAAAAAAAAAACGATTTCTATTACATAGACTACAGTCAAGTAAATATGCGTCATTAGAGATAATTCAAAAAGTAATCATCAGTTATCGACCAAATTTAAATAAGACCACATGACAAGCAACAGTCTTCGATTTAAAAAAAAGAAAAACATAAAAATTGGTACACCCAATAAAATGTTATTAGGTAACAGACAAGATAAAATACAGTCGAATTTAGAAACCTCTTTTTTTGAAGTTGTTTAAAAAATAAGCATATAAATTTATTAAAGTTTTGTAATACTTTTTTATCACTCACTAATTATGTAAATAGGTTTTGCATACTTTAGTAAAATTAAATACAATAACAAGCAACTGTTACCGAAACAAAATATGTAGGAATTTTTGATTAACCCAGATTAATTGCATATTTACACGCTTCAGATAAAATATTGTTGGTTACAGAAATGAAAATTGTATTTTTTTTAACGGTGAGTTGTTTCCTACAACTTATCGTAAGCATTATTTTAGCAGTGCCAGTGGCGTATTTTAAGATTTAGCACCTTAGCCTATTTTAGTCCCCCCCCCCCCCATAAATTAAGGGGAAAAGTTAAAAGCAGCGTATGTAATAGGGATGTGTTAATAAATAATCGATTACTTTGGGTGAAATTTTTCGGCTGACCTAAATTCCATAAAATAATTGAGTCAAGGGACTCCGGAAGGTATTGGCCGAGACCGGGACGGGGTTTTAGTTTGTACAGAGAAGGAGTGCAGAACGCTAATATATTTTTTTAAATTATTTATAAAAGATATATTAAATCAATAAATAAAAAATAAAAAAAAACATTATACACGCTACCATGTATTTGACACACACACGCAAATATTATATACTTTTTCTTCTTCTTCTTGTATAATGGCTCCCGTGAGGATTTGCCAATGTCAAAGTGAGTATTAAACAACACAAACAGATATATAAATAAATCAATTGAAAAAATTCTTCTTCTTCTTATATAATGGCTCCCGTGAGGATTTGCCAATGTCAGAGTGAGTAATAAACAACAGCAACACAAACAGATATATAGATAATTCAATTATTGAAAAAATGGCGGGAAAAATCAAGGCGCGCGGCCATCCCAAAAAAAAAAGACGACCGCGCACCCCGAAATCTCCCGCCCAACCCTATACTTTTTTGTTTAATGTTCAGAATCTTAATTTAAATTAATTATGGTCTAATTTCGACCGTATCTGGGCGACCACTAGTTTCATTAAATATTTAATAATTTCAATTTTTTGAACTAAATTCAAAAACTTGTTAGGCTTGCTAGGCTTGTTAGTTATAATATTATTTAGTTGTTTACTTTATTTGCTTTTTATTCTATAGACTGTGTAGTACGATAGGGCTTCTTACTAAAATTATTATTTAAATTTGCTGCACACAAGTAATATACTATATTTATTTTATTTAATTGAACGAGAAACGGAAATTAACTAACACATAATTAGCTCTGCGAAAAAATTAACTAAGTAGTTTTTCTGTACAGTAAAAAAATAGAAATTGAATTAACAAAATGCAAAATGTGTTGATGTATTTGATAAATGAAAATTAATTAATAAAAGATAATCATGATATCATCATACTTTTGTTGAGGATGGATGGGCACAGAAGACATATCTTGCTCGATATTTCGGAACAGCCGGACTGAAGAAGTACATCAACTTTACAGAAGATCACAGCTAAATAATTCTGCTATAAAGTAGTATAAATTGTGTTTCTGTGAGAGTGAGGTAGAGCTGCTAAGGATGCGCTGTATTGACTCATGACTGCGGGGCGACTAAGCGTTTGAGATGCTGTACCATCTTTCTTTACACGTATTAATTTTTGTTACTCCATATAATCTTATTTTATATTATAATAAAGTATATAAGTACATCATATTTTTTATTTTACATCATAATAGTTTTATGATGTAAAATAAAGAGTATTATTATTAGTGTTATTTAAAATTGATTATTTTAGACTAATTTTAACATTTAACACGAGTTTTTTTACATTAAAGTCAGTCAGATATTAGCATATAAAAGTCAGTTTGAATTTTTTAAGTTTAGTGACAGTTTTAATGTCATCATAAGATCCATTATATCCTTAAGGTATTTTATATGTTTCCTTTGAAGCTATAATATATTGAATGGATATTACCAGTGGCGTAGCTACCTTGGGTGGCACCCGGTGTGGAAGTTGGTGGTGTCACCCCATCGAAAGTAAAAAGCAATATATATTTGATAGAGGACATGGATCATTTATTATTTATAATATTGAAGAAATAACAAAACATAATAATAACTAAGACAGAAAAGGAATTATTATAAAATTAAAATTTCTTCTTTCTAGCTTTGACAGCTGCAAACTCAGCAATAACTTCATCGAAATTTATACATAGAGCTGAGCTAGTGCTAGTGGAGGAATCCCCGAAAAAGAAATTTTTGTGCTAGCGGTTTTTTTATTTTTTGTTTTTACCTTGTTTTTAAAGTTGAGAAACCGGGTGGGTGTCACCCCAAAAAAGGTGACACCCGGGGTGGGCCGTCCCCCCCCCCCTACGCTACGCCACTGGATATTACAAAATAAATATTAAGACGTTCCGCGCGATTACACCTCCATATAACACGAACAATTGTGTACGAGTATACCTATGTAGGTACACTTCTAATTATTAGAAGTGTACATCTACTCGTATTTGGCAAATAGAGATTTAAAAGTCATTGGAAATAGCTTCAAATCTTTAAAACTAATCATAAAAGAAAAAAAACGAAACTGCAATATAAAGATAAATTATATAACATATTTATTAGCAGAAACGGTGTCAGGAAATCTCTAATTATATACTAGTATTTTCATAAAAAAGTCATAACGACTCTTTTAGCCAACTACCTGCGTCAAGAATGTATTGAGTCTAATACTTACATTTTACAAATAATATTTACAAATACACATATATATACAATAAATTAAATTTTACAAATATTTCTTTTTTTGTCTTATACTAAATATTTTTATACGGGTTTTTTTTAAATTCTATTGAAAACGTCAAGTGCTGTTAAATTATCATTATTATTATGTAATTTAGATATTTTTAACAAAATATTAAAAATTAAATCTAATAAAATGATGTAAATACATTTTTGCAAAGATGAAACAAGCGAGAATCATTATATAAAAAAAAAAAACATAATAGAGAAATAGCCGAATAGAGTTGCCATACTCCCTATGTTTTTTTTTCTAACCCATCTTGTTTAATTTTCGAAACCAACGACAGAGGATTTTCCTAGAATTGTCAAAAATATTACTAAATAATTAGTTATTAATAGATTATTTTATTTATGCAGCTACTTTAAATCGATGACATAGCTTACCAGTTAGTCGTTTTTCCTTTACTTTTTTTTTCTTAAGGTTTGAGAGGATAATTATGCTATACGGGATATTTCGTTGATTAGTTTTTATCCAGTTCTTCAAACGTACGTGTTAAACTATCTACCAATGGAGTAGCGTGGTGGATTAAGCTCCAATCCTTCTCCCACGTGGAGAAAGAGGCTTATGCCTAGAAGTGTGAAGAGCTCCAGTTTAATACAGTCGAATTGAGGATCTCCTCCTTTTTTAAGTCGGATAAAGATATTTTTTTTTCAAATTAAGTAAGTAGTTGGGAAACCGAGAAGGTTCGATATAGAACACGCTTGATCCCATAGCCTGAATACAAACCAGAAGGCTATGGTAATGAAATAGACATCACTCTGGTCTAGTGATGCGTATATCGTGTAGGTGCTCACACACTGACGATTACAGGTTCGATGGATGGATGGAAATTTGTACAAATATTTCTTTCCGGTCGGGGTGTCTGTCCTTGTGGGTCTCCTCACCGTGCCTCGGAGAGCATGTTAATCTGTCCCAGTTGTTATTATACACATCATAGCGATCGTTTTTAGGGTTTCGTACCTAAAGGGTAAAAACGGGACCCTATTACTAAGACTTCGCTGTCCGTCCGTCTGTCACCAGGCTGTATCTCAAGAACGGCGATAGCTAGACAGTTGAAAGTTTCACAAATTATGTATTTCTGTTGCCGCTATAGGCTCTCGTACAACAATAGTGATTTTTAGCCGCATTTTACCTGATATTAAAATCAATGTACTTACTGTTGTTTACCTAGTCAATGGTACGGAACCCTTCGTGCGCGAGTCCAACTCGCACTTGGCCGATTTTTTTTATTTACAGTATGGAATATATTAAATGTGGTTTTTGTCAACAATTGAGGAGACACCTGTCTTGATTAATAATTTTTTTTTAATGTACTATTTCTTGTTTATGCTGATGTTAGCCTTGTTAGCGCAACTTGTTATATAAAAAAATAAATATCCGCAGTGGAGGAGCGTGTTGGATTAAGATCCGATCCTTATCCGAAAAGGACAAAGTGGGATGATCAGCAGTGGGGGTGTAACAAGCTGAATCATTTAATCTATAAAGCTAAACTTACAAGAATTTTTTTTAAATAGGGTAGACCGAGGCGAATCGGATCAAGGGGCGAAACGGATCTTAATAAGAAATCCGTTAATATTTTAAAGAACGCGTTGTCAAGGAACATAAGCGACTAACGTCTTATGAACCTACCCCCACCCCTCACCTCCCACTATCGGTCGTTTTTTGATTCGACAAGTACATTGGTGTCAACGTTGCTCACCAGCTAATCGGATTTTTGTGTGCATTACAATTTTGACGCACATCTAAGGTACGTAATTACCATTTTTCTTGTAATTTTAAAGATTTGCGTTAAAAGTTTGAATTATATGTTTTATATTGATTGAAAAGGGTCCTATTTTAAAAAACATTTTACTTTTAAAGCATAATGTAATAGGTTAATTTTTAAAATATTTATTTCGAAAGTCTTTAATATGGGGTTATTCGGATCATGTCAAAGGGGGCGAATTGGATATTGTTTTTTAAATGTATTATTTTATATTTAAGGTACCTAATGCATTTTAATTTTATTGTAGATGGTTCGTACGTATCAAAGAAAGACTAATTCCTTCCATTGGTTCACAACAATCTGATACAGCCCAAGCACCCAGCATACTACTGGAGTTATCAAAGAAATTCTTCCATCCCCTTTAAAGCCACCACCGGCTGCTATTAAAAAATCTCGTAAAACTACAAAACTAGTTACAAATTAAAACTACAAACTAATTTTGCATTTGATATCGCTCAGCGTAAGATTAGCCTTCTCGAAAATGATGCTAAGATCATTTTTAAGACTGATAAAAAAGCTCCGGAGAAAAAGAAAAAGACTGATGACACAGAAAATTTTAAGAAAAATAAGAACAATAAAAGAACGCCTGGAATAATAATCAAAGGTACGCAAAACAGAAAGATTGGTTTTGTATTTACTTTTCAGAAAATTCATTCATCCACCACCAGAGGATTGGATTCAGTGCCATGCATGCGAAGAATGGTGTCACGAAAAATGTGCTGATTTAGGAGGGAAAAAAGGCCCGTATAAATGTGATTTATGTGTTAGTAATTAATATTGATCTCATTACTCATTATATCAATTGTATTAATGATTCCAAAACCTAAACCGATTAGAAATTTTTAATTTAGTGAAGTGTTATGTACGATCCGATTCGCCCCAAGAATTGGGGCGAATAGGATATTTCTGTCTTTAAAGTTTTTAGTTAATATTTCGGACAAATAATGAACAATTTAAGTTTTGAAATGTTTATTGTGTAGCTGATTTGTTACTTATTATAATTTTTTCAATAAAAGTTACGTAAATTGCATTTTAGTATGATTTTCATACCATCAAAAAAAAAAGTGATCCGATTCGCCTCGGTCTACCCTAGGTTTTAGTTACTTTTAGTTAGGTTTTTTTTTAGCGAGATAGAAGAAATATAATCGAAAAGTAATTTTGTCTCAAGGCTTGTCTCGGTAGCAAAAGTTCATACAGAAGATGAGTACCCAATCCGAAAATTCACTTTACATCATTCAGTAAGACAGATTAAGTTATTGAAATCTTTACACACAGATAATAAATAGATACTTAGATATACTCACACATGTAAATAACACAACGTACTTGGAGTTTTATTTATTTATTCGAAACTATATTAATGTAATCTAGGGCCGTAAACCTTACAGCTTTAGAAATTTCATTAAATGGAAATTATCAATTCTCAACCGGATACAGGAATTTTCTAATCAATTTAATCTTGAACTAGCAATCTGGAGCAAATATCTACTTGTAATATTTTAATGTAATCTAATTTATTTATCCCAAAAAAAAAAACGTAATTTTTTGCATATAATTTGACGAAAAATATAAATACTTTTTTTATATAAATAAATAGAATAATTGATGATCAGACAAAATTATAATTTATCATAATTGCAATGTGCCTGAAACATTATAATATATATACATTTTTTGGAATTTTTATATAAGAGGTTCTAAAGGTACTTGTTTCATTGCTTTTTTTTGTATAACTAAAATAATTGATGACTACATGAAGTTTTGTAATCGATTGTATACTAAGGCTTTATGTTCAAGAAATTAAGAAAAAAACATTTTGCTATTAATATTATATTAAACCTAACAGAATTCTAAGAAGGTCGGGAGACATAACATCAAAAAGTTTTAGATATCTCATGAAAAAAAGTGATTCTCGTACTTGTGATACGTAAAGACTTAAATATTTCTTCTTCTTAAATGAATGTGTCAAATTAGAGAGTCAGAGTTCGATGTTGGGGCAGTGGGCGGTAGCTAATAATTGAGGTTTATTGCTTAAGTTTTTTTCTTGTATGCATAGTGATTATTTCTTGTGGAAGTTACAATGGGGTTGGCGTGCCTGTGTAGGACAAAAGTTCCCAAAAGTCCCTGAATTCTAAAAAAAGAATCTGACTGCTAGTTCTTGTAGCCTCAATTTTTCACCGATTGTCACCTATTGTACTATCGCTTGTGTCAAGAAATAAAAAATAACATTTTACTTTTAATATTATAATAGACATAACGGAATTCCAAGAAAGGTTCTGAATGCTAGAATCTGGACACGTGATACCGAAAGCTCTCACTATTTGTAGGAAAGGGTACTAAATCTTACATGCCGTTGTTACAGTTCGCGCGCAAACGTCGCTTGATAAGGCTGTATGATCGTGTGCATACGTCTACCCAATATCTGGCGCGTAAAAAGTTGTAGTGTGTTTAAAAATTAATTTATATTTTTTTAGTGGACATTAATAATTGTTTGTTGTTTTTTTTTTAATTTTTAAGTAAGTAAACTTCTATTGTTTTTGCATTATTTTCGTTATCTGTTTGGGTTTTGTTTAAATAAATACATAAAAAATATATTGAAGATAAAATTTCAATTACATTTGTAATAATTTCGGATTTATTTTATTCGCCGTAAAGAAGAAATGATTTAATTAAAGTTTAAATTACGATTAATGAATAAAATATTTATTATAATTTACGACGAAAACTAAAATAAATAATAAAACGGCTTCAACTTGGGACCGAAAGCTCTCGTATATATATAAAAAACAATAAAAAACTATTAATAGTTACAAAAATATTATTATTTAAAAAAATGCATATAATACACAAAACAATAAAAAAATTCAGTTCAGTTCATAATAATTTTAAGTAGGTGACAAAAAAAATTCACAATACGGCTACCGGTCTAACAACAGAGCAATTGATCCACAAACAGCACCGTATCTCCGGAACTGCCAACTTAATACCGTCACGCTACATCGAACACGTCACTTCCTTGCGTGATAGACCGACATAAACATATTGCTTTCATATTGATGACAGCGCTATTAAAAATTATTATCAATGTTACTGGGACGGCTTACGAAAATAGACAAAATAATTTAATTACTACACTAACAACATTATAAAGATTAAAGATTTGATGTTTTGTAATTTACTAGCTGGGCCCGAAACTTCGTCCGCGTGGAATTTAACAAAAAGTTATTGTTCAGTTCGTAGAGTTATAAAATAAATAAATTTCTAAAAAAAAAATAGGCTAAGTTAGTACCTAGTAGCCTTATTACATCAGCTCTCTGCCAGTGAAAGTCCCGTCAAAATTGGCTCAGCCATTTCAGAGATTAGCCGGAACAAACAGACAGACAGACAGAAAGACAAAAATTATAAAAATGTTATTTTGGTATATATACCGTGTATACATCCATATGCATATAGTAAAAAACTGTTATTATAACATTACAAACAGATACTCCAATTTTATCTATTTGTAATATATAGATAAACACAAAAGCTACTTTACCGATTAAAAAAATAATATCGTAACGTATAGACACAAGATGTCAAATTGTAAAAAGATACTTCGTAAATGAGCTTTGACTGGTATATGATTACAGTTAAATCTTTAGTGTGATACTACTACTGTATTTTGATCTCTAGACTACTTTTCACGTGGGCCTCGTACAAAAAAAAAAGAAAAAAGCAACCGTTTATCTTTCTAAATCTTTTTTATTTAAAGAACGTAACGTTACGATACCTTGCATCAAATGGAAGGACGAAATCAAAAGCATAATTATATATATAAACAGCACAATCTAGAGAAAACTGGCTCAATTTGGAGGAGGCCTTTACCTGCAGAGGGGTTCTTACGGAATAATTTTATTAAATTTTAATTTACTATATCTATGATAATAACGTATCTAAAATTATTTATATAAAACTGTAACTGTAACTACTACCCATTATATATATAAAAAAAATATACTAACAAAACTAATTAAACTTTGTAAACTAGCATTTTCTGTAAGAAATAAAAGGTTTTTTTATTTTTTATTTTTATTTAACGTTACGATATAGGCTATATTTTATAGGAAGAAAATAGAACAGTCAAAATAATTTACACGAAGCGTGTAAAGTGAGTCCTATATTATACTAATGAATCCTGCCTTTTTTATGTAGAACGTATTTTATGTATTTAATACCCAAACTACCACGCAAAACAAATGCAGTACATAAATGTATATATATTTTCTTATGAGGGATTTCCATAATTATTATTAGTCTAAATTATATAGATGTTTAGATTTGAAACGAAACTGCGGACTACAACTAGCGTTATAGATATAAATAAAATAATAATAATGGATGTATAAAACGACTTGTTCGTTTTTTATTATTACACAATTGAGGTTATGTGATTTTTTATAGCCTATGTGTTACTTCTCGATGTAGCTTTCTAATGATTTAACAATTACCGAAATCGTTTTAACACTTTTCGAATTTATCGATAAATACAAACAAACTATTTTGTGATTACTAATAAATACTAGCAGCTGTGCCCGCGACTTCGTAGATAAGCGTGGAAAAGTTATTGTTCAGTTCGCAGTTATAAAAAAAATGTAAAATAAAATTAGCCTAAGTTACACCTTATCAGCTATCTGCCAGTGAAAGTCCCGTCAAATCGGTCCAGCCGTTTCAGAGATTAGCCGAAACAAACAGACAGACAGACAGATAAAAATTGTGAAAAATCTTATTTTGGTATATGTACCTACCGGATATAGATCCATATGCATTTAGTTAAAGCGGTTATTATAATATTACAAACAGACACTTCAATATTATTTGTATAGATAATAAACACAATAAATTCTTTAAACTCAAAGGTTCCAAAAACTGTATCTAGTGCTTGTGGTCGTAAAACACTTCTAACACAATTTTTATATATCTAAACATCTTTTTACACAATTTTTATATATCTAAACAACTTTTTACACAATTTTTATATATCTAAACATCTTTTTTTGCACCGAGCTCCTCAAACACAGCGGTTCCCAGTAAGATGTCCCGTTAGGTCCTTGTGTAGAATTTCATATTTGTCATTTTACCCATGACGCTTGTTGACCCACAGAAATATCGGGAAGTCAAAATGCCCAATAATATGTTATGTAATCATGGTAAATATCCCGTTTTACATGTAAATCATAGTGTGTATGACAGTTTAGCAAAACTTGCCTACATAAAAAAGAACTTGAAAACAGATTAGTGTCTAGTGTCTACAAAGGCAATTAAAGTATCGTCGCTTACTAAGACATAAATACAGCCATTTAAAATCGTGTATTTAATAAAAGATAACAATCTTATCGGGTGAACAGAATCGCTACCAATTATTATTTAAAACGGCCAGTTATCTTTAACTCAATAATTATCCGTTATTATTTAAACCAACGTCTTACCGCCTGTTTAATTATGAGCGTGTAAGTAATCGTTAACTATTACTATGGATGAAATAATACATTTACATAATGTGAATGAAAAGTCAATCATTAACATAACTGAGGAAGGGGATCTACATTCCGACTCGGCAGTAGTTTCAAATGTCTTTGATAAATAATTTTTGATTTATTAATTAAAATTTATTTCTCAAACGCTATTTACACTTATTTATCAAATATGTAATTGATTAGTCAGAATCAAAATTTAAAAGTGATCTTTGTCGCGAACTTGGAAAAGCCTATGTCCAATAGTGGACTGCGATAGGCTGAAGTTTAGAAGTAAAAATTTGTTTATCAATGACTCTACAAATATAATTTGTAAAATGACGATTCAAAAGTGCTTTTGAAGTCTACTAGAAATCAAAATCAAAATCAAAAATAACTTTATTAAAATAGGCGCCAAAAGCAGAGAAAAGAGAATTTTTATTTGGGGTTTGACAATCTTTGATTGAAGGCGTACAAATATTTGTCATGGACTGGGTGTTTGTTTGGATTTTTATTTATTTATTTATTTAACAGTACACTAAAATAACAATAGGAAATAGCACTTATAAACATTGCTGGTACAGAGGCACTACTTATCCCATGATCCATCTCTACCAGTTTTGTGTGTTTTTATGACGCCAAAATATTAATTAAACTACCCAAGCAAATCCAATTAGACTTTAAGATGGACATAAGTATACATGTTTGCTTATTTATCTGTGAACTTTAGCGTTTGGAGAAACTTCACCAAAACAAATGGTTTACTAAAATACAACTAATACGTAATTTAAATAAGATCTCACACCTTTTTAATTTCGCAGCGAAACGAAATTTGTCTATTAGCATTGTTTTTTTTTTTTTGTTAAGTTATTGTATGAAATAAAATTACTATATTTTTATGAATTAATTTTTTTCTTTTGTTTTTCGCGTTTAGTATGATAACATTGAATAAAGCGATTCGAAATTTGAAAAATACTTCTTATGTAACCTTTAATACATACGAGTATATATCTACCAATATTATAAAGCTCAAAAGTTTGTTTTGACTCAGAAACTACTGGATCGAATTGAATCTTATTGTGTTGGATAGCCCATTTACCGAGGAAGGCTATTTTTTCCAAGTAGATAGTAAAAATATACGTGTAAGTATTAAAATTATCTCATTTATTATTATATAATACCATTTTTTTATTCGTACAAAGCGCTGTCCAAAAATTACCTCAATATGACATACTTCAATTACATAAATTTGCAGAAATAAGTAGGTATGTATATTTACATAATCAAAATAACTGATTCAATGTTTTTTCAACTGTTTTAAAGATAACCGCTACATAAAACGTCGTTATTAATTATTATTATGTGTACATTAGTTTGATAATATTTTTAATTAATGTAGCAGTTAACATTTTATTCGTATATTATAGTCTCTTTAGTATACGAGTATAGCACGAATGAATGAAAAGACACGAATTAGATTAAACGGTACGGTAGCAATTACAATCTTCATAGAATTTTACAGACCGGAGAAGTAGTAGGTGTTTTATTAATCTAGAACAACAAATTAAGTCATTAAGACCACACGATTCAGCCTGTAATATCCCACTGATGGGTAGGCCTCTTCCCCATGTAGGAGAAGGATCGGAGCTTAATCCACCAATGCGGGTTAGCGGATATATTCCCTACTATGAGTAACGATCGCTATCAGGTGTACATGACAACAACATTAAGACCACAAAGTTAATTATTTTTTTCGGAAAAAAAATACGTGCTGGAACAAATGTGAGTCAAATGCACAGACACAAGACACGCAATGTGTAGATGGTTGTATCAGAGTAATAATACACATATTATACACGATTTACTAAACATTGATGGTTGATATGATAAATGGTATTGAGCCATGTCTATTAAAATAAACAAAAATTTAGGGGTAGTTCATAATAGTACGAGTATGTATTTAGATAAAACTGTACACCTAGACCATCTACATATATTTATACCATTTCCTCTGCCCAAAGGTTGCCTGGAAGAGATCGCTCATTAGCGATAAGGCCGCCTTTTGTACTTATCTCCTGTTTTTATTTTTGTGATTTTGCTCATTTTCTTTGGTGTACAATAAAGAGTTATTATTATTACGAGTAGTATGAATGTAATATTGAGACATGACTGGTTTTAAGTCACGACTATCACGATTCAACCTGTAACATAGGTAGGCACCACTGCTCGGCATAGGCCTCTTTCTCCATGTAGGAGAAGGGTCGGAGTTTAATCCACCACGCTAATTAACTGCGGGTTGGCAGAAAATACCAAATATTAAGATGGCATAGTATTTATTTCCTAGTAGGTTAGACTTCGGTAGTTTAATTTTGCAATTATGTTCCAAAAGGTAAAGAAATACAATCAGTTCACCCTATCGCAGTCCACTGCTGGACATAGGCCTTCCCAAGTTCGCGCCAGACATTCCGGTTTTCCGCAATTTTCATCAAGCTTACACCGGCAATCTTACGTAGCCGGGAATAGTGGAGCTACCAGGAACTAAGGGTCGATATTTAAGGCGAAAACTCATGTGTAGAAATATTACTTATGCTAAAACACAGATTAGGCATACAGTTGTGCTCGTATTCAAATTCTGAAAGCCCTGACTTGAACTGAACTGAGACCTGTAGTTCCAACGAACCTTTAGCTTAGCTGTGGCCTGTGGGATATTGAGAAAAGGTTTATTAAGATTTTGCGGATAATAAATATCCCTTCTCCTTATGGTCGATTTACATCAGACGAGCGAATGCTCATTCTATCCCCACTACATCATATTCTTATCAAATTCTTTTAGTGTAAACAGGCGTAGAGCATTTTTTCGTTGTTATATATGTTACAGTCAAAACTCTTAATCAGTCAAAAGTAGTTTTGACTGCAAAAAATCAGTCAAAAGTACTTTTGACTAGACAAGTTGGTCAAAAGTGGTTTTGACTAAAATAACAGTTAAAAGTACTTTTACCCAATGGAGCTGGTTAAAAGTACTTTTGACGAAATGATTCCGTCAAAAGTGGTTTTGACTGGTTGTATCAGTCAAAACTCTTAAAAAGTAAGGTGGTCGCGGCATATTTTTGTCACAGAAACAATAAAAAAAAATAACCCTAACCTATCTAATTTCAATATTAGACTGTTTATCGGCATATTTTTGTCACAGAAACAAAAAAAAAAATAACCCTAACCTATCTAATTTCAATATTAGACTGTTTATCGGCATATTTTTGTCACAGAAACAAAAAAAAAAATAACCCTAACCTATCTAATTTCAATATTAGACTGTTTATCGGCATATTTTTGTCACAGAAACAAAAAAAAAATAACCCTAACCTATCTAATTTGCAGTTAAAACTAAACTAGTTAAGAGTTAATAGAGTTTAAGAGTTAATAGTGCTTTTGACTGACGCTTTTTTGCAGTCAAAACTACTTTTGACGGAGAGCGTCAGTCAAAAGTACTTTTAACCGCAAATTTGCAGTCAAAAGTACTAATAACCAATAATTTTCAGTCAAAACCACTTTTGACCAACTTGTCTAGTCAAAAGTACTTTTGACTGATTTCGCTAGTCAATAGTACTTTTGACTGATTAAGAGTTTTGACTGTGACATATATATGAATACGAGTGTTCGAAGATCAAGAAAGAATGCTCTTGTTGTAGCTCTAGCTCTTTGTTCGTTTGGTCTAAATCCACCCCTAATACTATTAACATAGTTGTCTCAATTGTTGTGGAAGTCCTTAGATAAACAAACAGAATTAAGTTACAATACTTATGCAACTATAGTATGTATACCTATCTTAACTATCTATTCAAATCAAACATTTTCATTAGACTTATAAATCATGTCAAACGTGACGTAATGCGTTATAAAACGATTCGTAAGTTCTAATAGTGCAAGTGGTAACACATTCACCATAAGCCATAGATTATATAAATCAGATCTAAGCAAACATATATGAGGTACATATATAAATAGCGTAGAACGTAGGTACTGTCTGATCTGAGTACTAATTAAATATTATATTTATTTATAAAAATAAATAGATTTACTTTATTGTAGATCATACGATATAAATAATAATATGCCTACATTAAAAGAAAAATAATGACTCCAAATCGGTTACCAGAAGATATCGAAATCGGAAAAAGAACTCAGAATAAGTAACTGCAAACATTGATAGCGTTAGGTTATGCCTTGAAAATAGTGTCATTGATTACAATATTAGAACTAGATTTAACAAAAAAAAAATTATGTTTTTGAATAAGTTTTAGAATTTAGACTATCATCGCAACAGCCTTAACTCTGAAAAAGTTTTAGTTCCTACATCAATTACAGAAAGCTTAGGTAGATACAGTAACCGCCACATAGGTACATACACGTGTATACCCATATTTTAAAGTACACGCATTATTATATATATTATACATACATTTTTAGTGGCTCGTATTAAGTGCAACATTTTAAAAATACAGCATTTTTACAAAATTAAATAAAACGAGCGTGGCCTTATCACTAAAAGTATAACGGCATGTATCCAGCATGGCAATCAAACTTAGCCTGAATATAATAATAATTAATAATAATAATAATTTATTTATTCACTCTTTTTAACATAACAATTTACAGCACTTCAAGTATTCATATTTCAAACAAGAACATATACAGGTTAACGTCGGCAGCCGTAATAGTATAAACTGTGATACAGCTGCCTGCGTCTTCCACTCTTTGATATGAGACATAGAATACATTATGTACATAATAGATTCAAATCTATTTGACAAATATTATAAAACAATACAACAATTTACATACAATATTATAAAAAAGTAATATCAAACCATATTGTCTTTCTTCTATGGGGGAAATAAACAGAATAAGTGTGTGCGGGTGTACTCGTTATTATTGCATGTATGTCTGTGTGTGCGTGTGTGTGTGTGTGTGTGTGTGTGTGTGTGTGTGTGTGTGTGTGTGTGTATGCGTGTGGGTGTGTGTGTGTGTGTGTGTGTGTGTGTGTGTGTGTGTTTGAGTGTGTTAGAAGAATTATTTTTTGTAATGGATTACATTTTCAGTCTCAACAAAATCAAGTGACTGAAGCCAGCTGCGAATAACTTTTTTGCATTGCATTGTTTTAAGGGGAAAAATATTGTTTGTTGTTTTATTTGCATTATTGTAGAGGTGGGCACCAATGATATAAAAGTGCTGTTTTGCAAGAGATGTATTATGTGGCGCGATTGAACATACTCTACTTCTGTTGCGCTTTTGAGAGGGATTGTATATTAAGCCTTTGTGTTTACGAACTATTGAGTGCATGATGAACATCTGCCTAACAGTGAGAACAGAACATTCACGGTAGAGGAGTGCTGTGGAATATCTTCGCGGTTTTTTTGATAAAACTTTAAGTATCGCACGCTGCGCACGCTCCAGTGGTAGCAGAGTAGTAATATTAGTGCCTCCCCAGGTGACAACACAATACTGAAGCAGCGACTGAACAAGTGCATAATAAACATTCATTAGTGTGTCACGGTCTGCAGACATTCTGAGTTTATAGAAGATAGGAATCAATTTTCTTACACGTGCTGTTAAAGCCTGAACATGTAGGGACCAGTTGAGATGTTTATCTATGATAATACCCAGATATTTGGTGTTGGGCGAAGAAGTTAAGATGGGGCAGTGACATTCACAAACGTCTTCTGTCCCATCACAATGGTGAGCTCTAATAAAAAAATCATTTGACGGTTGGGTATTTGCACGTAATGAAAAAGTTATATATGTGGTCTTATTCAAATTAAGGGTTAGCAAGTTGTTATCTAGATATTTTATTACTTGTTTCAAGGCATTTTCCGTGTGATTTTGTACCTCTGCCCAGTCCCTCCCATGCAGAATCAGAGCTGTATCATCTGCGTAGGTAATTATTTCACAATTGGATAGTCGAAGAGTACACAAGCTGTTGATGTATACCAAAAACAATGTCGGACCAAGGACACTGCCCTGTGGGACTCCATATGATAGCTTGGTATTACTACTGGTACAGTTTCCTATTTTGACACATTGGGTACGATTCGAAAGGTAATCACGAAATATATCCAATGCGATTCCACGTATCCCAACTGATTCCAACCTTTCCAAGAGCAATGGCAGAGACACAGTATCGAACGCCTTTGATAAATCTATAAAAACCCCCACAACCTTATTCCCCCTATCCAGGTGCTTAACAACAGTCTCAGTGAGTTTTAAGGTAGCATCTTCAGTAGATTTACCCTTTACGAATCCATATTGATTATCAGCAATGGCATTAGTTTTATTTAAAAATTTGATAAGCCTGGTATTTAAAAGTTTTTCTAGTATTTTTGAGACCGTGGTCAGCACCGAAATTGGTCTATAATTACCAACACTGTCCCTGGCACCCTTTTTGTGGATGGGATGCACCAAAGCCCTTTTTAAAATGTCTGGAAAAGCTCCCGTGGAAAAGCATTGATTAAAGATGTGCGTCAAGGGACGAATAATAAATGTTTTTGCCAATTTGATAACTTGCGTTGAAATTTCATCCACACCTACAGCGCAGTTATTTTTAAGGTTGTTAATAATGGTCTCAACCTCACCTTGATCCACGTCAAACAAAGCCATAGAGTCAATCTGAGACAGTTGTGAAGTTGTTTTCACTGTGTTACTACTGCAATGAGGTCTTTTAGATAGTATGTCATCCGCAAGAACTTTACCGATTTCTGCGAAATAATTATTTACTAAGTTTAGTGACAAATGGGGGTCCTTATCGAGATTTAACAGTTCTGTTGGGGCTAGTTTTGGGTTCCTCAGATTGACTACTTTGTTTATAGTGTCCCACATGCCTTTAGGATTACTTTTATTTTTCTTAAATTCTTGTGCTTCATATTCAGTTTTTAGTTTTTTCAAAAGGTTATTACAAAAGTTGCGATATCTGGTGTACGTGAGTTTTAGTATAGCATTAGCAGTGTTTAGTTTTGCTTTTTTGTGTAGTTTATCACGATTTCTAATACAACGTATAAGACCTGGTGTAAGCCACGGCTTAATAGCTCGCAATCGATGTGGAACGTGTATTATCTTAGAGTGTTTAGAAACGGCGCTCGACACTATATCTATGAAAACATTAGCTCCCTGATTCGCGTTTATAGCTTCGTACACTTGATTAAAATTTGTACAAGATAACTCCTGCAACAAACTGGTGTAATCTATCCTTCTGATAGTAGCTTTAGCCTGACTTCTTTTTATATTGCATTCCAGGACAAATACTGTAGGAGCATGATCGGTTATCAATGAATCAAGAATAAAAGTCTTGGAATATCTGTTTGACCTCAGTAAAACATGATCAAGACAACTATCCATACGAGTTGGAATATAATGTATCAATGTCTAATGAGAAGTGTTTACAAAGACAGGCACAGAAAAAAAATCAATTTTTGATGACCTGACCTGATGAGGTCATCAAAAATTATTACTAACCAGCTGATTTTTTTCTTTTAGTTAATTAATATTTATATAATTTGATGGTAATATTGTCCTCCAAATTGCGTGGTACGTTATCCCGGTCCTACACTCACTGCCGCTCTATCTCCTGCTAACTCTATTATCTACCACAATCGAGAGTTTTCGAAGAGGAACTTTTTGTTCGTCTCATCAAAATGAAGCTACCCCCGGAAAATTAGCTTGATACTAATCAGGTGAAAAATATGTACTAGGGATCCCGTACTAATTATTTTATGACGTTATGTAAATATAGATTAAACTTACAGGTGAAATCATGAGACATGCGTATCCGCCGATTCGTGTGAAAGCAACGTGTTGGTTCAAAATAAATTTCCTTCTTAACACAAAACTTGTACCTAGTAGTGTAGTACATAAACAAATTAATACTTTCATAGACAGAAGTCATTTAAGTAGTACCTTTTAGGTTGCTAAAATTTCGGTGTTAAAAATGGCGAATAAGACTCCTCTATAGGTAAAAATTTTATTGTCTAATGAGACTCCTCTATACGTCAGTCGATACATTCCTGAAATATTTAACAATACAGGAAATGTGAAGAAAAATATACTGATCGACGACAGAGTCGACCTCTGCCGTTAACATAGCGAATATATGCTTGGTACTCTGAGCTCAGGCTTCCTTACTCAACGCATGTACTTTTGTACCATTGTTTGCCTGGTGAACTTAGTACCAAGGTGCTTTCCCAGTCGAGTTATTCCACACTATGAGGTGAAGACATTTTCTGCTATGTTCTTCTTCAGTACTTGAAATACATACTCGATACTTGGCAAAGCTAAGTTTCTCCTACTTCCGATCCATTTTCAATTAATAGGTCAGTTTTAATTACAATCAGATATTCAATACCAATTTTCCAATATTCTGTTACAGTATCAGAAAATATAGGACGAAGTTTTCTTGTCTGGAAAATTATTTCCACATCATTGCTCAGTAACTTGATGACTTAGTTTTCACTCTTGTCCGCCATTGTCGGGTTCAATGTCAACCGGTTTGTGAATGTCCAGTGTGGAAGTAATGTTTTGGTTGTTATCTTGACGTAAAATCGACGTCATTTTGGCGCCAGTGGTCTTCGTATATGCTGGTTTTAATTTGGCTGACATAACGTCGTAGATGATAACTTTTTATTCCAAGCGCTTAACAAAACATTGATTATTCATTGAATAAATAATTTGAATAGTTTGTGTCCTAAACATTGTATAACTAACTCGAATGTTTCTCTGTCAGACAGTAAACGCATAGTATATTGGATTCAGCGATTACAATTGCTTTCCGGATAATTATATGAAGGGAAATGCCGTAAAAGCTAATCTCGAAACTTGGAAAATACAATAAAACAAGAACAATAACTGTTTATTTTGTGCTCCTAGTAAAATTTTATTTGCCAAATGCAAATTTTTCGATGTTTTTGGATCATGACCTGGACGAAGAAAACAATCTTAACGAAATAATCCATTCGAACAATTTCAACGCTGATTTTTCTTCTCTTTTAATTAAATTCTGTAAAAAGAACGTGCCTTTCTAGCCCAAATTATCGTCCATTTAAGAACCAAACAATACGAAGAATTGGTAATAGGTAGTATCGATGTCGCAATTTCTAATGATAGGATAGGTAGACATAGGTACAATTGCAGTTTGGTAACATAAGTAATCAAGTCCACTCAGTGAATAGAATTCACAATAATAAACAAAAAAGTCCAACTAACGATTGTGGACTCAATTTATCTTTAAGATTGAGACACTTAAACCCAAATAAGAACCGCAATAAGACGCTAGACTAAATTACACATTACAAATTGTCGCTGATTACATAAATACAATACATATATCAAATGTACACCACAAGTTAGACTGCGGTCTAGAGAGAGTATCTGAAGGTACGCAACGCAGGGCAGTTACATAACATACATTCATATAATATAGTATATGTACATTTAATATCTTAAATAGTATTTTCCACTGTCCTTTAAATTATGTAATCAAATTTTGCATTAAATACGAGTATACCTACTTCTTAACTGTCAACAAGTAAAAACTGACTGCCAGAGTCCAGACACTGCATGCTTTTCGATACCCATATAATTTATAGGTTTTTTCAGTCAGATTCTTGCCGAGTCTTCTCAGCAGAATCCTTAACCGAATCGAAGGTTGCTTCACATTAAACTTTAATTAATATTTCAAAAAAATGTTACGTTTAATTTGAAAAATGAGGTTTTAAAAAAATCTTTGAATAAAGAAATTTTTGCTGTTGATTTTGAGTTTTCGCTGAATTAGCTTTAAATATTTTTTTTAAATCTTGCAAATTCGCGTAGCTGCTTTATGAGGAGATGTAACTACTCTATATAGTAAATTATTGAACCTTTAGAAAATTTGATACCTTGCGCTCCAATAACAATAAATAACAATAATAATAGAAAATTATTATATATATTATCTACCCATTTGCTAAGTATACACAGTACTGAAGTATACACAGTACTGTACACATGTATTAAAATACCTCCAGAGATATTATAATTCCCTCGGAATGTTTTTCTTCACCGCCTATTGAATGATACAAAACATCTCCATTACAGATTTTATTAAAACATAAAAATGACAGGAAAGAGTTTTTTCATTGAAGTCATAAACATTTAATTTACTTATTTTTATAATTAAAGCTATATAAATAACTAAAAAGCAAGTTAACGTATAAACAGTGGCGGATTTACCAATAGGCTGAGTAGACTGATAGGCCTAGGGCGGCATATTCTAGGGGCGGTAATTTTATTTTTGAAACGTTATAATATAAATCCCGAAAATGAATGGAGAGGGCCATGCCCACAAGGTCAGCCGAAATAATCGCAAGTCGGCCGTTTTTCGGGTGACTGGGACCACAACCTTTTTGGGACCTGGATCCGCGACTGACTGTACTAGGATTTTTTAATGATATTAACAACATCCACGGGCTCTTAGTTACCCATGCCATTTGTACTTCATAAAATATTTATTTTATTATCGGCGTGCGTTTTTTACAATAATTTAATTTTTTTTTGTCGACAAACAAGCGTACGGCTCACCTGATGGTAAGTGACTACCGTAGCCTATAGACGCCTGCAATACCAGAAGCGTCGCAAGCGCGTTGCCGACCCTATCCCCAATCCCCCCAGGAGCTCTGGTCACCTTACTCACCAACAGGAACACAATACTGCTTGAAAACAGTATTATTTAGCTGTGATCTTCTGTATTGCTTCTGTAAGGTCGAGGTACTACCCCAGTCGGGCTGCTCCATATTGTGAGCAGGAAATTTCCTGCTGTGCCCTACCTCAGTTAAACAACAACTTCAGACAACCAGTTCTAAAACTGTCTAGATTGCTAGGATAGTCCGACACTAACAGCTTATTGCTGTAATAAATATATTAAATATATGTTTGTTTGTATTTTTTTTAATTTATCGACATATATATTTATAGGTGCACATACGTATCGTGACTGTACTAGGATATAAGATATCGAGTTTCAGAGGTCACTAGGGGCGGCAAAAATTTAATAGCCTACTGGCGGCATATTTGTAAATCCGCCACTGAACATAAAGATTAATAGTTAATAAGACCTTCTAAGATTAATAGTTAATATTTCTCTTTTATAGGACTATCGACATTTAAGAAGCGAGGAAATCTGTGAGAATTCATCTACACTGGCTCTAAACGATGGTAAGCAATTAACTAACATTTTCACTACATAGTGTAAAACAAAGTCGGTCTCACTGTCTGTTTGCTTAGATCTTTAAAACTACTAATAATAAACTACTAAATAAATAGATCTATACTAATATTATAAAGAGGTAAAGTTTATAACTTTGTTTGTATATACGGGGTAATCTTCGCAAATACTGATCCGATCATGAAAATTCTTTCGCTAACAGAAAGCTACACTATTCAGGAGTGACAAGATAAAAGGAAAAAGATAAAAATTATCAAAATTTTCGACCCAGCAGGATTTGAACCTGCGCCCTCTGACCTGCCGTGTCAACAATTCAATCTAATCAAGCATTATTATTTGCCTTAGAAATTAATTGGTGATTTTAAAACATTTATATTTATCTGATTTGCTGAAAATAGTGAGAGTGTATTGGAACATATCAAATTTCACCGTACCCTTCTTATGTGAAATGGATTATAACGCCCAACGAAGTGGGCACGGGTCGGCTAGTAATAAATAAATAGATAATGACGCCGCGTTGGCGCAGCGGTCACTGCACTGGATTGCGATTGGCTGTTGCGCGGGCGGTTGCGGGTTCGATCCCCGCACACGAGAACATTTGTATTGGCCATACAGATGTTTGCCGTGGTCTGGGTGTTTGTGCAGTCCTTGTGGGTCTCCCCACCGTGCCTCGGAGAGCACGTTAAGCCGTCGGTCCCGGTTGTTATCATGTACACCTGAAAGCGATCGTTACTCATAATAGGGAATATATCCGCCAACCCGCATTGGAGCAGCGTGGTGGAATAAGCTCCGATCCTTCTCCTACATGGAGAAGAGGCCTATGCCCAACAGTGGGATACTACAGGCTGAGTCGTCGTCGTCGTCGTCGAAATAAATAGAGTGATTCCAGAGGAAGGGTTATATGTATAAAATACATGCATAATATAGTAGAGGAACACTGATAGTTTTAGAAGTTTCTAATGTACTCTATATTTAGTATCAGCAGTGACCCGTGCGAAGCCGGGGCGGATCGCTAGTTATAATGATGAATCAATCATAATATGAATATAAATGTGGATGCAATTGAAAGGTATTAAATTGAACCACATATAATTCTTACAATATTAACCACATAGGTATCATTTCTAAGCTAAATCTATACAAATAAACAAAATCAGAGTGTCTGTTTGTAATATTAAAATAACCTCTTTTTACTAAATGCATATGGTGCATCCAATTATACATATATGTACATAGTACATAAACCAAAATAACATTTTTTACAATTTTTTCTGTCTGTCTGTCTGTTTGTTCCGGCTAATCTCTGAAACGGCTAGACTGATTTTGATGGGACTTTCAATGTCAGATAGCTGATGTAATAAGGAGTAACTTACGCTACTTTTATTTATTTATTTATAATATAATTATTTTATGACTCTGCGAACTGAACAATAACTTTTTTGGTAAATTCCACGAGGACAAAGTCGCGGGCACAGTTGTTATAAAATATAAGTCAAATAGAAGTAGTAGTTTAATTCAGTTGTAAACTTATCTTTCCAAACTTCAAGTTCCTACTATTAAATAAATATTTGTAAATGAAAGTACGAATAAAATGTTTAATTACACATATTTCCCATCTTTCCTGAATTCAAATTCCGGACGAAAAATATCCCAGCCCCCAATGCATGGAATGGAGATTTTCTAAATTATTTTATTGCTTTACATGTCCAAGTGTAAATAATTATCTTAAATAGTAATGATTAATTAAAAGTTAATTTATTAATAATTGTTAATTATTATACCTACCTATACTACTTTATTATTATATGACATAACTTTTTACTGACTCCACCGATTTTGATTATATTCTTCGTATTCAAAAGCTGCTGATAATCGTATCACATGCTTCTGTTTAAATAGTTTTTGAGTCATTTCTAATAGTGCGTATTTGAAGTCGGGAGTTAAGGAGTTTTTGAAATGAAACACAATTATATGAACACCTAAAAATAACAAGGTGCAGGCACACTTATGCCTACAGATTTAAGAAAAAAAGCTCATGTCTTTCGTGTTTGTTTTCATATCGATACAACTGATGGTAATATATGTAACAATCGCTTTTACCACCTTTACTTTTTTATATATATAACCAGGTTGGCAAACTAGCGTACGGCTCACCTGATAAGAAATTACCGTAGCTTATAGACGCCCGCAACACCAGAAGCATCGCAAGCGCGTTGCCGACCCTATCTCCAATTCCCCTAGGAGCTCTGGTCACCAAACAGGAACACAACACTGCTTGAAAGCAATGTTATTTAGCTGTGATATTCTGTAAGGTGTTCATCGTTTTATCTTGATAGGAAATTAAAATAAGAGAAAATCAATTACCTCTTATAATAAAAATGATGCCTGCCTATATTATAAATTATAAGGCACTAATTTGGATAATTCTTTGTTTTGTGTATATAAATTATTGTGAAGACGTGGTTTTTACACGAGGTTTGTGTACAAAGTATGCGTGAAGTAGATTATCTATTTTTAACCGACTTCCAAAAAACGAGGAGGTTCTCAATTCGACACGTATGTTTTTTTTTATGTATGTTAGCTCAGAACTTTTGACTAGGTGGACCGATTTCGATCAATTTTGTTTTAATTGAAAGGTGTTGCGTGTCATGTGGTCCCATTTTTTTTAAATAAGATCTGACAAGTACTTTTAGAGTTATATCTTTATAATGCGTATTTACGTGACTACTTTTTCGTCGACCTACGTTGTATTATACCGCATAACTTTTTACTCGGTGTACCGATTTCGATGATTCTTACTTTAATCGAAAGCTAATACTTGTCTTGTAGTCTTGTTTAAATTAGATCGAAAACTGATTACAACTTTTTGAGTAATCTTTAATAGCGCGTATTTACTTGACTATTTTTTCGTCTTATTACGTTGTATTACTTGTCGATGTAATTGAAGTCGGTTTTTTTCGTTTGCGAGCAAACACAATTATTAATGGATCGTTCTACAATATTAATATTGCATTTTCATTACAGTGGGTTCCAGTCTTGCTGTCCTGTTTGTGGGGATACGTTTTGTCGCAAGATAATGTGGTGGTGAGTTAGAAATTTTTTATTTATTTATAATACAGGCATGGACGAACTCAGTGGGGCAATTTGGGGCATTTGACCCATCCTGGTGACTCGAAGCTAATATCCGAATTTTAAGAATGATAATTTAAATTTTTAAATTAGCCAAAACGTAAAGCTATTATTGAAATAGCAATTTTAATTTTAGCTATATAGAAAAAGCAATTTTAATTTTCTACTATGTACTTATTTAATTTTTTACTTTTATTTGTTTCTGCTCCACCTTTTACAGGGTTCTTCGATACGCCCATGAATACATGTAATAACCACTCTGTTTCTTCGAAACGTTATGTGATGTTTTGAAATTTGTAATTTTTTCTAAACCTGCTTTATAAAATAATGTCATACATTTGAAATCGATTTTATTAGATGTATTGATTTTGATGACTCTTTTTTTGAAATAAAAAAATTACAAAAAGCGCAGGCCTATTGCGCAGGCTTATTGAGTTATTGCTAAAGTAGTCGTATAGTCTAAACTAAAGTACACTCGTTTTGTTTTCTTATAAAGCTGTTGATTTTTTTGTGATTTTTTCAGTTTTGGTCCGTTTGAGCGAGATCTGGCGAGTTATTGTGTGTTATACACTTATACTAAATGAAATCGATTTTTTTAGAACAAACACAGTTATTAAATAATATGAAAACATAACAAATAAAAAACAAAACAAAAATTAATATCTCTTTAAGTTAGTCTTTTGCCATTGAAAAACAGTTAGCTAACAAACCATTCTAATCCTACCTTCACGTTCGTTAAGCTATAATTAAAATACTCAATAATACCGCGTTCCCAACGAACAGACTTACAAATTGCTATATATATGCAAATGTAGGATACTTTCTCTCAAATTGACATGATCTATGAGTATCTTACGTACATTGTTCTGTGCCCGCTGGAATAACTGTGTCTATCAATCTTAATCTGTATCTATATCTATGATAAATCATATATATATATATATATATATATAAAGAAATTCTTAAAGAATCTCTTTAGTTTATTATGTGACGCCTGGCTGGATGTCATTTGATTTTAAATTTTAAATAAATAAGATGTCAGACGGAACGTTATAAAATTTATATAGCTATTTTATTAAATTGATAGAATTTGTAAATAAGAGTACGTATAGAATAATAAACTTGAAATGTCGTTTCTTTGATTTCAGGTATGATGTATATTAATTATGTTATTATTGTATATAAAGCTAGAATATTTAATTGTAATGAATAAACTTTGATTTCAGAGCAACGTCATCTTATTATTTCGGTACTCATATACAAATAGATATATAATCTTATAAAACGACATTTTTGTTTATAAGATTTAAATTGAAACAAAATATGGAGAAACTTTGTTTTGAATTTGCAATTTTGCCATCAAGCGACGGAAAATCTGATGCATGCTATATAATGTCAATATCTACACATGAGGGAAAAGTATATGCTATTCCCGATGAATTTCAATATGTTGGTTATCACAAAGACATAATAAATACGGCTGCTTATACTAAGGTAAAAAACAGTCTTAAAGAAAGATACCAGACACGAAGAGTTTGGATAACTATGTCAGATAAACTTAAAAAAACCTATATAGATGAAGATGGCAATTTACAATTTGCTGACCAATACTTAGAAGAAATGGATCAAAAACAAACTGTGACTACACAAAATAGTGAAGCAGGTGTACTAGAAAAACTCTTCGAAAAGTTAGTAGAAAATACACAAGAAAATAAACATAATTTGAAAAATATAACAGAGAGGTTTATTATTGAAAAATTTACAACTAAAAATTTTAATGCGAGCCAATGGATTGACACATTTGAAAAAGAATGCCTTCGCCTTAATGTTATACAGGATGATAAAAAAATTGAAATGCTCCGATTATTTATGGATAAAAGTTGTATAGACTGGTACAGTTCTATGATGACAAAACTTACCATGGATTCGAAATGGTCAGTATGGAAAGACAAATTCTGTGCATCATTTGTAAACAAAGGTTGGAACAAAATTATTTATGCATTATCATATAAATATAAAGATGGATTATTATTAGATTATGCTATAAAAAAGGAAAAATTGTTACTTGATATGAGAAACTCAGTTGATACAGGGACATTGATAGATCTTATTGCTGCTGGTTTGCCAGAATTCATACTTACAAAGATTGATAGAGAAATATTAATAGATACTGTTGACCTGTTTAATGAGCTAAGTAAATATGAACATATGGTTAGCAAAAGTAATGGTTCATTCTACAGAAAATATGGAAATCCACGAAGCATAAATAGAAATGAAAATAAAAGCCCATGTAATATTTGTATAAAATTAAAAAAAGGAACTCGCTATCATCCCGAATCTACATGCTGGTTTTTAAATCAAGATGATATAATAAAAGAACATAAAAGCCCATGTAATATTTGTAAAAAATTAAAAAAAGGAACTCGCTATCACCCCGAATCTACATGCTGGTTTAAAACAAACGAAGATGATATAATAAAAGAAAATAATATTAAACCTATTAATAATTCTGTTATAGAAGCCGAATTAAAGGAAACTAATCAAAAAAACGAATAGTGACACCATTAATAAAAGTCAAACTGCTATTGAATAATATGTTGCATGTATATGGAATCTATGATTCAGGTTCAAACGTTTCCCTGATAAATTCAAAGCTATTAAAACTAAAAGGGAAAATAAACAATATAAATGTAACGAATTTAATAACAATTAATGGTGTCAAAAAGACCAGTGGTTTGACAAATCTGAAAATTAAAATATTTGAAATAGAAAAAAATGTAGATGTATACATTATTGATGAAAAATGTTTTAACTATGATTTCTTGATTGGATTAGACATTATAAAGGAATTCAAACTAGTACAAAACGAAGATTTAAAAATAACTCAAAAAGCTCATTTTTTAGCTCATTTCAATGAGAACATAAAAACAAATAGTAAAGGAAAAGAAAGCACAGATAACAGAGATATAAAACAACACAAAATTAACTTCAATGAACATGTAAAAGAAGAAGATTTTGAAATAAAGTTAGATCATTTAGATGATATAAAAAAATCACAAATTAATAAATTAATTGAAGAATACAACACAGTATTTGCAAAAAATAAATATGATGTTGGTACTGTTAGTGGATATGAAGCTAGAATAGACTTATTGGTAGACAAATATTGCTGTAAAAGGCCATACAAATGCACTATGGAAGATAGAAAAGAAATAGAGAAGCAAATAGCAAATTTATTAAATAAAAATCTTATAGAAGAATCCTACAGTCCTTTTGCTGCACCTGTCACTTTGGCTTTTAAAAAAGAGGAAAACAAGAAATCCAGATTATGTATAGATTTTAGGGAACTTAATAAAATAGTAGTGCCGGAGGCCCAGCCATTTCCTTTAATAGATGATATAATGACAAAAACGAGAAATTGTACATATTACACAACACTAGATATTAATTCTGCATTTTGGTCAATTCCTTTGAGAATAGAAGACAGAAAGAAAACTGGATTTGTGACTCAAGAAGGACATTTCCAATGGACTTGCTTACAATTTGGCTTAAAAACAGCACCAGCAATATTTCAAAGAATATTGAGCAATATACTTAGAAAATACAAACTTACAGAATTTGCTGTAAATTACATAGATGATATTCTAGTATTTTCAAAATCTTTTGATCAACACATTAGTCATCTGAAGCAATTATTAGAAGCAATTAAAACAGAAGGTTTTAAATTGAAATTTACTAAATGTACATTTGCATCAAATTCAGTAAAATACCTGGGTCATATTATACAAAATAATTCTATAAAACTACTAAAAGATAATTTGATTTCTATAAAAAAATTTCCTATTCCAAAAACACAAAAAAATGTAAGACAGTTTCTAGGAAAAATAAATTATTATCATGAATACATTCCAAGAAGTGCAATAATATTAGATCCATTACATAATTTACTCAGAAAAAATCAAAATTTCATTTGGACTGATAAATGCCAAGAGACATTTGAAAAAATAAAAAAAATTCTTTGTTCTCAACCAGTTTTGGAAATATACGATAAAGATTTACCAATAAATATTTATACAGACGCGTCTATAGAAGGAATTGGAGCCATTTTAAAACAGACGCAGCCAGATGGAATAGAAAAGCCAGTTGCTTATTTTTCAAAGAAGCTAAATGAAGCTCAAAAAAAGAAAAAAGCCATATATTTAGAATGTTTGGCCATTAAAGAAGCGGTACGATACTGGCAATACTGGTTAATAGGAAAATCATTTACAGTTTATTCAGACCATAAGCCATTAGAAAATATGAATGTGAAATCAAGAACCGATGAAGATCTAGGTGACTTGATGTACTACTTATCCCAATATGATTTTAAAATAAAATACGCTCCAGGAAAAGATAATTTGGAAGCAGATTGCCTTAGCAGAAATCCAGTATTAGAATCTGACGAAAATAAAGATGAACAGCTTAAGATTGTGAACTTAATTGATGTCGAAGATATTTTAATGGATCAGAATGGAAATGAAGATATACAAAATAATAAAAATAAAATGATTAAGAAACAAAACATATATTATAAAAAAGTAAGAAATAAAGAAAAAATAATTTTATCAGAGGAATTCAGCATACAATTTATAAGAAATATACATGAAAATCTATGTCATATAGGAATTCAGCAGATGCAAAAAACACTTGGTCCACTATACACTGCTAAAAATTTAACTAAAAATATCAAAGAAATATGTAAAAAGTGTAAGATTTGTATAAAAAATAAATCAAGAGGACAGGAGAAATTTGGATTTATGTCTCATCTGGGTCCTGCCAAGAAACCTTTTGAAATAGTCTCAATAGATACAATAGGAGGTTTTGGAGGCTCAAGATCTACAAAGAAGTATCTACACCTATTAGTAGATCACTTTACAAGATACGCATTTATACTAACATCAAAAACTCAGTGTGCAAATGATTTTATTAAACTTGTTTCAAAAATATCAAACACTGAAGATATTAAGATTCTTCTCACCGACCAGTATCCCGGTATAAATTCAAATGAATTCAAGAAATTTTTGGAAGAGAAACAAATAACTATGATATTCACTGCAGTAAATGCACCATTCTCGAACGGTCTAAATGAGAGATTAAACCAAACATTGGTGAATAAAATACGATGCAAATTTAATGAAGATGGAAATAGAAAAGCTTGGACAACAATAGCTCATGAGTGTGTAGATAAATATAATAAAACTATCCACTCAGTAACTGGTTTCTCTCCAACTTATCTTTTATATGGTATAGATTTTACTATTTTACCAAAAGAATTGAAGACAGAAAAGACTGAAAATAATTGGATAAGAGATAGGACAACAGCATTAGAAAATACAATAAAATCTCATAACTACAACAAAATGTTATTTGATAAGAACAGAAAACACCATGAATTTAATGTTGGAGACATGGTGTACATAGAAAATGGAAATAAGCTAAACAGGAAAAAACTAGATGAGCTGAAAATTGGTCCTTATAAAATCATAGAAAAAAAATCTAAATCGATATATAAAATCGACACTGGATATAGGAAAACAGAGTCCAACTTATTTCATATTACAAAACTTATTCCAGCAACCAAAATAGAAGATGAGGATCTTTATTTTTAAATTATCTTTCTCCAGGGGGGGAGATATAAAGAAATTCTTAAAGAATCTCTTTAGTTTATTATGTGACGCCTGGCTGGATGTCATTTGATTTTAAATTTTAAATAAATAAGATGTCAGACGGAACGTTATAAAATTTATATAGCTATTTTATTAAATTGATAGAATTTGTAAATAAGAGTACGTATAGAATAATAAACTTGAAATGTCGTTTCTTTGATTTCAGGTATGATGTATATTAATTATGTTATTATTGTATATAAAGCTAGAATATTTAATTGTAATGAATAAACTTTGATTTCAGAGCAACGTCATCTTATTATTTCGGTACTCATATACAAATAGATATATAATCTTATATATATATATATATATATATATATATATATACAAAAAAGTATGTATGTACTTATGTACGCACGTAAAAAGTTATACTTCATTGGCTAGCTAACTTCACGTTGCTAACTTCTTCTTCGTTAACTAACAACTTTAGGGTGTCGGTTTTTTCGTGACGGTGTGCGCGCATCGTAAAAATGTACTCTCATAATTTTTCCTTAACGTGCCAAAAGAAGTATAACTTAAAAAACAACAGTTTGTGTAATTTATTTTAAGCATAAAAGCGCTTATTATTATTATTAGAGTCCCTGTTTGAGAAGTATCACTGAGTATGAAACATTGTTACAACTTGTTGAAAACTTCATTCGTTTTATAGGTATTTCAATACCTATAAAACGAATGAATTTATCCAATTTGTGAACATTATCCTTTATCGGTTAAAAGTGTGTGAAGCATTATATAGTCAAAAAACCAAAACCAAAAGTCTATTCATTCAAGTAGACGTCAAAAACAGTTTTGAATTGTTATTTTACAATTATTTTAATCTGTAAATGATTTTAACGACCGCTCTTTTGGTGTGCGTTATAATATCGACGGGTTGCGGGGTCGTCTACATTTTTATCACCAGTTCAACCTATCGCAGTCCACTGCTGGACATAGGCCTCCCCAAGTTCGCGCCAGACATCCCGGTTTTCCGCAATCCTCATCCAGCCAACACCGGCAATCTTACGTAGATCGTCGGTCCAGCGGGCCGGAGGACGTCCTACACTGCGTTTGCCAAGACGCGGTCTCCACTCCAGGACACGTCTGCTCCAGCGGCCATCGGTCCTGCGACACAGATGACTACATTTTTATATGTACAAATATTTCTTGAATCCTGAGAGAGTGTCGGTCCCGGTTGTTATCATATACACCTGATGGCTGTCGTTACTCATAGTATAGTCATATACAATATACATACTCTTTGACTAATTAGAAAGAATACGGGTTAATTAAGCTCCGACACTTTTCTTACTCGGAGAACGAGGCATTGGTATGTTAAGCAGTGGGATATAATATACTATGAATAAACCCGACGAATGACCGTCGAACACGTTTTTTTAATTACAAAGATGGTAAACAAGCATACGTCCGCCTGATGGCAACTACCGTAGCTTATAGATGACATTAAATCTAGGAGCAATCTAGGAGTATTACAACTATTTATACAAGCGCATTCTCAATCCTATCCCCAACCCTCTTCAGGAATCACGAGCTCTGGCTACCTTACACAGAAATAAAATTATATGTGTATATTATATACGTATCTTATTATGTATTTATAACTATTTATTGAGTATAATAAAAAGTATAACATTAAACTGTGCACCTACACCTTCAATATATCATCTACTTTGCCCTAAGGTTGCCTGGAAGAGATTGCTTTTAAGCAATAAGGCCGCCTTTTGTACATTTTTCTATTAATTATTGTTAATGTTGCTTGTTTATTTTGTTTCTTGTTTGGTGTACAATAAAGTGTGAATAAATAAAAATAAATAAATAAAATACTTCTTGATAACAGTGTTATTTAGATGTGATCTTCTGTAAGGTTGAGGTGCTGCTCCAGTCAGGCTGTTCCAAATTTGGAGCAAAATATGCTGTGCCATGTCTCAATAAAAAAAAAACTAACATAAACAACCAAGACCAGCCTATAAAAATAAGTTATGATGCTTTATAAAGCGCGAAATAAACATTTTTACATAATAACTTAATAAGTTTAGTAAAAACATTACGTAATTAAGCTAGCGGATGTAAGCTCGGTTTTTATGTACGAGTATTAAGTAGGTTGTACGTCCTTTCAAACAATTTTTCATCGTTACATAAAAATCGGGTAATTAATTTTTGAGGTTAGTGTTAATAGCAAAAAGTTATGGCTTACATAATAATATGACTAACAGATGGTTAGTTTGTTAATGTTTAAAGTAAAACGTGCTTTGACTATTAATAGGTATATGTTTTTTTAAATATTATTGAGAATGATTGGAATGCAACTTCCGGTGTTCAACATGACGTTTGAATGTTGTTAGATTTCCATATGTAATGTATTGCTGTTTATCAGTTGATATAAATAAAAAAGAGTGATAAAAGTATTTTATTTCCAACTGGCTGATTGGGGAAAAAAAGGCGGCAGGCAAATAAGGCGATTTTTTTTTAATTTTCTTTCATACAAATCTTGTAGGTAAGGTACCTACTAAGGTAGGGTCTAAGGGTCAAGTTTGCATGAAAGTCCTTAATTTTTTTATGCTACAAGCTTTAATTTTGGCAGGAATAACATTAACCTCGCGCTAAATTTCCGATCAATTTTTTTTCTGAGGTTTAGGATCACTTACTGAGTATAAAAATACAAAACGCTGACAGATGGAGGTTCATGCGCCATATTGAAAAAAGGTTTTTGGATATCTCTCTTGGTGTAAGGATATCTCGGAAACTATGCAGCAAAGTTAAGAAACCCCAGTAAAAGTTTTTGAAACCCTTAATATAGAGAGCAAAATATCGCAGCTTTTGTTTTCTGTAAACTTTTTTTGTCAAACTTACAGTTAATGAATTTATGCCCCATGTAGCGGTTTTTCTATCTCGGCCGATAACTATTAAAACTGTCTATACTATCTCTTCTACCAGTAATTTTGATATTTATTGATTAAAAATAAATAAATTAACAATTAGTCCAGTTTCAAATGTTATTTACGCCTTAAAATATCTTAAGTATTTCACTGTCATATCGCAAGTAGAAATTTCAGAAGCATGCAATTTTATTATTGGGCTTTTGATTGCATATGACATAAATAAGTAATCCAGCGTTTGCGGAAAATTCTGCGTGGTAAAATATTAGTCCGTATTACTGAAATTACCTAAAAATGTCTTGAGAAGACCTAAGAAAAGACTGGTTTTCACAAGATTGTTTCATGAAACGTGATCAAGAGCGAACGTCGAAATCTGTTAGTTCTAGCGCACGAAAGGTTAACCATAAATGTTTAAAAAGAAATCCTAATTTGTTGTAAATGTAATATAATGGTTATACACTATTTAGGCCCCCTTTGTACATATCACGTGGCCCCCTTTGTCAATTTCTACGTGAGCGAATCCCCGGGCAACTGCTAGTACCATAATAAAAGCTATTTAACTAGGATCATAATCTTAATATAAATAATTCTTCAGTACGTGTGTTTGTCACTTAACTTCTTAATAGCTTAAACGATTTGGTTAAAATTTTGTGTGTACATTTCAATGGGTTTGAAAACACATTTTTTTTAAATCTATAATAGGTATATAAAATGAATGTTGCTAAGCATAACTGGAGAATGGACCGACCAATTCGCCTAATTTTTTTTGTATGTTCCTTAAATCCCACGGAAGGTTTTATACTTAAAAAAAAACATAACAGACAACACACAGACAACGAAGTCTGTCCGGGCAACTAGTAAATAATAAATTCTTTATTTGGACCAAATACTTTTCAATTTCTTAACCCGCCAAACTGCGTGACAGTTTATCGGTGTTTAACTGAACCCGGTAGGTGGCGCTGCTGTCGTTATGTCAGCGATCAAATTTGGTAATTGCTAAATTGCTATTCCGAGCAGGACAGCGTCTGCCCGTCTGCCGGGTCCGCTAATGGTATTTAAAACATTAAACCACGAAACACCAATACTTAGCGACAAACATAAAAATGAATGAATTCGCACGGATACAAAACACGGGCGGAATTTTAAACGTTACAAATAAAAACTTAACAAAAAAACCACCACGTAACTTGTTATGATGCGTCTTGAAACCGGAATGAGTATTTTGTAACGAATTAGCCCGCATTGTCTCATAATAATTGCTCGATTGCGCAATACATAACGACTATGTACTAAATTCCGCGTCACTCGTATTTCCAACTTCCTACTGGTGAAAGGTGCATCAAAATGCGTCAATGTGTTCTAATAATTTAAGTATTTTACTGATTTTATTTTTTCGTATGACAACTTATTGAAGTCGCGAGGCAAGCTGTTTTTTCTATGTTAAAGAAGCGTAAACCCATTTTGTGTTACATGACTTACATGAAAGAATGCTGACAGCTATTTATTAGACTTTTTTTTTTAGTCCGCACACACATATATCTGCATACAGGTGCTACATTTACGGCCGCTTTCAATAATCTGTATATTTCTGGTTTTGTAGTTTCCACTAGTGATAGGTTTTTGACACAATTTTATGAAGCCTACATAAAAAATTCAATCCCTAGTAAGCAAATTCAGAGATAGATAGAATATTGAAATTGGCCGTTAATCCTCTGTAATCGTATACTGTAGAGTTTGCCCTCTTCTTTAGCAAGAAGAAGAGAAGAGCAGAATTCACCACACCGCTTCTGTGGGTTTCTGGGTTTCGGAATAGTTTTCCAAAGTGTACCAATCGCTGTCACATGCTAGGGTAAGAAGCGATTGGTTTCGTATCCTCTGAGGTAGGTACGCTACGGGGACCCACAGGAGCAATGATGAAAACTGGAACCTGAGCTTTCGTGTCCTCCTAGGCATGATGGGGCCTCCGCAAGGACAAATAGTTTATTACAATATCTGTATCGCGCGGGAGTCAAACTTACCATATAACCGAACTTGCCATTTAACCATTACAGCAGTAGGTACCACAGATTAGTAAATAGTACTACGTACGCACAAGCGTGGAACAATGTGTAGTACGCTACTTAGAAGTGAGAATCTATACATATAATAAAATGGTAGAAAAGCCAAAACTGTACATTGAATATTTTTTTAAAAGAATACTTGGGGTGTGATCTACAATCGATACCGAAGCCAAAAATATAGTTTTTAGAATTTTTGTCTGTTTGTCTGTTTGTCTGTTTGTCTGTTTGTCTGTTTGTCTGTATGTATGTCCGGGATAAACTCAAAAAGTACTGCATGGATTTACTTCAAATTTGGCACGAATATTGTTAAGAAGTCGGGTCAGAACATAGGCTATATATTATCACGCTATCACCTACGGGGAACGAGCAGTGAACCTTTATTTCTTCAAATGTATGTCCGGAATAAACTCAAAAAGTACTGCATGGATTTCCTTCAAATTTGGCACGAATATTATTAAGAAGTCGGGTCAGAACATAGGCTACATATTATCACGCTATCACCTACGGGGAACGAGCAGTGAACGCACGCAGACGACGTCGCGGGCAGCAGCTAGTATTATATATTGCAAAAAAATGTTTAAATTGGAACTTACGAGTATCTGCGCTTCCGACCGAAATCAATGTTACTAGTTTTCTAATGCTATTTAGAATATTCTATGGAGTTATAAATTAGAAAAAAAAAAGTAAAGATTTACTTAAACTTGTCGGTTCTGCTAGTTCTTAATAAAAGTAAAACCATGTACATAAAATATTTATAGTTCCAAATCCAAATTCAAATTCGAACATTTAACGCAAAAGAACTTTTGTTTAAAATAGTTATATAAAAAATTAATAGTAAATAGATAGTGAAAGCCCGCGAAGTGTTACAAGTTAGAAAAATTAAACAATTATAGATTTACTAGGCGATTATTATCGTAACTTTTACTTCGAAGTTATTTTACGTAGCGTACCTTTAATAGAACGTGTTTTAGTTTGGATTCAAACCAGTTCAGTTATGGCAGAATAATATCTCATTTATTTTAAAGTATATATTTTTATTTTATTTTATTTTATTTGGGAAACTTACAGCTAACATTAAAAATAATATAAGTTATAACAACAGAAGGCCATTTACAGGTTTCCACGTATAGCAATAATTTAACTATGGTGATGTGTTGGACAAGTAGAAATTAAAAAGGTTAAAATATTTATAAAATAAGACATAAAGAAAAAAAAATGAAGAAAAAAAAATTTGAGCTGACAAAGTTGTTTGTTTATAACAGCTAGTTCGGTTATTTTTAACTTTTAGTTTTGACAGAAAAAGCGTTTGTTTAGTAACTGCTTCAATTTAGCACAAGTAGTATTATATAAATCAATATCATACTCGCCGGAAATCAAGTTGAAAGACTTACAAGCACGAACAGTAAATGAATTTTTCCTATAATTTGTGGACGCAAATGGTACGTGTAAAGGTGTATGTTTGTTCCCGTGTGTGTAATATGGTACATTCAATCCAATCTTTGCCAAGAGCTCAGGACTATCTAATTGCCCATTCAATAACTTAAAAAGGTAAATAATGTCGCTCATTTGCCTGCGCTGATACAGAGGAAGGATATGATGCCGCCTGCATCTTGATTCGTAACTAGTGTCGAATATTTGACATTTAAATTGCAGATGGCGAAGAAAACGTTTTTGGATACTTTCGATGCGATTAATGTATGTAGCGTAAACGGGATTCCAAACTTCGGACGCATATTCGAGGTTCGAGGATATAACCTCAACTTTCAGGACAATCGGTATTCGGTATGGTATAGTAGAGCGTGCAGTCCCCTAAACAACAGAGATTACGCCATACGGGTTTGATTCCCACTCATTCAGCGCCCGGTCAATTTTAATTTGCCGCCCCATAAATTAAGGGAAAAAGGTAAAAACAGCGATATTTTTTAGGGATGTATTAGGAAATAATCGATTATGTTCGTCGCAACAGCTAAACTTTTTGGATTAATTTTTTTATATAATAAAACCGATCGAAGCAATCAATGGATTAGTGCAGAGCAGTTGGTAATTTCGCTGACAATCGGGGGGGGGGGGGGTCTTTTTATGTCATGAATTTTTTCCCCAGTAACAGTTGAATTTAATTAATTTCGAATCGTTGGTACTGTTGGTAGCTTCACTGCTTCACTTATAACGATAATTAAAATTTTAAATTGTAAGATGATGATAAGAAGATGCTTTTAGGCCTAGTTATTTGATTAAAGTTATTTTTGATTTATTTATTTTTTACTTTTGTATCAATAATTATCATAAACACGTATAAGATCCTCCGTACACTCAACCGCGTTAGTAACGTAAGAATTCTTTGACGGCGTTCAGAAAAACACAGCATAAACAAACGAGAAAATATAGGGAAACATTTTGTCATAAGCCTGAATCGACCTCTACTACTGAAACGCCACAGACCACAGAAATACTACCGTGTGAAACGCAATTGCCACGATGCCATCACGTCATTTTATCTTTTTTAAATAAATACACGTGTATTTTAGTAAATTTATTGATGTTACAATAGTGATTTCTAATTCTATCTGGTACCCACAGGACAGGCTCGCCTAGTGCGGGGCCGCCGGATACTTGCAATAATTGTAAATGTCTTGTTGGCAATACATATTTATATTTTTAGTTTTAAGTTTTACTTATATCAATAAATTATCAGAACAACTGCGCTTTATCCCAAGTAACCCACTTAATCAGAAGCTAAGCGAGTAAAACTAGGTCCAAAAGTTACGACAAATGCATTGAAAGTTACTTAAAAAAATCTTTGTAAACTTTCTTGATTTTGCAACACACTTGACATTTCGTATTGCGTATTTGCAAAAACATACATATATGTAGTAACATGATGTTTTTTTGTTACGCAACAGGCGGTGAAAGGGATTTCCGGCGTACAATGGCTACATGAATGTCTTACCTGTAATCCGTGCAAGTTAGATTGCAATGTTGTGAACTTGTAAACATTTTTTTTGTTTTTTTTTTAGCATATTTCTATAATATTCGTACCTTATCTATTTCGTGTCAATAGATATGTAAATAATTATACGTGTATACTAACTGACCTGGTGAACTTCGTACCGCTTTATTTTATTATTATAATATTTTTTTTTTGAGAATATAGGTAATAATTATTTTTAAGTTGAACAAAGATACCTGAACAAATTTTCATTAAAACCGGCCTAGTAGTATCGAAGATTAGCCCAAACAAACATCGTGAAACAAGATTTTCATATACATAGTACTTAGATATAAAATTGTAACACGTCCTATTCCATACAGACAACTTAAAAAAAAATTGGTGTTCTATTAAATCTATACTGAATTCAAAATTATTTTTTTAGTTCGTTTTTTCCAGTTGTTTGTATTTGATTTTATCTCTACTAATATTATAAGAGAGGTAAAGTTTTTAACTTTGTTTGTAGGGGGTAATCTTCGCAAATACTGATACGATCATGAAAATACTTTCACTAACAGAAAGCTACGCTATTCAGGAGTGACATTCAGTGAAAAATTCAGTGAAAAATATTAGTAGATATATGTAAATCAAGTCGGAGAAATGCGAGCGAGATTAAAACTTTACTATAATATATTGCATCACAAAAATAATTAAAGCCCAACGAAGTGGGCACAGGTCGGCTAGTTTCATTATAATTACGTTGCGTTTACCATTAACTATACTAATATTATAAAGAACACGCTAATTTCAGAAACTACTGGTGCGAATTAAAAAAATGTTTTTGTGCTTAAATAGCCCATTTACCGAAGAAGGGTGTAGGCTACTTTTTTCCTCAAATTAACGTGCGTGAAACCGCGGGGCACAGCTAGTATAAATATAGTATTAAGTAAAATCAGGCTATGGAACAAGTTTCTATGTGTAATAAGATGGCGAACAATGAATGCCGCCGACCTACAGTTAAGTCTTCGCCCCTTTGTTCCTCAGATAACAATCATGACAGCTTATTTTCATCCGTTCAATATTTTACACCGTATTATCAAGTTTCTAGTTTGAATATTAATTAATAGTCATTTTTATTTCTATACTAGCTGACCCGGCCAACTTCGTACCGCCTAACAGTCGATTTTTTTAATACTTATCATGCCCGAAACTCCTCCACTAACACTTAAACTTCTTTTCGACTTTTTCAGGCAATTTTTTTAAATTTTTCTCTCCGTAACAACCATCCTCGTACTTCAAGGAATATTATAAAAAAAGAATTAGCGAAATCGATTCAGCTGCTCTCGAGATTTGCGCTTAGCAACACATTCAGTGATTCATTTATATATATATAGAGATACTTACTGACGTTTTAAAAGATAAGATCCTCTGTATCATAACGCTGCAGCCTGTAATGTCCCACAGCTGGGCATGTAGCCTCTTTCCCCATATTAGAGAAGGATCTGAGCTTAATCCACCACGCTGCTCCAATGCGGGTTGGCGGATAATGCGGATAGGCGGATAGTATCATAAAATGCGTAAACTTACTAATTCCTTAAATTAGGTTAAGCTAATAAAGTCTCTTATACAAGAAAAGAGCCCTTATGGCAATAGTGCCCTATTAACAAGCTGTTCAGTGGCGTAGCGTGCTTTTGAGGGGCCCTGTATCAAATTTAGTTAGGGGGCCCTAACGAAGGGTAAAGATTTCTCACTAAAGAAACAAAAATGCTTGAATTAAATGAAAATAAATATTTATTGATGCGTTGGCGCAATGGTCGCAGCACTGGTTTATGGCCGTTGCGCTGGCGGTTGCGGGTTCGATCCCCGCACATGATAAACATTTGTATTGGCCATACAGATGTTTGCCGTGGTCTGGGTGTTTGTGCAGTTATTTTGGGTCTCCCCACGGTGCCTCGGAGAACACGTTAAGCCGTCGGTCCCGGTTGTTATCATGTACACCTGATAACGATCGTCGTTACTTATAGTAGGGACAGTGGCGTAGCGTGGTTGTCGGCCGCCCGGGGCGGAAGAAAATTTTGCCGCCCTTATTTAGGTATTTCAATTTAATGTTTATTATACATTAAATACATTATTATAGATAACTTTTCAGCAAGAACAGTCATCATTATTTTACGTTGTTCACGTTATATTTTAAACAAAAAAGCTTATAAAGCTGTCCCTTGCACCCTGTATGTAATAGAAGTCATTCTCGCTGATTATTATTACTATTAGTTTATCTCCTTATTCGTTCACTCTTGACAGAGTGGTCGTGGTTGATGACGATTTATTGGCTAAAGCAGCCCCCGCAATACGCCTCCACTTGATGTGGTTTTCAGCGTCTCGAGAACTCTGGACTATGGAGATCTGTGTTGCAGCTTTGATGAGGTCTGTTTGTCCAACGCGTAGGTGATCGACCGCGTGACCGCTTGTCCTCTTCCTGCCCCTGGACAACGAGTCGCGCCATGGATTGTTCGTTTCGAACAAAGTGTTCGAAACATTTGTCGACGATAATCTCTGCTTGATATTTAATTCCTTCAGGATCGAAATGTTGGTCCTAAACGCTGCCCAAGGGATCCGCAGCAGCCGCCGCCAGCACCACATCTCGAGTGCATCGATTTTGCGTCGGTCTTTGAGTGTAACAAAATAAAAATAAAACAAAATATCGGGAAGACTAAGCTTCTCATCAGGCGGACTTTCGTGGCTTTGGTGATATTATGGTTGCACCAGAATCTTTTCAACTTGTCAACGGCAGATCGTGTAATAGCACATCTCCTTCGAATCTCGTCTTCGCATCCTCCGGTGCTTGTAATAGTGGAACCGAGGTACACATAAGATTGAACAACCTCACAGTTGCCAATCATAGAGATGTCAGGATAGCTTAGTTCAGCTCGATCCACTATCATCATCTTGGTCTTGTCTCTGTTGACCGGTGTAAGTCCGAAGAAGAGGCTTGTTGTCTCGAGAAGTGTCAGCAGGTGTTCCATGTCCTCTTTTGTTTGAGTAAGAAAAGAGTATAGTATCATCGGCATACCTTAAGTTAGATATCATTCTACCTCCCACTGAAATTCCCTTGTCCCCTTGTTCCAGAACGATTCTCATAACACACTCCGTATAGATGTTGAACAGGAGTGGAGAGAGAATGCACCCCTGACGAACGCCAGCTGGTGTATGAAAACTTTCCGAGTCAACGTCGTCTATTCTAACAGTCGCAGTTCAATTCTCGTAAAGTCGGCGTATGAGACGAACCATGTGGATAGGTACTCCCATTTGAATGAGTACGTCCCATAATATATGCCATTTCACGGTGTCGAAGGCCTTACGAAAGTCGACAAAACCGATATAGAGTGGGATGTTAAACTCTAGACTTTTCGATTATTTGTCTCAGGGGAGCCCAGAATGCTAAATGTGTAGTCACTCTCACCTATTGAAGACCTATTGGATCGTGAATATTAAATGCTAAAAAGAAAATAACTTCATATGATGTTTACTCTTTTAGTGGTGGGGGGAGCGTGTACGGATTTTCAAAAATGAAAAAAAAGAGCTAAAAAAATTCTCGAGCGCGTCAGATTTTGATAGCGCATATGACTATACAAAATATAGACCTTGTTGTAGACTTACAAACGATGTGGAAAGCTGTATAAAGAGATAGACATTAAAAAAAAAACTGGCGTGGCCGTAATTGAAGATTTAATTGAGTCCTAAAAAGTATCCTATTATAAAAACTGACGATTTGGACGTGACCAAAAATACCCAGTTGATTTTTGAAAATGCAAAAAAAAAAAATCGTTGCAACAAAATACTCAAGCGCATCAGATTTTTATACAGACGTTTTAACTCGATATAGGTACTAGTGGTACCCAACCCTTAATTAGCCAATTTTTGATGTGAAACTTCTTTAGGCGAATGACGCGTAAAATTTGAGCGACTGGTAATGCGGCAGCGTCAGGGACAGTCAGTACTTGGGTGGGTGGCCGCCCGAGAAAACACCGCGTGACGTTGGCTTTTTCTTTTTTTTCAATTAGTTTTTTTTTGTATTTTAAATTCGTTTTTCTTTAATTAGTTTTTTTTGTTAATTAGTTTGACAAAGAAGTTTCACTTCTGACATGTGTACTTTGGCCGCGTGCAATTTTTTTTCAATTTTTTTTTTTTATTGTTAATTTTTTCATGTAAAATTTTAAAAAAACTCATCAGAAAAAATATATATACATATTTAAAGAGAGACGTGGAGCGGGAAATACATAATATTCGGTAGTTTTACGTATTACACTCTATTGATAATTTTAAATAGAGAAATCGGTAGAATATATTAATTCTATAATTTTTAAGTAATTTTCTTTAAAATAAAAAAAAATTAACTGCGCTCGAATATTTCGAGGGAAACATTTTTTTTGCAACTTTGTGACTCGCTTAATTTTTTACGTCACATTAAAATCGTCAGATTATTAAAGTAATTTTGTTTTCTGCATGTAGGAATTAACTTATTTTGTTCAAATCTGACGCGCCCCACTTGTTTTGTAGATCGATTTTTTTTTGCTACTAATCTGACCGACTGCTCTGAACGCACACCACTATTTTGAGGGATCAAGACTGGGTAAAAGTATCTAACAGGGTACAAGGATTCTCCTCTCATATTAAACTGATGCGCTGGAGTCACATCAGACATCCCCGCTTGGGCTCCCCTATGATAAGAATTAGTATCTGCTCTCTTGTTCCTCGACCCTTGACAAATCCCGCTTGCTCGATAGCTATTTCGGAATTCATAAAAGCTTGCAGTCTGGTATTTATGACATTATTAGTCATAAAACGGGAATTCCCACAAATATAGACATTGTCATTGCCAGTCGCTACAAAATATCATTCAAAGAAAAGGGATTCCCCGACTTTGAAACAAAATAAGTAACTACCATGCTCCTTTCAATCGGTTTGAATTTGTAGTTGCGATAAAAATAATTTATAATGGTTCAAATATTTACAAAATATTTTTATTATTTAAGTATCGTTAAATTTTGCCGCCCCCTAAAAAGTGCCGCCCGGGGCGGGCCGCCCCCCCCGCCCCCCATACGCTACGCCACTGAGTAGGGAATATATCGGCCAACCCGCATTGGAGCAGCGTGGTGGATTAAGCTCTGGTCCTTCTCCTACATGTAGAATGTGTTCCTGTTCCCCATGGGGAAAGAAGCCTATGCCCAGCAGTGGGATATTACATGCTGATGAGATAATTATAATAATAATAAAGCTTTAATAATAATAATAACTTATCATATCTTCCTAAAAATTGAGCTATTCAAACAATTAAAATTAAATATAGTACCTATGCACTTTTGTAGCCTTTTTTTCGACAAATTGATTTATTAAATCATCTATATTTACAGATGATTTCAGTTTTTCTAAAATTTCTGTCTCTATAGACAATAGTGACAAGTCTGATAACCGTACAATGTAATGATTTTTCTCAATTTCGGACTTTAAAAATGTTTTCAGACCAATTAATTGTTCATAAAGGTTAATTGAGATGTCTTTACTGTATTTAGCTGATAGTTTTCCGGAAGTGTTTTTTATCACTTCATTTGAAGAAGATAGGAGTTTCTCAGGTTGTAATACTTCGAACATGAAACTCAGGTTTTGGACGAACACTTAACTCAAATAATTGTGTTTGCTCGCAAACGAAAAAAAACCGACTTCAATTACATCGACAAGTAATACAACGTAATAAGACGAAAAAATAGTCAAATAAATACGCGCTATTAAAGATTACTCAAAAAGTTGTTATCAGATCTTGATCTAATTTAAACAAGAAAGACTACATGACAAGTATTAGCTTTCCATTAAAGTAAGAATCTTCAAAATCGGTACGCCGAGTAAAAAGTTATGCGGTATACTACAACGTAGGTTGGCGACAAAGTAGTCAAGTAAATACGCATTATTAGATATAACTCTAAAAGTACTTGTCAGATCTCAATTAAATTTTAATGGGACCACATGACACGCAACACCTTTCAATTAAAACAAAATTGATCCTAATCGGTCCACTCAGTCAAAAGTTCTGAGTTAACATACATAAAAAAAATACAGTCGAATTGAGAACCTCCTCCTTTTTTGGAAGTCGGTTAAAAAAAGAAATTAAGATTCACATTAAACGCTTCACACTCAACAGCCCCCAGTATTTTCTCCTGTGTCGGAGGTCCGGAAACACACACAATACAGAAGCACAAACGCCCATACCACGACAAACATCTATATGGCCAACACAAATGTCTGTCGTGAGCGAGAATCGAACCCGCGACTGACAGCGCAACAGCCAGTGCTGTAACCGCTGCGCCAACGTGTCGTCAATCTCTGTGATTAAACAATCTTTTATTTTTGATTTTTGTCATTTCTGAAGTGAAAACTCTATAGGCACGTATGACAGTTATTTGATATGTTTTTTTCCCGGAAAGCACGAAATTAATTAACTTCGTGGATAACATTTTACTATTTATTTATTTATTTTTGTTTATACACGTTGGGGGCCCCTGTAGCCCGGGGGCCCCGTATCATTGATACGGCTGATACGGCGGTAGCTACGCCCCTGAAGCTGTTACAATACTGTCAACATTAAAACAAAATTCTTTTAAACTTATGATATATCTACTTATAATTTTAAGGAGTAGAATATTATTTTAATTATATGGAACTATATTTCGAAATTGAAAAGAAAGAAAAAAGACATAAAATAAAATTATAAAAGTGAAAAAGCAACTAATTTATAATTTTATAAATTTGTATTAAAACGAATAAATTAATAGCGTAGCCTTCAATTAAAAATACAACATCTTAATCCCCAATAATGTAGGTATCCTTTTCTAATGGTGAGTTTTATCATCGCCAACAACACGGAAACGAATAAGCAAAAAATAATCAAAAATAACTTTATTCTTATTATTCAAAAAGCTTCAAAAGTACCTTCTAATCGTCATCTTCCAAATTAAATTATTAATTATAATTGAAAGAGCCTACGATCTATTCGGAATGTAGATTCTGCAGAGAAGAATCGGCGAGAAACTCTGCAGTTACTCTTGAAAATCTAAAGAAGTATATATATAAAATGCTTTGTTTTACGTAAATACACAGTTTTCTCTATCACCACGAAACCCAATCAACTTCTCGCTGGCGTGGTAAATAGTAAATACCCCTTGGTCTCCAGGTGGTAGCAAGGGAGTTTAGTTGCGGTTGGTGAAAGTGGGTGGTGGTGGGTGGTGAAAATGTTAAAACATATATTTCTGTCATTTTCTAACGCATTAGGACATCTGAAAAGATCTCGAAATTTCTGTAATGGTCTAGAAAAATTCTGCGATGTATTTTAAGCCGAGCAACGCCGGGTTTCGCTGCTAGTAATGTATAAACTGTGTTTTAGTACAAAATGAGTAATATCTTGCATGTAATACAGCGTCACAGTAGTCCACACATCTTTATCATTATGTCATCCTGCAACGAATAATAAACTTAAGGGCGCGTTCCCACCTTGTCGTGACGACAGATAATCGTGTAGTTTTATGTGTCGTGGGCCGTGGCTCATATGTTTAAATGGAGGTGTTCACATATAGTACGACACGATTTACTGTCGTCTACGACACTTTTGCAGTGACAACAGATTGTCGTGACAGTGGGAACGGCTAACACGACAGTCGCTAAAAGATAAAAAAAATTGACGACAAACAATCGTTATAGTGGGAACAGCTAGAGACGACAGTCGTCAGAAGGTGGGAACGCGCCTAAGGCTATTTATTAATTTGTTTTTAATACAACTTTCCAAGTTAGCTGCTTTTGAAAAATTTTTTGCTGCACAAAGATCATTGAAATTTGAAATATGTAATAACAGTTCTAGTTGAAGAATTTAATACAAGTTCCGGTACTTAGGGCTTATCATACTCGCCTCGAAACGAGTTATGCTAGAACGTAGCGGTACTGCTTTGTAATAGTGTTCCGGTGCGGAGCGTGTCTTGCGAACTTGTTATATATAATAATAAGTACCTAGGTATAGGAACTTTGAAAGCCATTATACCGGACATAATACATCCAGCATTGAACCAAAAGAAGTTGTCGTCCCTGTCCCTCTTTCTTTTTATAACTGACTTCGATAAATTCGACGTGTCCTGGAGTGGAGACCGCGTCTTGGCAAACGCAGCGTGGGACGTCCTCCGGCCCGTTGGACCGACGATTTTCGTAAGATTGCCGGTGTAGGCTGGATGAGGATTGCGGAAAACCGGGATGTCTGGCGCGAACTTGGGGAGGCCTATGTCCAGCAGTGGACTACAATAGGCTGAACTGATGATGATGATGATGAAGACTGATTCGATAAAGTAGGAGGTTATCAATTCGACTGTATTTTTGGTGTGAGCTACCTCATAACTTTTAACTGGGTGTAGCGATTTTAATGTTTCTTTTTTTAATCAAAAGTTGCTACATACTTCTCGTGTAGTCCCGTTTAAATGTGATCGAAATCAATCGGATAGTTTTTGAGTTAGCACTATTAATGCGTATTTCTATAGTCTTATATATATTTACTAGGTGCTGCCCGCGACGTCGTCTGCGTGCGTTCACTGCTCGTTCCCCGTAGGTGATAGCGTGATAATATGTAGCCTATATGTTGACGCTACTTCTTAATAATATTCGTGCCTGAAGTGAATCCATGCAGTACTTTTTGAGTTTATCCCGGACATACATTTGAAGAAATAAAGGTTCACTGCTCGTTCCCCGTAGGTGATAGCGTGATAATATATAGCCTATGTTCTGACCCGACTTCTTAACAATATTCGTGCCAAATTTGAAGTAAATCCATGCAGTACTTTTTGAGTTTATCCCGGACATACATACAGACAAACAGACAAACAGACAAAAATTCTAAAAACTATATTTTTGGCTTCGGTATCGATTGTAGATCACACCCCAAGTATTCTTTTAAAAAAATATTCAATGTACAGTTTTGACTTTTCTACCATTTTATTATATGTATAGATATAGTCTTGTCTAGTTTCTAGTAAATAGTAATATAGCGAGCATTCAGTAGCCACTAACACAACTTATCTCGAAAGCCTGGGACATGTGAAGTTATTACATTGCACATTACAGGGCAGGTGTTTTAAACCTTTAAAGCCATGTTACATATAAATAGTTTGCTAAATATAATTTGATAAAATGTTGAATTATTATGAACTAGCCGACCCGTGCCCACTTCGTTGGGCGTTATAATCCATTTCACATAAGAAGGGTACGGTGAAATTTGATATGTTCCAATACACTCTCACTATTTTCAGCAAATCAGATAAATATAATAGATAATGCTTGATTAGATTGAATTGTTGACACGGCACGTCAGAGGGCGCAGGTTCAAATCCTGCTGATTTAAAATCTTTATATATTTTTATCTTTTTCCTTTTATCTTGTCACTCCTGAATAGTGTAGCTTTCTGTTAGCGAAAGAATTTTCATGATCGGATCAGTATTTGCGAAGATTACCCCGTATATACAAACAAAGTTATAAACTTTACCTCTTTATAATATTAGTATAGATAAAATATAAAAACTTCACGTACGCATACTCTTGAGATGGTATTTTTAATACAAACCTCATTTTTAATACTTGCCTTAAATTTCCATTCGACTTATTAAAAGGTGCCTAATTTACTGCTCTTCTTTCATCCCATATCACGATGTTCTCTCTCTCTCTAACGCAAAAAATTAAAGATTGATATAAATATACTGAAATGGTAAACAACCGCTAAAATACCGAAGATTTCTGGGTTCAATGCCGCTCTGGACGGATGTTCGTATTAGTACAAATATTTCTTTCCAATTTTGGTGTCTGTTCTTATATGCTGCCCCACCGTGCCTCGGAGAACACGTTAATTAAGGTCCCGGTTGTTATCATAAATATTTGATAGCGATCGTTACTCATAATAGGAAATATATCCGCCAACTCGCAGTGGAGCAGCGTGATAGATTAAGCTCCGATTGAGAAGGAGGCCTATCAGTCCAGTTAGATCCTGCAGTGGAATGTTCCAGGCGAAATTTTTGAAAACAATTTTTAATTACAAAAAAAAAAGAAAAAAAAAATTAAAATCGATTTAAAAATATCCTTCTAGCTGAGGTTTGCAATAATGTAGCTTACAATTGACTTTCCAAATATTGCTCACATAATAAAACATATAATCCGGTAAATAAAATAAAAAGGTAATGTGCTCTAAGCTTAAAGGGCAATGGCGACCACTTTCGATGCATTTTTTTTTTTCACCGCACCACTTTTACTTTCGCGGTATGCGCGATACACGTTAGTTCCTACGAGTTTCAAATCACTATAATATGTAATACTCATAACTTCAGAACAAATGCATCAAATTAGATTTTTGTGTTCATTATTATCAGGAGAAGGTTTGTACAAAACAAATAAAAAAATAAACGATTTATATTGACAGAAAGAAAAAAAAAATATGGCGGGAATGAGTCCAGTCTGCTGGTGATAATTAAATGATGGTTTAGTAAATTTCACTTTACTTGCAATTTAGAAGTTCCTAGTAAATTTTAAAGTGAGTTTATCGTAATTGGAATGTTTACGGTAATCTATACATATAAATAAAATTGGAGTGTCTGTTTTTAATATTAAAATAACCACTTTTTACTAAATGCATATGGATCTATACACGAAACATATACCAAAATAACATTTTTTACAATTTTTGTCTGTCTGTCTGTCTGTCTGTCTGTCTGTTTGTTCCGGCTAATTTCTGAAACGGCTGGACCTATTTAGACGGGACTTTCACTGTTAGATAGCTGATGTAATTGCGCGTAACCTAGGCTACTTTGATATTAGAAATTTATTTATTTTAATTCATAATTATTACGAAACGTCTCGAAAAAATTTACGTTCCGTCACAACTTTAGGTTACGTCCGTACACTCCGTCTAATCGTTTATTATCTTTTTGACAGTTCCAGACATTTCGAAATTAGTGATTGCCTCATAGGTTATTAATTCGATTTAAAATAATAATCGATTTTATTTAAGAAGAACTTAAAATCGATTTAATGAAATATTTTTAGTTTAAAAATATTAATTATTCGTTTATCAGTTAGTTTGTTAAATAAATTAGTAGTTAGGTATGTTATTTTCCAAGTATATAAATTTGCTCATAGATCTTGATTTAAATTTGATTTAGACTTTGTTAACCATGCATTTGAAAGTTTAATTTCACTAACGCGTGCATAGTTAAATTTTAGGGCAGCCGTCAAAAAATAAATAAATGAATGAACAGAGTTATTGCTTTTTACTCTTGGTTTAAAATTAAACTCCAAGATTTCGACTTAATTCCTTGCAAATAATCAATCTTGGAGTCATAGATACTATATATTTTAATTTCCTTTTTTCATTAAATTTATAGAAACAATAATTACATGACGTATAATTATTTTTATCATAATTATGATCAATTTATCGTATTGCAAGAACTGTTTCATAGCCTGTGGTTGTTTCGTCGTCAATAAAGTAAGACATTACTGGAGAATTTTTAAACGGTTAATTTTTTTACGGTTTTAAAAAAAACCGTAATATATAGGAGTGAGTTGTCACAAAGATAATAAACGATTGTACGGAGTATGTCTTTTTTTTAATACTAAAGTTTTGTAACTAATTAATTACTTAATTTCACCAGCTTCATTCGATTTAAATAGTAATTAAATATTGTGTAGTTATCTCTACTGAAAAGAAAGATCAATCAATCAATTGATTGAATGATTGATTTACTGATCTGTACAGGTTGTATGGCGCTCAAAGTCGTAAATAAAATTTTGAATTGGTGGTCCGTGACTTAACGTCTACGCGCGTACGTAACGCATACGCAGCGGAGGGATGTTAGATAAAAGACGACTGGGCAAAAGTGGTAGAATAAACTCGAAAATAATAAAGGAAGATTATGACAGAGACGTCAATATTGATACTATAATTAAAAATGAAATAATTATATTTACAGGTGACGATAGCTCAACTGACGATTTTGGCTCATCATCCTATGAAAATGATTGAATGACGATTCAATCACTTTTGCTTTTTCTTCATTTTTTATCGTGGTTTATTAGGTTTTTTTGCATGCCTGACGTTTCGGATACTTTACAGCAACCATGGTCAAGGGAGGACCATGTCCTCATGTCCAGAACCTCATAAACCATGATAAAATTCGTTCATTTTAATTATTGAAATTCGCGTAAGCATTAGAAAACAATATAAAAAATAAAAGAAAGACAAATTGATTATTGCAAAGTACCTACAATGTTTAAGTTTAAGTTGTATTTTTTAATCAAAATTTTAATCCAATGCACTTTACATTACATAGTCAAATCCATCAAATACTCATACAAACTTGAATCGATTTATCGTAAGTATCGAGTACCAAGTCGCATACGATTAACCGTAACCATAGTTATAATTATAATAAGTAACCATAGTTACTTCAATATTTACATCGCCATGACAAATGTCAAAAAATGCTTATTAAATTGTGATGACTATAGTTATGCCTAATTAAAGCAGGAGGCCCAAATTCCAAGATTGTGACGTGAAAAGGAATCTCAACAGGATACCTATGGAAAGTCGTCTTACAAATTGTAGATTACGGATGCCCATGTCTAGGTCGAATGAGAATAGTTCTGGGAGGATTGAAAATTACTTCATAAAATACATAAAAAAAATTACTTCATCGTTAGCATTTTGTACACCAAATACCGCCAAGTCTGAACGTTTATTGACATATTTACAAATGTACTTTGTTGACTTAATAGTGTTACAGAGTTCAACGTTGATATGTGCTTTAAAAGTGGGCGACAGTATCGGTGAAAATGGATCAATCCAGCGATTGTCGACATCTATAGCGTTAGTTCGTGATCGGATTGTCGTTGTTAAGGCCTCTACTGACAGCGGTCGATCCGTTCCGACGATACGTTCTAGCTCGGGAGCCCGTGACAACGAAATGAAACTTCGTAACATGAATAAGAGTTTTTTTATGAATTTTAGTCTTTGTTGTTGCCACTCCGTGGTTGGTGTAGGCAGTGGCAGCCTCCCAAACATCGAGAAAAAAAAATTTTTTTTAGTCATTTCCTCCCACCCTTAAATTTGTCGGATTATAGTTTACCTAATATCTTGAAGGAAAAATAACGTCAGCCAGCTGACGTATAAACTACCATGTTACGGTCAGCTAACATTATTTTTTCTTTTTCTTTTAGGTAAACTATAATCCGACAAATTTTAAGGTGGGAGGAAATGACTAAAAAATTTTTTTCTCTATGTTTGGAAGGCTGCCACTGCCCACCCCACCCGCGGACTCGCAGCTGACAAAGACGAATATTCATAAAAACAAAATCCCTTATTCATGTTACGAAGTTTCGATTGGGAGGAAATGATTGACCGATTTTTTACCTGGCTCCCAGACCATTCCATCCTTCAGAACGGATAGTGGTATCGGAGCTTAATTCTCTTTATACTGACTGCGATACGGGCAACGATCCGTTCTGCGATACATAAAACTATATATTCCAGTTAAAGATTGTATTCGAAACGGTCGCGCACACCCAACTTCAACATATAAAAAGGGTCGAGGAAATTAATATGAGTACAGATGACGGAAGTTCTGATGAAGAAAGAAAAGAAGAAGAAGTAATTTTACTAGCTTTATTGTTGAATCGAAAAAGAAAGATTTTGGTCCATAAAATTAATAAAAAAAGAAATGTATGTGGCGAATTCTCGGCGTCAATTAATGTTTTTGTAAAATAAATCCACCATTTTTTAACGTAACGCACCGCCGATCATGCGTTCTCTGCCTCCGGAGACAGATCGCAACTGATCGGCGTGCGATCACTAGAACGCGTGCGATAGATCGCTGGCTGTGAGAAGGCGTACTTGGGCGGCCATAGGTTACAGAGAACGCATGCGTTCAGATCATAGAGCAAAAACAAAGGTTCAGATCGCATCCTTAGATCGTATCGTTGGAACGGATCGGGCGCTGTCAGTAGAGGCCTTTATACCACCATGTTCAGGTAAACAACGTCTGTAAAATGGATAACCATCCTCACCTGTAACAGTATCTGTGGTAAAAGTTTTAGGAAATCTTTTACATAATAACCGAAATAAAAATGCAAAAACGAATAAAAAACTAAATAAACTAAATAACTTTTTTGTTAAATTCCACGCGGACGAAGTCGCGGGCACAGCTAGTATCAATAAATAAATATCGTCTTCCAACAGATAATTATTTGAATTTAAAATCAATTGATTGTCTAACGGCCTACTATTTATTAGATATCATTTATATAGTTTTCTGACAGAAAATTTAGATCGAAAGTTGTTAGTTTTTCATAATTTATTACACAATAAATCTACTTCCGAAAAGCGCATACCACCGATAGATCTGAAATTTGGTATAGGTACTAACGTATTGGCAGCGCAATGGAACGGGCTATGCTTAGGATTTCTCTCAAAGATAGGATTAGAAATGAGACTATCTGCGAGAGAACGAAAGTATGTAACCGAGATAGCCCACAGAATTAGTAATTTGAAGTGGCGGTGGGCTGCTGGTCATCTGTGTCGCAGGAGCGATGGCCGTTGAAGCAGACGTGTCCTGGAGTGGAGACCACGTCTTGGGAAACGCGGTGTTGGACCGACGATCTACGTAAGATTGCCGGTGTAGGCTGGATGAGGATTGCGAAAACGGTTTTTAACTCCCAATTTTAATCGACATTTTACTGCTGGTGAAACGATACGAAATGTCTAATCCATTGTATCTATATAGGTACATGTAGTTTGCATAAACAATTGAATAAAAATAACACGTAAAATCGTGGGAATTATTAGTTACACAATTATTATGGTTTCGGCGCCATGACGTAACAAACAACTATTCATTTACAATGATCTCGGAGTGAAAAATTATTCGGTAATACTATCAATTAATTTCGTAACAATTTCTTTTTTTGTTATTTTGAATTCATGGGAGAATTTAAAATGAATTGAATTGATGTGCGTAATTTTAATGTGTTTGTAGGAAGTTGTTTCTATTTGCGTATATATTTTGTATTTTATTATTGAAATAATATTTTTATTTAATAGACAAAACGGATGTTACGAACACGAAATGAGCTAATCGCCGCTCTTTGTGACAAGAGTATTTTTGAAAAAAAAAAATTCTTTACGCACACTTGACTTGGGGAGTAACCTGGTGAATGCGTGACGAGAGCGTTACGAAAAGTGTGATCGGGCACACATTTTCTTTGTCTCTCTCTCTCTTTCTCATAGCCAGTTACGTTTTATACCTATACCTATCTAATACACAGTGCAGGCCTATTGTGCAGAAGTTTTACTTCAGTCGTGTGGTCTAAATCACACTTGTTATTTGCGTTTTTAAAATTAATGTTGATAGTATACTTTATTCTTTACTTTCATAGAAAAAACACAATTAAAGAATCCCTCGCTTGCTTCAGCCTATCGCAGTGCATTGCTGGATATAGGCCTCCCCAAGCATCCCGGTTTTCCAATTCCCGATTTCCGACGTAGATCGTCGGTCCAGCGGGCCAAGGATATCCCACACTGCGTTTGCCAATACGCGGTCTCCACTCCAGGACACGTCTGCTCCAGTGGCCATCAGTCCTGCGAAACAGAGGACCAGCCCACTCCCACTTCAACTAGCTAATTCTGTGGGCTACGTCGGTTACTTTCGTCCTTTCGCGGGATAGTCTCATTTCAATCAAGAATTGAAACTTCTCGTGTAGTCCCGTTTAAATGTGATCGAAATCAATCGGATAGTTTTTGAGTTAGCACTATTAATGCGTATTTCTATAGTCTTATATATATTTACTAGGTGCTGCCCGCGACGTCGTCTGCGTGCGTTCACTGCTCGTTCCCCGTAGGTGATAGCGTGATAATATGTAGCCTATATGTTGACGCTACTTCTTAATAATATTCGTGCCTGAAGTGAATCCATGCAGTACTTTTTGAGTTTATCCCGGACATACATTTGAAGAAATAAAGGTTCACTGCTCGTTCCCCGTAGGTGATAGCGTGATAATATATAGCCTATGTTCTGACCCGACTTCTTAACAATATTCGTGCCAAATTTGAAGTAAATCCATGCAGTACTTTTTGAGTTTATCCCGGACATACATACAGACAAACAGACAAACAGACAAAAATTCTAAAAACTATATTTTTGGCTTCGGTATCGATTGTAGATCACACCCCAAGTATTCTTTTAAAAAAATATTCAATGTACAGTTTTGACTTTTCTACCATTTTATTATATGTATAGATATAGTCTTGTCTAGTTTCTAGTAAATAGTAATATAGCGAGCATTCAGTAGCCACTAACACAACTTATCTCGAAAGCCTGGGACATGTGAAGTTATTACATTGCACATTACAGGGCAGGTGTTTTAAACCTTTAAAGCCATGTTACATATAAATAGTTTGCTAAATATAATTTGATAAAATGTTGAATTATTATGAACTAGCCGACCCGTGCCCACTTCGTTGGGCGTTATAATCCATTTCACATAAGAAGGGTACGGTGAAATTTGATATGTTCCAATACACTCTCACTATTTTCAGCAAATCAGATAAATATAATAGATAATGCTTGATTAGATTGAATTGTTGACACGGCACGTCAGAGGGCGCAGGTTCAAATCCTGCTGATTTAAAATCTTTATATATTTTTATCTTTTTCCTTTTATCTTGTCACTCCTGAATAGTGTAGCTTTCTGTTAGCGAAAGAATTTTCATGATCGGATCAGTATTTGCGAAGATTACCCCGTATATACAAACAAAGTTATAAACTTTACCTCTTTATAATATTAGTATAGATAAAATATAAAAACTTCACGTACGCATACTCTTGAGATGGTATTTTTAATACAAACCTCATTTTTAATACTTGCCTTAAATTTCCATTCGACTTATTAAAAGGTGCCTAATTTACTGCTCTTCTTTCATCCCATATCACGATGTTCTCTCTCTCTCTAACGCAAAAAATTAAAGATTGATATAAATATACTGAAATGGTAAACAACCGCTAAAATACCGAAGATTTCTGGGTTCAATGCCGCTCTGGACGGATGTTCGTATTAGTACAAATATTTCTTTCCAATTTTGGTGTCTGTTCTTATATGCTGCCCCACCGTGCCTCGGAGAACACGTTAATTAAGGTCCCGGTTGTTATCATAAATATTTGATAGCGATCGTTACTCATAATAGGAAATATATCCGCCAACTCGCAGTGGAGCAGCGTGATAGATTAAGCTCCGATTGAGAAGGAGGCCTATCAGTCCAGTTAGATCCTGCAGTGGAATGTTCCAGGCGAAATTTTTGAAAACAATTTTTAATTACAAAAAAAAAAGAAAAAAAAAATTAAAATCGATTTAAAAATATCCTTCTAGCTGAGGTTTGCAATAATGTAGCTTACAATTGACTTTCCAAATATTGCTCACATAATAAAACATATAATCCGGTAAATAAAATAAAAAGGTAATGTGCTCTAAGCTTAAAGGGCAATGGCGACCACTTTCGATGCATTTTTTTTTTTCACCGCACCACTTTTACTTTCGCGGTATGCGCGATACACGTTAGTTCCTACGAGTTTCAAATCACTATAATATGTAATACTCATAACTTCAGAACAAATGCATCAAATTAGATTTTTGTGTTCATTATTATCAGGAGAAGGTTTGTACAAAACAAATAAAAAAATAAACGATTTATATTGACAGAAAGAAAAAAAAAATATGGCGGGAATGAGTCCAGTCTGCTGGTGATAATTAAATGATGGTTTAGTAAATTTCACTTTACTTGCAATTTAGAAGTTCCTAGTAAATTTTAAAGTGAGTTTATCGTAATTGGAATGTTTACGGTAATCTATACATCTATACATATAAATAAAATTGGAGTGTCTGTTTTTAATATTAAAATAACCACTTTTTACTAAATGCATATGGATCTATACACGAAACATATACCAAAATAACATTTTTTACAATTTTTGTCTGTCTGTCTGTCTGTCTGTTTGTTCCGGCTAATTTCTGAAACGGCTGGACCTATTTAGACGGGACTTTCACTGTTAGATAGCTGATGTAATTGCGCGTAACCTAGGCTACTTTGATATTAGAAATTTATTTATTTTAATTCATAATTATTACGAAACGTCTCGAAAAAATTTACGTTCCGTCACAACTTTAGGTTACGTCCGTACACTCCGTCTAATCGTTTATTATCTTTTTGACAGTTCCAGACATTTCGAAATTAGTGATTGCCTCATAGGTTATTAATTCGATTTAAAATAATAATCGATTTTATTTAAGAAGAACTTAAAATCGATTTAATGAAATATTTTTAGTTTAAAAATATTAATTATTCGTTTATCAGTTAGTTTGTTAAATAAATTAGTAGTTAGGTATGTTATTTTCCAAGTATATAAATTTGCTCATAGATCTTGATTTAAATTTGATTTAGACTTTGTTAACCATGCATTTGAAAGTTTAATTTCACTAACGCGTGCATAGTTAAATTTTAGGGCAGCCGTCAAAAAATAAATAAATGAATGAACAGAGTTATTGCTTTTTACTCTTGGTTTAAAATTAAACTCCAAGATTTCGACTTAATTCCTTGCAAATAATCAATCTTGGAGTCATAGATACTATATATTTTAATTTCCTTTTTTCATTAAATTTATAGAAACAATAATTACATGACGTATAATTATTTTTATCATAATTATGATCAATTTATCGTATTGCAAGAACTGTTTCATAGCCTGTGGTTGTTTCGTCGTCAATAAAGTAAGACATTACTGGAGAATTTTTAAACGGTTAATTTTTTTACGGTTTTAAAAAAAACCGTAATATATAGGAGTGAGTTGTCACAAAGATAATAAACGATTGTACGGAGTATGTCTTTTTTTTAATACTAAAGTTTTGTAACTAATTAATTACTTAATTTCACCAGCTTCATTCGATTTAAATAGTAATTAAATATTGTGTAGTTATCTCTACTGAAAAGAAAGATCAATCAATCAATTGATTGAATGATTGATTTACTGATCTGTACAGGTTGTATGGCGCTCAAAGTCGTAAATAAAATTTTGAATTGGTGGTCCGTGACTTAACGTCTACGCGCGTACGTAACGCATACGCAGCGGAGGGATGTTAGATAAAAGACGACTGGGCAAAAGTGGTAGAATAAACTCGAAAATAATAAAGGAAGATTATGACAGAGACGTCAATATTGATACTATAATTAAAAATGAAATAATTATATTTACAGGTGACGATAGCTCAACTGACGATTTTGGCTCATCATCCTATGAAAATGATTGAATGACGATTCAATCACTTTTGCTTTTTCTTCATTTTTTATCGTGGTTTATTAGGTTTTTTTGCATGCCTGACGTTTCGGATACTTTACAGCAACCATGGTCAAGGGAGGACCATGTCCTCATGTCCAGAACCTCATAAACCATGATAAAATTCGTTCATTTTAATTATTGAAATTCGCGTAAGCATTAGAAAACAATATAAAAAATAAAAGAAAGACAAATTGATTATTGCAAAGTACCTACAATGTTTAAGTTTAAGTTGTATTTTTTAATCAAAATTTTAATCCAATGCACTTTACATTACATAGTCAAATCCATCAAATACTCATACAAACTTGAATCGATTTATCGTAAGTATCGAGTACCAAGTCGCATACGATTAACCGTAACCATAGTTATAATTATAATAAGTAACCATAGTTACTTCAATATTTACATCGCCATGACAAATGTCAAAAAATGCTTATTAAATTGTGATGACTATAGTTATGCCTAATTAAAGCAGGAGGCCCAAATTCCAAGATTGTGACGTGAAAAGGAATCTCAACAGGATACCTATGGAAAGTCGTCTTACAAATTGTAGATTACGGATGCCCATGTCTAGGTCGAATGAGAATAGTTCTGGGAGGATTGAAAATTACTTCATAAAATACATAAAAAAAATTACTTCATCGTTAGCATTTTGTACACCAAATACCGCCAAGTCTGAACGTTTATTGACATATTTACAAATGTACTTTGTTGACTTAATAGTGTTACAGAGTTCAACGTTGATATGTGCTTTAAAAGTGGGCGACAGTATCGGTGAAAATGGATCAATCCAGCGATTGTCGACATCTATAGCGTTAGTTCGTGATCGGATTGTCGTTGTTAAGGCCTCTACTGACAGCGGTCGATCCGTTCCGACGATACGTTCTAGCTCGGGAGCCCGTGACAACGAAATGAAACTTCGTAACATGAATAAGAGTTTTTTTATGAATTTTAGTCTTTGTTGTTGCCACTCCGTGGTTGGTGTAGGCAGTGGCAGCCTCCCAAACATCGAGAAAAAAAAATTTTTTTTAGTCATTTCCTCCCACCCTTAAATTTGTCGGATTATAGTTTACCTAATATCTTGAAGGAAAAATAACGTCAGCCAGCTGACGTATAAACTACCATGTTACGGTCAGCTAACATTATTTTTTCTTTTTCTTTTAGGTAAACTATAATCCGACAAATTTTAAGGTGGGAGGAAATGACTAAAAAATTTTTTTCTCTATGTTTGGAAGGCTGCCACTGCCCACCCCACCCGCGGACTCGCAGCTGACAAAGACGAATATTCATAAAAACAAAATCCCTTATTCATGTTACGAAGTTTCGATTGGGAGGAAATGATTGACCGATTTTTTACCTGGCTCCCAGACCATTCCATCCTTCAGAACGGATAGTGGTATCGGAGCTTAATTCTCTTTATACTGACTGCGATACGGGCAACGATCCGTTCTGCGATACATAAAACTATATATTCCAGTTAAAGATTGTATTCGAAACGGTCGCGCACACCCAACTTCAACATATAAAAAGGGTCGAGGAAATTAATATGAGTACAGATGACGGAAGTTCTGATGAAGAAAGAAAAGAAGAAGAAGTAATTTTACTAGCTTTATTGTTGAATCGAAAAAGAAAGATTTTGGTCCATAAAATTAATAAAAAAAGAAATGTATGTGGCGAATTCTCGGCGTCAATTAATGTTTTTGTAAAATAAATCCACCATTTTTTAACGTAACGCACCGCCGATCATGCGTTCTCTGCCTCCGGAGACAGATCGCAACTGATCGGCGTGCGATCACTAGAACGCGTGCGATAGATCGCTGGCTGTGAGAAGGCGTACTTGGGCGGCCATAGGTTACAGAGAACGCATGCGTTCAGATCATAGAGCAAAAACAAAGGTTCAGATCGCATCCTTAGATCGTATCGTTGGAACGGATCGGGCGCTGTCAGTAGAGGCCTTTATACCACCATGTTCAGGTAAACAACGTCTGTAAAATGGATAACCATCCTCACCTGTAACAGTATCTGTGGTAAAAGTTTTAGGAAATCTTTTACATAATAACCGAAATAAAAATGCAAAAACGAATAAAAAACTAAATAAACTAAATAACTTTTTTGTTAAATTCCACGCGGACGAAGTCGCGGGCACAGCTAGTATCAATAAATAAATATCGTCTTCCAACAGATAATTATTTGAATTTAAAATCAATTGATTGTCTAACGGCCTACTATTTATTAGATATCATTTATATAGTTTTCTGACAGAAAATTTAGATCGAAAGTTGTTAGTTTTTCATAATTTATTACACAATAAATCTACTTCCGAAAAGCGCATACCACCGATAGATCTGAAATTTGGTATAGGTACTAACGTATTGGCAGCGCAATGGAACGGGCTATGCTTAGGATTTCTCTCAAAGATAGGATTAGAAATGAGACTATCTGCGAGAGAACGAAAGTATGTAACCGAGATAGCCCACAGAATTAGTAATTTGAAGTGGCGGTGGGCTGCTGGTCATCTGTGTCGCAGGAGCGATGGCCGTTGAAGCAGACGTGTCCTGGAGTGGAGACCACGTCTTGGGAAACGCGGTGTTGGACCGACGATCTACGTAAGATTGCCGGTGTAGGCTGGATGAGGATTGCGAAAACGGTTTTTAACTCCCAATTTTAATCGACATTTTACTGCTGGTGAAACGATACGAAATGTCTAATCCATTGTATCTATATAGGTACATGTAGTTTGCATAAACAATTGAATAAAAATAACACGTAAAATCGTGGGAATTATTAGTTACACAATTATTATGGTTTCGGCGCCATGACGTAACAAACAACTATTCATTTACAATGATCTCGGAGTGAAAAATTATTCGGTAATACTATCAATTAATTTCGTAACAATTTCTTTTTTTGTTATTTTGAATTCATGGGAGAATTTAAAATGAATTGAATTGATGTGCGTAATTTTAATGTGTTTGTAGGAAGTTGTTTCTATTTGCGTATATATTTTGTATTTTATTATTGAAATAATATTTTTATTTAATAGACAAAACGGATGTTACGAACACGAAATGAGCTAATCGCCGCTCTTTGTGACAAGAGTATTTTTGAAAAAAAAAAATTCTTTACGCACACTTGACTTGGGGAGTAACCTGGTGAATGCGTGACGAGAGCGTTACGAAAAGTGTGATCGGGCACACATTTTCTTTGTCTCTCTCTCTCTTTCTCATAGCCAGTTACGTTTTATACCTATACCTATCTAATACACAGTGCAGGCCTATTGTGCAGAAGTTTTACTTCAGTCGTGTGGTCTAAATCACACTTGTTATTTGCGTTTTTAAAATTAATGTTGATAGTATACTTTATTCTTTACTTTCATAGAAAAAACACAATTAAAGAATCCCTCGCTTGCTTCAGCCTATCGCAGTGCATTGCTGGATATAGGCCTCCCCAAGCATCCCGGTTTTCCAATTCCCGATTTCCGACGTAGATCGTCGGTCCAGCGGGCCAAGGATATCCCACACTGCGTTTGCCAATACGCGGTTTCCACTCCAGGACACGTCTGCTCCAGTGGCCATCAGTCCTGCGAAACAGAGGACCAGCCCACTCCCACTTCAACTAGCTAATTCTGTGGGCTACGTCGGTTACTTTCGTCCTTTCGCGGGATAGTCTCATTTCAATCAAGAATTGAAACGATATAATCAATTTGTATTTAATAGTAGGTATATTAGTAAAGCTGTTAAAAATATTTAAATTTATGTTTCGCTGTTGTTACAGACCAATCTCGATGGATCGCGAGCGCAGTGGGGGTGGCACATGAGTCAATCTGGACCCAGCACGGTGGGCCATTACTTCGTCAAGTTACCAGAGGTGTGTATGTCACTAAATACTCGCTAGCAATTTTAAATAATATATTATCGAAGCACACACACAGAATCGGGAATCGAAGCCACAATCCGCGGAGCAGAAAGCAAGGTCACTGCAAACTGCGCCGACAGACTAGTGAAGTTTAATCAATTAGGAAAATAAAATGTGTTTAGGTAATATTTTGTCATAAACTCAAAGCTACAAACATTTATAATTTTCGTAAATTTGATAACAATTTGCATATCAAACTAATCCAAACATCCTATTTGCTCACATATTTCCAGGCCGAGCAACAAGTCCGGTACATAGCCGACGGCAGCGGCTACCACGGCGCGGTCGCCGTCACCACCAGCGACCAGCAACACGTACACACCACCAACTTCGCACTTGGAGAACGCGCTGTCGAACTTAATGCTCAGGTTCGTGAAGTCTTAAAGATAATTTAATCCCGTACAAAATCGAGACTAAACACCTATCTTATGACATATATGTCACAAGATCGTCTGTTCCTACGGTAAGCAACCTAATGCTCGTGTTATAGGTAACAGCCGACTGTTATAACTAAATTTTATTTGATAAATATACATAGAAATAATACATATGTAGATATATAAATACGAATATTACACCCAGACTCAGACGGGAATCGAATCCGCAACCCGCGGAGCAGAAAGCGGGGTCACTATAAACTGCGCCAAGGGACTAGTAAAAAGATCTGTTTAGTCGTTCATTTCATTAAAAAACTCAAGTAGAACAATTAACGTGTTCGTTTTATTGTACCAACATAAATTAATTGTATTGAAATGTAACACATTTCATATTAAAGTTTTATTTGAGCAATGATTCAGATTTTCAATTTAATTTACTAACCTAAGTACATTTTTATAAATAATTAGTTGTATCATACTTTACAATCCTTTTCATTTCTTACAGATACCAAAGATATATCAAAATTCAGCATCAAACAGAACACAATTCAACTCAAACGGTAATCAACAAGCGCAAACTCCCATCGACATATATCTTCTGCAACACCAGTATCCCCAAGGACAATTCTTACAGATAGTGCCAAATAGCCCACAAAATTTCTTACAAATATCGCCAGTACCTAACTTTTACTACACTGATGATAGACCTAAGCAAATTTATTACAGTGGCAATACAGACCATAGCTTGAATAATAACAAAGAAAATTCAGGACATAAAGATAAAACGCCTCCATCAAATAGTGAAGGCAATGACGAAATCATTGAAACTAAAGAAAATGGACCAGTTGTAAGAGTTTTTAAAGATCATAAATGCTCTAACGATGAAAATATAAATAACCAGGAATATGCAACTAATTTACAAAAAACACCTGATCTCGTTGGAGATGTACCTAATTACAAAGAACGTAATATTCACAGTAATTTAGGAGCTCGAGATTCTAGTAACAAACAGATATATCAAATAGAATCTAATTACAAAATAGATCCAAGCGATAGAAGCGAGAGGTTTTATTATTCCACGGAAATAAGTCGTCCTACAACAATCAAACCTATTTCTTATAATGGACACGAAGGTATATCGAGATTAGTAGCTTCGACCCAAGATTTGATATCCAATGAAGATCTTTTAAGAATAAATCACGCCGCCGAAAAAGTAGTAAATAGTCATACTGATGATATCATTAAACCTAGACGTAATTCCAATGCAAGAAAGTTAAATTACTACAATCGTATTGATATTCCTAGACAAAGACTAACTGTGACAGCTAAGTATGGAAATATTGATGATAGCGAAAGAAAACAACCACTTAATATAAGAGAACAAACACATGAAACGACTAATGAATATAGATTCGCATCACCTATCGTTGTTGAAGATATTAATTACGGTGATTACAAACAACAAATAGTTAACAATTTGATGTCAACAATGGTACCGTATATAGAAAATGGTTACGAAATTGTGGATGTCCGAAATAATTTAAACGAAAACAACACTTATAATGAAGAAAATAAATCCGGAGAGGATTTAGTTAATATAACGCCACGGCCAGTTAGCCAAAATTACCTAACACCTATCACAGTAGCCTTAAGACTACTTAATTCAAATAACACTGATTTATTTAACACTGTTGATGATCATGAAACATCTGATAGTGAATTTGTTTCCAATACAGTAGAGAGTCCAAGACGCGGTAAGCACGACAAAACTATAGTTGAAATACAGAAGTCAATACCAGTAGAAATCACACACATAAACGACGTTGAATATCATGAATATTTAGATGAAGGAAGAAGCAACCAAGATAATCCAACGGGTCTGATGTCATCGCTGTACTATAAATACATAGAATCTTTAGATGCAGCAAAAAATAATGAAAATACTTATCACAATAATAATCAACTAAACAGCAACGACGAGAGTAGTAATACAGATTCAAAAGAAACATCAGACTCAAATGAGAATGTTGAAGCAGAAGTACAAGCACAAGCGAGTTCGGATAACAGGAATTCATACACAAATTACTATGATACGCAAAATAAATTAATTCAGCCTATTATTATTGAAAAGCAAGTCCCAGTTCCTACATATGTGGATCGTTTCATCGAGAAGCGAGTACCGTATCCCGAGCCAGTTCAAGTTCTCAAACAAGTACCAATAGACCGACCAGTGCCTGTACCTGTGCATTATCAGACAATAGTCGAAAAACCTGTCGAAGTCACAAGATACGTTGACAAACCCTACCCAGTAGAAGTTCTAAAGCCATACCCAGTTGAAGTAAGAGTACCCTATCCAGTAGAACACAAGGTATATGTTGATCGTCCAGTACACGTACCTTTTCCCGTCGAAAAGGTCATCGAAAAACAGTTCATCCATCCCGTTCCCGTACCAACTCCAGTTGGGATTCCAGTCGGAATCGAGGTTCCAGTAGAAAAGGAAGTACTATACCCCGTGCCCATTGAAAAACCAGTACCTGTAGCTGTTCCAATTGAGAAACCTGTCCCGGTTGAGAAAATTGTAGAAAAAGAGGTTCCAGTACCTTATCCTGTCGAGAAAAAGGTACCATATCCAGTCAGGCATGAAGTTAAGATTCCAGTCCCGTATCCGGTAGAGAAAAGGGTACCGTATCCTGTTGAAAAAATTGTCGAAAAACCAGTAACAGTAACTAAATATGTTGAAAAACACATTAAAGTACCCGTACCTCATCCAGTCCGAGTTGAAGTGCCTAGACCTTATCCCGTAGAACGGATAGTCGAGAAAAAGGTGCCCTACCCCGTTCATATTGACCGTATCGTTGAGAAGAAAGTTCCTGTACAAGTCCCTTACCCTGTAAAAACGGTCGTGGAAAAGATTGTCGAAAAACCAGTAGTATTCACGAAGTATATCGAAAAACCTTATCCAGTAGAGAAACGTGTACCGTATGCGGTTGAAAAAATCGTAGAAAGGAAAGTACCTTATCCCGTTCACATCCCAGTTGAAATTAAAGTTCCGTATCCCGCCGAAAGAGATCAAACACACGCACACAAATCCGAACCATATCGATTTGAAAAAGCTGAACCAACAACGCTTTACAGTTACGGGATCACCCAAGAAGCTCTATCTAATGTAGCGAATTATTTGAGATACCAACAAGAACAATACAAACAACCTATTCCAAACTATGTGAAAAGCGATATTGAAAGCTACAGCACGCAGCATCAAGCCGAGTCACAGAGGAATTACCAAATACAACTCGCTAATGCTCAACTACTGAAAAACGTGCAAAACGCAACACCAGTTCAAACAATACGATGGGGTAATCAATACGCGTCTTCATACAACTATTTGAATTCAACCGCTGATAACAGACATGTAAGAAATAATAACGTTCAAGATAATAGTAAATACTACGGTCCGCCGCCTTTAAGAAACTATAACGATCAATGGGAAAAGAATAAGGAATTCATGGATAGAATAAGGCGGACGGAAAGAACGCCAAAAGTAATAAGTAACTTGAGGATAGAATATGGTTTTAAACCTCCATTAATTCCAAGCACAGAAGTTGATATAAATGGAATACCGATCAACAAAAAAGAATAGGTTTAATAAACTTAGGACACGGTGAAATTAATTTACAGAATTTAAAAAAAAAGCGTCGAATTACAATATTATAATTGCCAAAATACATAATCTACGAAATTTAGCTTTATTTTAATAGTATTAATTAGTCGTATAATGTGTAAGTTAATTAAATTATTTTATTATTAGGAATACGAACAAATGATTTTATAACGGTGATATTTATAAAAATAAGTTTTATAATAGGAGCGTGTACTGAAATTATTGTTATTGCGTGTACTGAATAAAAGTTGAAATTATTAATATTGTGTTATTATTAATTCTGTTTATATTGTATATATTTTGTTTCGAAATATATTTTTTTATAAGACGACGTTTGTTACGTGATAACTTTATAAATGATATACAAATATTGTTATTAATATTACATGTAAAACTGTTTTACTTAATAATTTATACAGATTGCAACCTCTTTCACGAGCCATATTATTATTGGTTAATTTTATGATAGTATAAGATTGTTTATGAACTGCATACTAATGTTGAAATAAAGCTTTTAAAAAACTAATTATTTTTGTTTATTTTATTTTTCTTATTTCATGATAATATAATTACATTGCACAAAAGGCGGGGGGTTACTGCTGAAGCCATTTTTATAGATAAATAAATAGTTTGGATGCTGTACATAGTTGCGTAAAGAATCAGGTTAAAAAAAAGAAAAAAACGGGTTTGGAATTAAAAATAAAATTTATTTCCTTGAATATCTCACAATCGCCGTACCACAAGTCGATCTCCAGGCCACGGACGTCTACACTAAATTATGATATAAACCAAAGCTCATATATATAACTACAGTATGTAACATTATTATGTATTTCGACTTGACTTGCCGCGTCGTATGACAATGAAATTTAATAATAAAAATAATATTTTCTTAAATCACATGTTTTTGGCAGTACATTATTTTAAAGGTATATGATAAATTAATTTACATTTTTTTATATAGCAACAAGTGATTTTGGGATGCTGTTATATATTTTTTATATTGAAACGTCAAAAAGGGACGGAGAGTAATTTTAATGCTAAAAATAAAAATAACCGCTGTCTATTTTTCATATTTTATTACAAGTAATATACATTGATAAAAATAAATATAAATCGAAAAAAAAAGAAACAGTAAAACCAATGTTTGTAAAATTGAAAAACAATCTTACGGTTAGTGTTGCTACTTCATTCAATATTTCGAATAAATAAGTAAAATGATTCCTAACTGGCAACACATTGATCTACGATGTAACAACGCGACAGTCAAGAGCCGAAAGGTCAGATTTGTGATTTCCTGTAAAAGTATAACACTACGCTTATTTAGAATATAGAAAAAGATACGCGATCGCCCGCACGGCTTACAACATACATACTTATTTATTATTTATACCTAGTAAGTATGCGAAAAATTCACTCACAAAGAGAAAAAAATAAAAAACCAAAAAGCATCACACTAAATCACAAAATATATTAATCACAAATGAAAGGCTGATTACAATGTACGGTGTAACATTATAAGAACATAACATACAACATTTTGACACGTAATAATGAACATTATTGCTATAACTACAAAGTTTATAATACTTTGATCACAATTACGTTACACATCTAACAATTTTTTTTGTGTGGGTTACCCTATAATGCGTCTAGATTGAATTGTCAACCCATTGTATTACATTTATAGAACATTTTGACACTTTCTAATTCAGCCTTATAATTAGAAAGAGGCAACTGCAGTGGGCGACCGCGTGTTACCATTTTTTTTTAAATATAAACTGACGCTTCAAATGTAGCTTTGACAGATGACGTTTCTTGCGAGTGTTGCCATAACAGAATTTTCAAATTAATTATACAATTTAAAAATTCTGCTTAGCTATTCTAGTCATCGATCATTGCTTATTTAACAATTCGACCAAAGTTGAAAATTGCTATATTTAATTTGTAACATAAATACAGAATGTTAATCAGAACGTTTTTTATTGCACTGGAACTAAAATAAAATATACAAAAGAAAAAAATGTTGCCACAAAAATAAAAACAATGTTAAAGATAGCAATTCTCAACATGGCGGAATGTTAGTTCCTAATTTAGAAGTTGTACATTTAACAAATAGCACGAGTGTTCAACAATGACAGTTAACGTATTTTTAAACAGCCATATTTTTTATTGATATTTGTTTTTCATTACGTTTGGAAAGAAAATTATAATTAACACTAAGCTAACTTGTATCTTGAGCGCAAACTCACTTTGTACATTATTACATTAATATGTAAAATTAATATATAAGCGATAGCACAAACGCCGGCGCGTCGGTGTGAGTCGCGCGGATAAAATGTCTTTTAAAAAAAAAACCACAGACAACGGATAACTACAGATATAAATAAAAATTGATAAAATTTTAAAATCATTAAAAACATCGCAAAACACACCGAACGTCCGTTTATTAACTATTTAAAAAAATCCGACAATAAAAGTTTCAATTATTTATTTTTACAAAGTAAACGAGGCGTTTTCGTTTTGAGAGCGTTTCTATTTTTAACTAAACAATCGGTTCGTTTTATTGTAACCGAACTTCACTTGCATACAATTTTGAGAACAGCACTTGGCACATCTCGTTATCTCCGTACGCCCCAATATTATCATCACCGATATCATAGATTAAATAATAAGTCTTAGTGAATTCATTTATTTATTATTTTTTAGGCATAACGGTAAACACGCTTGCCATGTGAAAAATTATAAAAGACCAGTCCCGAGTATAGTACATAATAGTTAATCGTACTGGCGACACTAAAGTGTAATCGGATGTTAAGAGTCTTGAGCTGAGATATTTACATATTTATGATAAATCAATTACTCCCTACGTATGATTATTTAAAATATGACAAAGTTATCCATAATTTGAGTTCGACTGATTAGAGCAAATAGCTAGATAAAACATTTTTTTTTTTTATATTACAATCATATCTTAATAATAGTAACCTTAAGTCTTTTGTAATAGAAAAAAAGTATAGAATATTAACATAACAAGATTGAAGTGTTTCACGAATCATAATAAAAGCTAACTTTTTAGTCGAATTCGTAGATACATTCGAAATAGAAACGAGAAAAATCGGTTTTGCGAAGCCTGACGTACAACCTTCACCGCAGACAACGTTATAATGACGGCCTCGAAAGACGAGCATCGAAAATTTCAAATTTAAAATTCGAATCTAACGAGCTCTCGCCGCGATTTCAAATTTAAAATTGGAATCGAACTCAATACGTCGCGTAGCCGATGGGACGCCGCGCGCCGCTGGTTTGAAAATCGAACTCCTAAGCTCGGGGACGCGGGAAAGGCCACCGGTTCGAAAGAGGAACAAGACGCGAAGGTCAGTTAAAGAAATTGAATTTCAAAAATCGAACAGCTCCGGCGGGGGTATCGGGTCGACGGGTAGGCAGTCGCAGAGGGGCAACGCCGGCGAGTGGACGCGGCTCTGTCTGCGCAGCGTGTGGACGCTAACCGTGTGCGGTATTACACGCACATCGACATCCACCGTCTCGGCTCGTAGAGACAAAGACGACCGAGGATGTGCCCTCGGCTCCGGAGGTCGAAGGTAGTCGCTGCGGTAGTCGGTGAGATAGTGGGCGAGGGCCCCTGAGGGTGTTCGAAGACCCGCGTTGGCGACGAGCACCATATCCTCGGCGGAGAGTCGCAGGCTGTCGCAGCGAGGGGGAGGCGGCGGCGGGGAGGGCGAGGGGGTCGGGGAGGGCGAGGCGGAGGGCGAGGGGGAGGGCGAGGGGCGGCGAGGGCGGCGGCGCCGGCGCGGGGCGCTCCCGGGCAGTCACAGCTTGAGCTCGTTCGCGATCTTCGAGGCAATGTTCTTGAAGCCGATGCTTGTTCCTGGAAAAGATGACAATGTATTACATTATATTATATTATCAATTAAAAATTAGGACCAATTATTTATCACAATAAATACGTTAACTACAAGAATCTCAAATCGGAAAAATGGAAGTTTGGGTATCCTTAGATTTAATAGTTTCGTGCTAATGCTCAAACTCCACATGTCATCGTTTGACAACTTCGCGCTCGGGAAAGTAATAACACAAGTACAATAGTAGGTACCAACTATTTGTTTTCGGTTTTTATCCCCACAACAACTCAAAGAGCATATAAACCCGTAGACTGTTATTACAGTCAGCTAACTCTTCTCCTGGTAGGGAAATTACCAAACCTTTAGCGTTACAACTTGACGGATCAAACTGCACTCTTTCTCCTACATGATCAGAAGTCCGTTCGACAAACCGACATCCCATATGTTTAGTCTTCAACCACATTGGAACAGCATAATAGATTGAGCTCATACCTTTTTCCTCAAAAGACTTCTTTTACTCAGCAGTTGGATGTTTACATGCTGTTTTCATTAATTGATGATGATGATAATTGATGATGAATCTCATTAGATTCAGTAACTCACCAGATATTCTCTTGAAGCGCACTCCGTTCAGAGAAAGTCGCGGCAACTTGCACACCTCGATCTCCCACTGAACAAGGGAGTCAGCGTTCGGGTCGCCGTGTACGCAGAGCAGTAGGAACCTCTCTCGCTGTTCGTAGTCGCAATTGTTTGCATCTAGCACCTACGATTAAAATTATCATTTAAGTTTTCATAATTTTCTTAAATATTCTTGAGAGGCAGTGACAGGTGTAATTCTACCAATTCAATTAAGCAATTGTGCAGTCCTTGTGGGTCTCTCTACCGTGCCTCGGAGAGAACGTTAAGCCGTCGGTCCCGGTTGTTATCATGTACACCTGATAGCGATCGTTACTCATAGTAGGGAATATATCCACCAACCCGCATTGGAGCAGCGTGGTGGACTAAGCTCTGATCCTTCTCCTACATGGGGAATGAGGCCTATGCCCAACAATGGGATATTACAGGCTGAAGCGAATTGAGCCACATGATTGATTCAGTCCAATTGTTATCCTTAGTAGCAGAAAAGTCCTTTACGAAGAAACGGGATAATTACAGGCTAATACATCACAGAGAACAATGTGTCTTAGAATTTAAAAGTTAGTAATTATAATTTACAGCAGGAAATATCTTGCTTAAATCTGGAGCCACCAGATTAGTACATTGAAATTAAAGAATATATCAAAGCTAAATAACACTGCCATCAAGTAGTAATATGTCCCTGTGGTGGTAGTAGCCAGAGTTTCTTTAACCGAGGTAGGGCACAGCAGGAAATTTCCTGCTCAAAATATGGAGCAGCCCGACTGGGGTAGTACCTCGACCTTACAGAAGATCACAGCTAAATAATACTGTTTTCAAGCAGTGTTGTGTTCCTGTTGGTGAGTAAGGTGACCAGAGCTCCTGGGGGGAATTGGGGATAGGGTCGGCAACGCGCTTGCGATACTTCTGGTGTTGCAGACGTCTATAGGCTACGGTATTGGTTACCATCAGGTGAGCCGTACGCTTGTTTGCCGACTTGGAGTTACTAGGAAGGGTCACGGGTATGTCACGGGTATAATAAAGAACGCTTGCGATGCTCCGAATGTTGGAGGCGTATACGTCTGGTTTGCTAAGGTAGTAACACTCAAAGCGGGTTTGACATTTTTTTGCCAACCTAGTATAAGAAATTAGTAGAAAATAATAAATTACCTTTCGTATTTCAGCCATGATCTCATTCGGGTCTCTTGACGATGTGGTTTTCATGCTCCATGTAAAGCGCAAAACCCGTGGTTTTACTTGCTCCTCAGTCCCCTGTCTGAATATCATGGTTCGTTCAGAACTAGCTACTGGTATTATCTAACTAAATGGAGACTACGGGCTATCTAGAACCGTCTGTAGGCGATCACTATCTTCTAGATATTATCTTATATAATCTTAGTAGATAGGTATCATTATTAGTTTTATGATGTGATCCCTTTTTCGTAGTTAAATAATTGCCTATACTACATCTATATACTTATTATTATTATCTTCAAATAGTTTTTCAATTTTTTATCTTTTTTTAAACATAACGGACTTTACTGTCATATTTAAAAGCTTTCAATCTTTCAAAATATCAATAACATTACACCATTTGTTACTTCTACGGCTCCATGAACTATAACAACAAAGTTATATAGATATAAATCATTCTGGGTAAATGAAAAAAAAAATCGTGCTTGCCCTTTAACTTGGATTTAATTATTGAAATCATATCACGGTTAATTGGAATGGAAAAATAAATCAACTACCCACAAATTAATACTCTAGTTATTTCTAAGCCTTGGTATTGTTAATGTTAGTCAAAGAAGCACGTGATGTAATATGTAGATGATATGAAATGCTAGATACTATATTTGAAACCTAAACGGGTGTGTGTTCGAAGCCCGATGTTGCCATCAGTAAAAAATCGACATTTTACAAATAATCGATAGTATAAACAATAAAAATATCAAATTTAGTAAAAAATTAAAGACAATCTGTAGACTGAAATTTGAGACAAATTAATGATTTTGACAGATTAAAGAAAGAACAAAATTAACCAATGGATAATTACCCAAGGAGGGCTTGCGGACTAGCGCCTACGGCATGCTTCGGGGTGGTGCCGTCGATAGGCCTAAAAACAGAAAAACATAAACACTAACACTAAACACTAGGGTAGGCCGATGCACTAACACGATAATTATATCAAGCCGAAAATAAAGATTAATAGAGAATAAGAAAAATATGTACTTTGGTCAATGTCTCCCATGAAACTAAAATTAATTGATTCAATAATCTAATTAATATTTCAAAATAGCGTCATCAACTACAAGTTCAATAAAATTGATTTGAAGAGACGAAGAAAAAGGATTTTATTAACGATTGAAAACTTAAAAAAATATATAAATATACTACGGCAAAATGTGACCTAATAGTAGGAATTGAATAAGAATAACCAGCTTGATATAAATATTTCGATGGTTAAATATACAAAAGTGCAAATTTTGAAAAAATAAAACACAATAAAGCAAGGCCACCTACAGTATTTTATAAAACAACAAAAATCATTAGGCACTTTAATAAAAATCCAGCTACTATCATGCTGTGAGTCCTATAACTTACCCTTTTATTTATAATACTAATAAACTAATTTATATAAATTACAAAAAGATAATAAAAAAACATTACATAATTAAAAAATATTGTATACAATTAAATTTAGAACCTTTTTTATTACTCCCTGTAAAAAATGTAGACTTTTTTTTGTACATAAAAATACAAATTTCCAATTTAATTTATTTTTTTAGTTTGAAAAAAGTAATATGTTCTAAAATCATGCAATTTTTTTTTCATTCGGTTTTTAAAAAAGTATATGACGATCCTAAGAAATACTTTGAAATAAAATCCACAAGATTAGTCAAAAATGTTAATGAGTTTTAATTTAAAAAACACTCGTAAAATATAAAAAAACTGTTAAATTTTGTTATTTACTAACATAATCCAGCCGATTTTTATAAACAAAAAGCTAACATTAAAATTATAATATGTAATTTTAAAAAAGTAGCGACTTAAAGATCATCCTTTATTTAATATTTATTACCATTGACTATAATAATTATTGTATAATTTTAAAAAAAAGTTTAATTATTCTTGTTCTTTACAAGATTATATTTATAAGATTCTATTTATACCACAACAGATATTTCAAAAAACGAAAAAAATTATTATATTCTTAATCCTTTCCATACCTAAAATTACATTACATCATATTTATAACAATAATTCTCGAAAAATTGTTACCAATTTTTTCATATCATCGAATTATAATTATTTGTTTAACACTATATTGAAGTATTTGATTAAAAAAATCGGTTGGATTACACGTTAAGTTTAACAAAACACAAACATTATTGTGATTTTATTTAAATTCGATTGAAAAAGCCTATCGCACTTTTGTGGTTTTTAAAACAAAAAAATGGCCATCCTAGACATTAATCAATACAATATTTAATCAAAGTGCAATTCAATACAGAGTAAAATTAATATAATAAATAAGAAATTTTGTAATTATAAAAAAATATATATTATATAATCAACCATAAATTTGGAAATAAAAATATTTTTTTTTTCATTACTATCATAATATTTGTAAAAACAGGTACTATATACTCTTATTTTTTAATCTTTTTTTTTTTAATTAAATTTCACCACAAACGCGCGAAAACGCTTCGAAAATTAAATTAAAATAATATAAATCAAACTGTCAAACATCTTATGCCGCGTACCTCCGCTGTATGTCCAAGGAGGAAAAAATTCGCGGTTTCTGCCGTCCGGCCGACTCGCCCAACACTGATAGTCTAAAGAATAACACTTACCACGTAAGTATGTATAAATAACCTTTAATATATCAATTACTCTTTTTTTTTTCTAAAATTTTTTTTTTAATTTTCCACACATTCGAATAAAAAATTGTGCAACTATTTTAAAAAATCTAAAAAATTTTTAATGGACTAAAATAAAAAAAAAATTGTATGAATGCAGTTTTTATCACAAGACTAGGATTTATTAAACTTCATTGATCTAATTCTAATCTTAAACACAAAATATACCCCATTTTGTTGAAACGAAATCATTATTACTTATTATTAATGAACAAAAAAGGAAATCATGTAGGTAATTAATTTTATTTACTAAAAATATAAAGAAGTAACGTATTTCTTCGTCGCAACGTGACGTAAAATAATTGTAATATTGACTACAGAAAACGTAAAACTAAATTAGGACTAAAAACTAGATTAGGCGATGGTGAGGTATTGTCAAAATAAAACACATTTGTATTGAAAATCTGATTATTAGGATAAGCGCAACACATACAATACTAACCATTCATCAATATATTACATTTCATACATTATATATTTCACGCTGCTTTTACAGTATAATAACTAAAATCAACTTTAAGACAGATTACTATTACGAAAAATCTCGAAAAAATAACTTTCCACCAAAAAAAAAGGTTATAAAAAAATTAACAAAAAATCTGTAATGTTTTTTAATCGTAACTTATCTATTTCAAAAGTCAAATGAAAAAAAAATACATAATTGAATTGTTAATAGGAAAAAGAAAAACTTATTTACTTACTATAGAAAATATATTATATTGAAATGGATGAAGACATTTTACGTAAATTGAAAACACAAATTAATGAAATATTAGAAAAAAATTATAGTAAAAACTACTGTACGTAAAAAAAATATGAAAACAAATCACAAACTTAAGTGTCTAGGTTAGAGATAGAATGTATTGCATCTTTCCTACGTTTCGTTACAATTAATAATTCCTTAATTTAAAAAAAAAATGCTAATAAAAGAAAAATGCACTGTTATGTTTCATATATTAAATGTCATAGCGAGATTATATAAAAATGTATATAGAAATTAACGCTTATGGTCTAAATAATATTTCGCTTTGAAAATTCTTAGACATTTTTAGTAATTTAAATTCGTAAGTTGTGTTTGGAAAACTACCTAAGAACTTGAGAAGTCAAATGACATCTTTTAAAACGTTAAAGGCCGGTTTCTATTCTCTGAAAAGTATTCATTTCACAAAACGGACCGTTTAAATTTTAACATGTCGAGTTTGTGAACAAAACGAGTCGTTTTCCGAGTATAGGAACCAAGCTTATATCAAAATGGTTAATTTGGAACTTTTTATGCATACTACTGCTTTTTTTGTATATATTATAATATAGCTAAGTAAACAGTTAAAAAAATTAAATCGATAATTAAAAATTGAATTAATTTTCAAAAGCGGTTATTTGACTGATGTAGTAGATTAAAAAAGAAAAATGTTAATACGATCCTTTTTGTTTTTGAACTATCAAAATAAGTTTTCTTTAAAAAAAGATAAGTACAAAGAAACAGAAAAAGTACAAGATAAATAAGAAAAAATATTTAAACTTCTATCTTTTGAGCGGCTAAATTTATATTTCCGTTTTTTTTTTTTTCAAAGAAAAATGTAAAGAAAATTTTTAATGAACTTTAAAAGTTACAAAATAAGAAATATTTACATAATTATCACACAGAAAAATGTCAAAAGGACGAATGGTTAACAAATAACTAAAAAGAAACAAAGGGGTGGAGCACCTAAACATGACATGACGTTTCAATGTCAATAAAATTTTACACATTTATTATTTCATATATTTATGTTATAAAACATAATATATATGAAATTAGAAAAAAAAATATTTCCATTTTACTGAAATTTTATCGAGATCATTTAATATAATATAAATGCCATACTTCAGTTTTCAAAACTTTTTACTACAGATATATTTTTCGTACGCGATAAAAAGTTATTTTATAACATAAATATACGAGGAAAAACATAAAAAATGCGTCGAAAAAATAAAAAAAAATAATTACATGATCGTCACACAAATATCATATACTTTTATATATATCAACTATTGGATAGCCATAGTCACATATTTATAATACATAAAATAATACACCTATATACCTATAAATGCCTAACACTCTCATAACGCAAACGTACATATGTACATACGAACTAACATCGATTTATGAGTAGTTAGAAAATATGAAAAAATCTTATAAACGATTAGAAATATATTTATTATTTATACATTAGTATATTTATTTATTTAAATCTGATCCAAAAATGATTTATATAAATTTGTGTTTAATTTCACTATAAAAAAAATTATGATTTATACTATATATATCTTATGATTAGTAGAACTGTACATTGGTTTGAAAACTACAGTTCTATGTAAATTGCAAAATACTGAAAAAAACTTTCTCTCTCTCTGTCGTTCTTAATACTTAAACTTTCGAATTCAAGCTGTTTACCTACATAGAACCTTCAATCAACGTATTAATATAATTTTCTATCAAAACAAAAGAAATTGTCTACGACGTTTTTTTTTCACATAAACACAGACCATTTAAAAAAATGTACAAAAATACTCGAAATCTGTTAATTAGAAAAAAAAAAAATCAAATGTGTTTTAAAATACAACGTAATGTATGTGTCCTTTTCACAATAATTTGACGTAAATAAATTAATGTTGCCACATTTAAAAAAAGGTTCGTTTAACGTACCTTGTGAAAAACGAAAAGTTATTTAATTGATTATAGGAACCGGGCCTAGCCAACATAAATCAAACAAACGCAATATTTTAAGACAACGGGTCAAGTCAATATGTTTGAAACTGAGAAACATAGTCAACAACAAATCTATGTTTTAAACAATTTTCTCTTTCATGTTGCAATTGACGTTGAAATACTTGACATGATTTGCTTGTTTATTTAAGTCAAAATATTTGGAATAAAATATATAAATACAATATTTATTATACTATTGATTCATGACTATGGTTTGATTTGAAGATATCTCTTGTCATCGATCTTGTATTGTTATATTTTTAAGTGCAATAAAAGTAAATAGCCAAATAATCATCTTCTGTGTAAAAAAATTATATACTATATAATTATGTCAATTGACTTAACTTTTAAATAACATGAGATTAAATTTAAAACGACGAGTTTTATTTTAAAACACATTTGCATACTTTGGACAGTTTTTGTATGTACATAAAGTTATAGCTGCCTAACGCATTCCTAAATGGTAAATAACTACTGAGTATTTGTACCGACGTTAGGGGATGGGCCACGGTTATGTACTAACATTATATACTGGTTATCTCACTCACTCTTCTATATACTAAATACTTGTATGTGTGTGTGAACCGTTTTGTTTATTAAACATTCTTTTATATATAGTTTTTGTATTTTATTTTTTTATTGTAGTGCCATTTAGAGAAAAAAAGATCGATGTACTTATCTTAAATTTTTCTGGTTTTTTTTTTCGTTGAAAGTCAATATAACAACTAGAATATTCTTCAAATTTCAGACAAATATTTATAACGTTCATTAAAATTGCTTTTAACTGTGATTATTAGACGCACATAGAGAAATTAAAAATTTTGTTTTCAAAATCCCTCCCCTCTAAATAACATCACAATCAAAACACTACCAATATATCTATTGATACAGGGAAACTACATCTAGAAAACTATTCGTTCTAGAGTTAGAGCAAAACGAATGGTTCTCTAAATATAGGAACTGGGTTCATGTGTATAATCGGTTTCATAGCCTCTAATCTTTTTGTAACTAAAACGGTTCACAAATGAACGAGTTATTGAATTATGTAATTAATTAATTTGTATTATATAATATTACAAATATACAAAATAATTTCTCAGTCGTCATAGTCTATATAGATTGAGTCCGAAAAAACAATGATAATATGTAAACATTACATAGAAAAAGAAAAAAAAACAAAATTATTTTGTGCTACACGGGACTCGAGATAGTATGCAATTTTTTTTTATATTAAATTATTTTTATTATACTGCCTCTTCAATACAATAGAATTTGAATGTGAATTTAGATTTATTAAAAATATTGTCTATTTACCATTACATCTTTTTTTGTACATATGTATATCAAAATATCTCTCATCGAAAATAAAAAAGTTAACAAATGTAATTTGTCACAATTTTTCGAGAATTTTTAGTCATTCAATGTTACCAACCTTGTATTGCATGTCAGAACTATCCTCCTAAAATGGAGATATTTTTGCTCTTACTATACATATATATTAAGATAGCTCTTAATTTGTTTACCAGTGGAGTAATTTTTAACTATAATGTATATGAATATTCCCGAGCTGTACTGTAAGGTAGAGGCATACATACAAACTCGACAGTGAATCCCAAATGTTCTAGAAAACCCTGGAATGTACAAATTCGTTCGACAATAGAACCGCTATCACTTAAGCTACGATGAAATGCGACGCGCGACGGGACTAGGTTTCCATTACATGTTGACCAATTCAAATAATTACATTAATTTTTCTAGAATATTTTCATCTGTCAACACCATTAGTATGAATTTTTTTCTTGTAAACAGCGTCATTTTATCCAAAATACAGTGTATATATACAATATAGCGAAAACATATTAAAAAAAATTATGATTACTTTTAAAGATTAAATAATTTCCTACATTTTTTTTAATAAACATATTTTTTTAATGAGACAACATGCAATCGGAAGTGTCGCCGCGACATAAAAAATATTAATACGTTTTAAATCAAACTCGAATAGGTCGTAAAATTACCTTACAATGTCTAACGCGGAAATTAAAAAAAAAAAAGATAACACATTCTCAAACAATATAATTATCAATTTACTTACTCAGCGTATAAAAATGTTATCTTTATATGATGCTAAAATTAACTGATGACAATAAAACCTTACCAAGGTTTTCAAAAACTTTTTAGTTCAAATCGTTAAAAAATGCTTTGACCGACACTGGACATAAAACCATAAAGGATTCTACAGTACGCCGAGTAAAAAAATTAACAATTAACCGATACTATAAAACCTGATACAAATCTCATAAATTAAGCATAACAATTTTGCACATATTTATCTATAGATTAGCTTAATATATATATTTTTAAAAATTATTCTTCTCCGTTCCACGGACGCCAGCGAAGCCTCACGGATTCTGATTCAACCTGCGTAGAACGGAACGGGGTGAGCGAAACGACCAATTAAAAATCGAATCGCCCCTCTCTTCTAGTTCCGGCTCTTTTTTTAATTTAACACTTCCGGGTTGCCATATGTAAACTTTATAATGACAACCTCGATTCTCGCGAAACACAGATGCACAATACTACGCTCCCTCCGTTATAAAAAAATATAATAATAAAAAAATAAAACGCCCGTCACGTTGCGACTAAAAACGTTAAAGGGTTGTGGATAGACTAGAAGCGGTAAAAAACCGGATCGCGAACGTCGACTCACGTTAGTAGAAGCGTACGGTTAGAGAGAGAAATTAAGATAAAAACAATAATAATAATAAAGAACAAAAAAATTAGCCTTCGTAAAACACGGGGGATGCACGAGGTGTGATATTCCGTACACCTCAAGTCGACGAGGCGATTATCGACAATACTTACATTGAAATACGTCACTATAGAGATCTAAGAAACAACATTCAAAGCATGTAGCATAGCTTTTAGGGCTCACACTTCGAAGTAGCAATAACAAAATATAAAAAATATCAGCGTTTAAAGATAATAGGGGAGTACATCATGCTTTGATCTAAGACTACTTCAATCGATTATAGATGCAATGGCAACGCGCAAAGTCGGTAAAATTTACAAGTTAATTAAAATCGATGTGCGTTTGTCTATTAATGTAAGGGAGGTTTTAGCATCGTGCATCCCCTGTGTTGACGCGAGAATAAAAAAAAAATATAACAATAAAAAAAATTAAAAAAAATTCGGAGCTCGGAATCTTTAGAGGGAGACAATTTGAGCACCAAGTAAAAAAATATGTCAAATGAAAATAATATATGTATATAGGTATATATAAAAACACACAACCGTAATGATCCACAGAGCGACATATAATGGTTATTTCAATCCAGTGAGATTGACAAAACAAGTGTGTTACTTATTAATGGAAAAATTATTTACAAAAAAAGGAAAAAAAATAGGATAAATCGTGAACAGGCTTTGGGCTCTTATATTAATATAAAAAACGTGCATTTAAAAAGATAGCTCAAACACTGTTCATAAATCTAATCATTTAATAATTACGAGTCTTTTCCACAACCCTTTTTTAATAAATTTAATAATCTAACGGTAAGAATTACGGCGGCAATTTTGGCGCCATTTTAAAACTATGTTACATTTGGAATGCATGTAAATGTATGAAAACAAGGGTGCCTAAGCGTGCGCCGCTAACACTGATGCGTGGGGTGGCATGAGATAGCATGATACTATTATATGTATAGCATTTTGTGTTACCATTTCATAATTTAACATTAAATAAAAAACATTAATTATGGAATTTTTTATAAAGGCATCACAATTGTGATATATTTTTTTCTATTTAGAAATTCGAAAAAACTGTCAATATTTTATTTAACAGTATTAAGTCAAAAAAAAATTCAGCTATTCTTGAGAAATTATATAAAAATGAGTACATTAGGAACTAAGATTATTTGAATTTATAAGTATTTTTTATTGGTAACATTTCATTTTTTTTCTAAACGGTAACACAAAAGCTCGTGGATCAATGATATAGCTCAAAGCATAGCGTTTATAGGACGTGTAAACAGAAATTATGACGTCACAGAAACAAAATGTACTATACTATGAAGAATATATTAACACATTTCGATTAATTTCAACATAATCTTTGTAAATCTAGAAAAATTACCACAAGAAGTAACCATTACGGAAAAAAATATGTATTACTATATTTTTAAAATTGCATTAAATTTAAAATTTCCGTAACACTTACTTATAGAAAATATAAAATGATTGTTTAGTAATTACTGTTAGTACGATAGGAAAATTGATTTCAATGTAATGTGATGTTAGGTTCCCTGAGACCCGTGGTTAGAACTTAAGTTTAAAGAGACACAAAATTAGCACTGGGTTAAAATGATGATTATGTAAATCTATACATACATTTTTAGAATTTATTTCTAGTGTTATATATAATTATGTTTGATTTTGAGTATGTAGAGTTGATGAATATGGTTTGAAGTTTCAAAATTCTGGATTTTTCAATGATCCGAATAAACTTACAGCCTGTTTATGTTTCATATTAGTCTCAAAACACTTGCAAATGTAAGTCTGTTGTAAATTTACATATTTGTGAATAGGTATCTGTGAGTGGAAATATAATACATAATGTGATATGAAATTATATGAAAATTAGCTTTGTATGTTCACTTAAATTTTTATTAATATTCTGAGATTTTTTGTCTTTCTCAGTAATAGGAACATGGTGTTTTAATATACTATATTAGTATATCACTAACATAGACCATAGTATACTAATTTTTATTTATTTATGCCGGTGTAATATAATAATATTTAAATTTTAGTTTTCAATACCTGCTCTTACAATACAATGTGATTGAACAGTACTTTATTGTATTTGGGTATCGTTGTCGCAGTGTCTCTAACGTGCTTATTATGTTGTGAAAATCTGGTGGTACACCTACTGTGAACATGTGTGAACTTAAAAACAACAGTCTTAAGTTTTTGGCAGGGTGTACGACGCCTGTTATAAACATTATTATAAATATGAAACTAACATTTTTGTGTGGTATAATGACTTTGTAAGTGGGTGGTGTGGTGGTGTGGTGTGTGGTGGTGTGGTGTGTGGTGGTGTGGTGTGTGGTGGTATGGTAGTGTGTGGTGGTGTGGTGTGTGGTGGTACTGACCGTTTGGAGAAGCGCGAGGAGAGCTTGGAGAAGAACGATGTCCTCGGTTGGTGCGGAGACCCGTTATCACCGTACGCGCCACCAGCACTACCACCACGCGATCGAGTTTGACCTATCGAATACATATTATTATTATTAAATATAGCATCAGTCAAATCGAAGCTGGTTTCAGTTCAATTTTAGCTATATTTACAAACCTATAAACGTACAAAGCAACTTACTGAGAATCAAGTTTATAAAAATCATCAAAAATCAATAAAATCGAAAATACCCTAACGTTCAGAGTTACCCTTATGTTCAGAGTTACCCCAAGTCATATACCTGAGTGGAAGGTGGACCGCGAGGGCACGTTCCGGGGGAACACGACGGAGGGGTTGGGGAAGATCGCGGAGGGGTTGGCGAAGTCCCGCCGAGCAGCTCCCGAGTTTGGGGCTCCGGTCGCGCCCACCGTCGACGATGTCGAGTTTAGACTGGAAATAATCAATTTTTTATTAGTAAACGCTAAATATGTTCAGTTTTACTAACTTTGGTCCTGATGGTAATGGAATTTTAAAGATGGAAATACGCCTATGTGTCTTTAGCTATATTAATTATAATTCTTCCTAAGTAATTCAGTAGATAATTGCAAATATATGGAATTTAAAATATGAGATTAAAACATACCTATGAATATTAAGTATAATATTAATGTTAACATATGATCCTCATACGAAAATGTAACGTATGATTTGATAACTTTTAAGAGTGTAAGTTTTGGTTTTTTTTATTCCTTGTTCTTTGGACAATAGCATTTTAGGTACATCACATAAGGTACTAAAATATACCATAGTTCTGTTGTCATTTGAAATTAAAAAAAAAAGTTATATCTGATAAGCTACCACTAAAGGCTAGATAGGTTTCTGATGCACTTAGTATTCGTGTCAAAAGCTTACTATTCCTTTAATTCCATTCATGATACAATAAATATGTACGAAAAAATGTATGTAAAAAAACCTATCATTAAGAATAAAGATCAAAAAGCAATAGATTAAACTTATCCGTTATTGAAATAACCTCATTTTATTTATTCCCGATTTCTATATTCAAAAAAGGAATTGTTTTACGAACCATCAAGGAATTGCTTTTTTTTTTCTTTTTTTTTTTTAAATATACGAAACCGGGCTTTGGCATTTGTAATGATTTTATCTTAAGCTTCATAAGTACCTGTAGTATTACTATTGGTATAGGACTCTTTCTTTAACGTTACACTCAATTATATTTACAAGAGAAGTTACGTACTCGTGTAAAAAAGTTTAAATTTATAACCAAACAGTAACTTCTTAACGACAAAAAAGGACTAAAAAATCCAAACCACTACTAATATAAACATGCAGTATAAAAATAATTGACATATTTAGTACATACTGAAAGTTTTAAAGTAAATCTTTGTAGACATCAACATTGAAATCAGTATGAATCATAAAGAAAATCAAACTGTGTTTTAAGGCAAACCAATAAGAGTGGCTTCCTCAAAAAACGGTATAAATTTATGATGAAATTAGAAACAAAAAAAAAACAATATTATTAACAAAACGAAATAAGCTGCTTAAACTACAATTAGAATAAAAATTATTTATAAACAACCCATCTCAATAGTGTTTGCGACGTGATTAAAACAATAAAATAAAACCACAATATCAAAAAAACAGCAAAGAAATGATTAAAAATTGTTGCCATCTCATTATAGTCCCTGAAAATGATGATATGTGATATTTTGCTATCACACGTGCACTTGCATGGAGAAAGAGGCCTATGCATCACAATGGGATGATAGCGACGATACAAGCTGAATAATCAACTATATTAAAATTATTTTTATGAAATGGAAGATCAATGAGAATCAAAGTAAATTAAATCGCAAACACCAATTTAAATAGGGTTTGTAGATTCAAAAAACGGAATCGTTTTAATTACGAACACAAAAAAATCATAAGGAATCGTTTTTGAATATGAACGAACTTCAATCTATAACTAAATAAAATATACAGAGACATAATATTAAAAGTTAAAACAGTTGCAAACTAAAATATACATTTATATATATAATTTATATATATACATGTGCGTGTGATACAAAACGTGCGAACATTTACTACATTCGTCGTAAAGCTGTGTCCTCGTGTTGTATAGATTAATTTAATAACCAAACGTGATAGTTGCAAAATAAAGGCGTTGTGGCTATCTGCTTGCGATTTGCATTGTTAAGTTAAAAAGAAAAACTACAATTTATTGATAGGGAATTTTCACGTAGACAGAAAATATGTAAACTATTTGCAGAATATGAAAAAAATAATAATATTTTGCTATCAACGTTATCAAATGAGGCTATGAGAAGCAAAATGGTCTGATTTTTAGCATAAAACGAATTATTTGCCAAACAGTTTAAGCTTTTTAAAAATCAAAGTTAATCAAAGTTATAATCTGAAATTACAAGAAATATGACTAAGCCGATACTACGAGATCAGACCAGTTTTATACCCTCAGTCATTAAAATACTAAAGAGAAAAGAAAAAATATTGAAAACAACAGAAAAGCAAGAAAATTCCCCATTATATAGTTCACTATAGCAAATGCAAGCTCAAACTCGTGCATACTCGTATGGAGTATGTACCTCGGTCTCGGCTGTGCGAGGTCCCGCGCCGACGCGTTGTGGGACTCCGCCCCCAGCGTTGGGGCTCCGCTGGCGGACGATATCGACGCGCTCTTCACGTGCGTCTTAGCGACATTACCGGTATTACCGGTACCGGTACCGACATTACCCGTCGTCCCGTTACCGGTACTCTTACTGTCCTGTCCCGCTTGCGTGCTGAATCATCGCATGCGGTTAGTTTCCCCACGTTACGTGTAACGTCCACATGCATTTTTTACTACTTGATAACTTTTAGGGTAATAGTGATCATTTTTAACTTATCATAAGGGGAATAATTATATATTGTCTTTCAATATTTTCAAATAATTTATTCAATACATTTATTAATATAAGATTGTAATTTATAAATTTGTTTTATAGTGTAATAATGATCATGAATTAAATGGCATAAAATTACAATATGACAAAATTAAAAGGTGTATTTAAACAACAAAATTTATACGTTAAAACTTCTGTCCACGACGTTTACAAGAAAAAATGAGAGTCAATACGTCATGAGTGACAATTGTGATAATGGTAATGAACCATGGACCTAGCAGAATGTACACGTGTTAGTAAGATGCGAGCTGTTAGTCAATCTACACGATATTCTATACAAGCAATCGTCGTTCAAATTTGTAAATTAAAACCGAATTCTACAAATTCCTTTTTTCCTTTTAGGGTAGTTTTTATTTTGCTAATTTTGCATTCACTATCAACTAAAAAAAGGAATTATTAAAATCGGTTTATGATTGTCGTTACCCCGTATCGTACACAAATAGTTTGTTAACCATGCTTACCCCGGTGTATCGTGCGGCGGCGACAACTTAGGTGCATTTTGATGTGCAGTTTGGTGCGCGGTTTGATGCGAGGTTTGGTGTGCTTCGGTCCTTCGCGTCCCGCCGGTCAGTGTACGAGATCTGGGTTCCAGTTTCGGTTGGGCACTCGTCGGCCGCGTTGTGTTTTGTACCTAAAAAGTGTTAAAATTTCATTCCATTAAACAACCTGCGCAGGTTCAATCAATTAAATATATAATTCTTCTATATATTTCGCAGCAAACAATGATTCTAAGTTGAAGAGAATTTAAAAACCGGATAGCAGTCCCCAGGAAAAAAAAGAGCAAAATCTTAGAATTAAAATAGTATATAATGTTAACAAGTATTTTTAAAATATGTAGTAAAACGACCTATACCTGCATCTGTGCGATCCGTGCCGTATTTTCTTTAATGGATGCTGAGTCAATTGTATTCTAAAATGAAACATATTGAAATTCCTTAATATTTTAATAGTTACAATTTTAAATAAAATCTAAATATATCATTCAAACAAAACTAAGAACTTATATTTACAATATACATTTTCAATTCACGAGGCTGATTGTAAAATACATTTATAATTCATTGAAGAAACTCTCAGTTCCTATAGAATAAAAAAAGCGCCTCGTTTTGTTCAAAAACCTTGTGAACAAAACACATTGTTTGTAAATATAGAAACCAGGCTTGAATCTGTTAATGCAAAAATATATGCTATATTAATATTATATTACCCACCTGTCTTTTAAAGTTGGACGTTGTTGTTGTGGCAGTCGATGTCGTATTGTTTGCAGCGCTAGTGGTTGTACCGACTGTAATATAAAAATAACATCATTACCTCTGCACTAAAATAAATAATTTGGTAATAACAGTATAAAAAGCGCCATTAATTGTATGTAACGTTATCAAATATTCAATTATCAATAAAACAACGATCATTACCCTAGGCCTAGGGTAAACGTTATTTCTTTACATAACATCGTTGAATGAAGCAACGCTGTGGTTTTCGAATATCTTTGTTGATTTTTTATCATCACTTTTAGATTCAAAGATCGACAAATAACACTTTAAATAATAATGAATAATAATTTCAATGAATTGCATGGGATCAATGTATTAGTGGACCTCCTAAAACCGATAGCTCCAAGGGTTTTGTTACACGTAAAATACAATAATTTTAAAAACAATGTTGTTATTTTAAAGCCAATTTTAAAAACGAAGCGTTAATTAATTCTAGTACCCTATATATTACGGCAAATGTGAAAGCATTAATATCGCAAAGCCAAACCCATATGAAAGCCGCAAAAGGTGAGACATCCAATAATTATCAAAGTTATGATTTAATTTTATAAGCCATGAATCTATACAACATATGAAAGCTATTATATTTCTAATATGATTTGAATTACCTACTTATCCTTTACTTTTAAAAATATTTACTGCTTAAATTAAACTCTACGGTTAAAATAGTAAAATATGAAAATTATTCAGTAAAAATATGTGAAAGACTATTTAAATGTTCCTTATACTCGTCAGTAACAAAAACTATTTATCAAATTTGGTCCATTCGTCTTATGAGGGCAACGAACAAACATACATAGTAACATGCTACGTTATAATTCTAAAATACTTATATGTAGAAGAGAAAATTGTATATTACATGCGAATTGGTGTAAGAAGTTTTAAAGTATTGTCGTGCAAAGTTAACTGAATAGAAGATATAATAACAAAAGTAGTATTGCATAGGTACGTTGATATATTTTAAATTTAGATGACATTTTATTCAATTCAGATCAGAATTTCTATGTACCTACCTATAAGGTAAGGAAAGTAGCAAAATAAAAATGAATTTGTGAAATGATGAATACAAACTTGTTCTGCATTTAAGTAATAAAAATTACTTTACAAATCTAGATATCACACAGCTAAGCGACATGCAAAAATGGTGCCAATGTTTTTTCCTTACTTTTTTCCAAACAATTAATGTTTAAACTTAAAACAATCATCAATAAGTGGTACATTTAAGACTGAAATTATTTCAATGTTAAAATAGTGCGTAAGAACTTTCAATGAAATGTGTAGTAAAATGTCATGCTATACCTATCTTACAGAGAAAGGAAGCTTACGATCATGCAATGGCTAAAGTCTAGTTCGAGTTTTGACGTCAAATATCCTGGAACAGCGAGTCCCTGAGTAAGAAATAATATGGTACATTTCAAAAATAAAATACTCCAGTCACGTGTCGTTTTATCTTGGGGTAAAGTTAATATAATGAGGGTAATGTTGAAATCCCTCTACTTATCAAATATCTCTTGTCAATGAGTCAGGTACAAATAAATTTTAAACTCTTTAGAATGATTTGCGTTTTAAAACAAGATCATTCCAAGCTATATATTGGTCATGCAGTAGAAAACTGTACAACTTATCATTAGGGCTAAATCGATAGACTTTACTAATAACACATGTTGTGTTCTGTATTGTCAACGTCTTCAATTAGTAACATTCTTAACAAATAACACATTTACATTTATTTTATACAGGGTGGGGATGATAATACAACGATAACTTGGACAGCGTATATGTAATGACATTCCAAGCCCACATACAAAAAATCAATAAAATACATCCAGTAGTTTAGTCACAAATTATGATTTTTCATTTTTTAAAATTTCTACGTATGTATCAGACTAAAGACCTGACCTACCCTAAAACCGGCGGTTAACGACTCAAGGACAGCTATTATTATTTTTAAAAACATAGATTAAGAAATAATGGATATGGCATCGACTGCCACAAAAAGGCACAATTTTTAATCATTGCCATTTAGTGACAGTTCGCAGACCAAATAATATTATAATAACTAATGTTTAAAAAAAAATAACTTATTCAGTATCGGCTACTGATCAGTTCTGCATATTTAAAAAAAATTGATGGTTTGAGAAAATTTAAATCAAATAGTTTTTTATTCAATTTAATTTTAAATGCGTAACAATTTATTTTAATTTACTTTTCTAACTTACTATTTTTTATTCAATCAAAATAATGAAGTTTTGTAGGTACAAGCACATAGCATTTCCACGCGATTCTGCCGCGTAGAAAGAAGGCCACGCGCGAAGGCGGGGCGATGACGCGTGTAACAGGTCAGTGATCCTGTAGTTACAAAAATGATGTTATAAAATTTTATTAAATTATATTGAATTAGTTTGTATGAAAAAATCTTTTTTTTTGATTTTGATGTTAGGACTTATCTGATGGTTTTGAAATACTTCTTTATACTAGTACTAACGGTGTTTTCAATTATCGTTCTATTGTCATCCACACCTTGTATATATTTTTAGTAAATGTCATTTGGGGCCTCTGCTATTTCAAATTTTTGAGTCGAGTATTTGTCAGCTGTCATCAAACAGCTAATATCCCTCAAAGAGATTAGAACTGTCAGTCAAAGTAAACGTGTCTCTCAAACATAAAAAAAGCGTCTGCTCTATCTTTAACTTTTATATCAACCCTCTCCCGATTATACAAGTCATTGTCAGTACTCAGTTGGACACAGTGGTGACCGCGTCAGTTGGTGGGTGCTAAATAAGTCAGAGGCAAGAGCCGTCTATACCCACTCGGTTAAAGCCGCGAGCTCAGTCAGAGTCAGAGGTCAGTGAGAGGTCAATCTGAGGTCAGTGTGATGTTAGTCAAAGGTCAGTGTGAGGTCAGTCAGAGGTCAGTGTGATGTCAGTCAGAGGTCAGTGTGATGTCAGTCAGAGGTCAAAGTGATGTCAGTGAGAGGTGAGCGTGTTACCTTGCGCGCGCAGCACCTCCGCGCCGGAGGAGGCGCGGCGCGAGGCGGCGGGGCGCGCGCTCGCCGAGATGCTCCGCTGCACGCCGCGGTGCGACGGGGACGCGCCGCCTGCACCGCACGCGCACTTAGCGTATCTCCCGCGCACCCGTGACGGACCGCGAGCGTCGTACGATACGTTGTATTACAGATAGATTAGACGTACGATTCCAAACGTGTCACCGGGATGTGTCGATTGTTAAAAACTGTCGCTAAACTAGACTAGGAGTTTATTAATCGTATCTTAATATGGATAAGTTTATTTGTTTTCTACTAAACCTCGATCATTACAAAAAAATCAAATGTTGGTTACACTATTCAGATTAATTTGCGATAGAAACAGTTTCCAACAACTTCCCCGCAGATATCTTACCTCCTTCTCATCACTTCGTCTCTTTAGAAAAAGACAAGAGTCGGATATGTAGAGGTGACAGCCATCGGAGCAGTATGTGCTTAATCTTTCTATAAAACTTCTATGAACCGAAGCAAGTGGATCGACCTCAACTACCAATATAGTCAAACAATTTCTAGACTAATTTTAGCACAAACTTTTCGGAATTAATTGATTACTATTATTGCTCTTCGGTTTTAGTTTATTTAATATTAAGTACAAATATCGACGTTTTAATGTCGCACTCCGTTCAAAACTATCTTGACAAGTTATTTTTAAACATGTAAACAAAATTACTAGAATTATGTAAGATCGGTTAATCGTATGCAAACAACGTCGAGGTCCGTCGCTTTGGTATAAGAAAATCTACCCTCGCCCACGATACTATACCGCCCCGACAGATACACCCCGCGCCACTATAAATACCGTTTACCTCTAGTACGGAAGAAAGAAAAGTACTCTAGCACACTTCTTGGATACAACAATCATGCCGAATCATCATCTAACACATAGTAGAATTAAAATGAAAAAAAGAAACGCGTCAAGAATATTGAAATAGAACGTAAATTCAGAGAGATCTAATAAAGGGTAACAATGAACAACACACTGGACGGAGGGACGTCACGGCAGCGATATAGTTGCGTCGGGTATACTGCACGTTAAGCACACAAATATACAATTAAAAATAAAGAAGCAACAAATACTACAACTTGGAACGAAAAGTATAAAAAGAAAATCATATTTACTGATACCCAGTTCCTATATACAGAAAACTGTTCGTATTGCTCATAAAGACAGAAATATAATTGTTATCTGAATACAGGAGCCAGACATGTGAAGTAGCTTTGATTCGTGTTCAATGCTACCCTACAAATTTTATAGAAGGTTTGAACATCTTTTGATTCCAAGAAATAGTTTCATAACAAATGGACCTCAAATGATATTTTGTAGCTTACTATCTTAAGTCGTAGATGTCCTGTTAGAATAAGCTATGAAGCTCGCCCAATATATTTTCTCATTAGATATATAAATTGATTATACTCTAAGCGCTTTTTTTCGTATTCATGAGAGAACAAACAACGCAAAAATAGTCGACGCATAAACATGACAAAAACATTTTTAATTTATAACAAACAATTATTTTATAAAAGAAAATACTAAAATAAAATACGAAATATGCAGTAAAAAGATATTTCTCAAACATTTTTTTCTCTATAATCTCACTGTACACCGACATATTTGTCGGTAATATTTTAATTTGTTCTCAACTGAATACACATTAAGCGTTATTAATTATTATAATTGTAATAATTGATTTCTAAGCCTACTTTTACAGCTGTTTTTTTACATAGCCCCAAATTAAACCTTTCATTAGAATAATCGGACAAGTTGAATAGGACACATGTATTCAAAACATTATTTGCTTGAATTTAATTCCAAAATGATAACATGAGTTATAACATCATTTTTAAACCCTGACGCGAAATGAGGAGAGATAAAATTTTATCCCAATGTCTGTCTATTGCATCGTAGCAGCTATCGAACAGATGGACCGATTAAGAAACGTTTTTTTACGAAAAAAATGATAATTTCCAAAATTATGCAAGACCATTTCTCATTCAAAATGGAATTATTGCGTAGGGGTTTTTAAAATTAATTAAATAGTTACAGTTTTCTTGAATTAAATTCAAACAAAATTTATTTAATTTTTAGACTATAAGAGATAAATATAATATGTTTTTGTATGTATGTGTCTCTGTGTATTCAAGCTTACCCCCATGCGCGTTGCTCGTCTGAGTGGCCGGCTGCTGTCCGGGCGCGGCCGTGTTCCGGAGCGACAGTGACGAACCGGACCGGCTGCCGTCCGACTCCGGCTGAACGGATGAAAATCATATTTACTCTCGGTATCCGGCTTGAAGGACCATTTCATTTTAAAATATGTTTGTGCCCTTGCCTTCACTAAAGTTTGGTACACATTACGGATTCATTAATATAAATGTGTATACGATACTCTACGACACCGCGTTGGCGCAGCGGTCACAGCACTGGATTGCGCTGGCTGTTGCGCGGGCGGTTGCGGGTTCGATCCCCGCACACGAGAACATTTGTATTGGCCATACAGATGTTTGCCGTGGTCTGGGTGTTTGTGCAGTCCTTGTGGGTCTCCCCACCGTGCCTCGGAGAGCAAGTTAAGCCGTCGGTCCCGGTTGTTATCATGTACACCTGATAGCGATCATTTATTTTTCATCCTTATAGTGATTTGACAGTAAAACACTATATCGCAAAACGAATTCAAACATTATTTTTGCGTTACAAACCATCTTTATCCAAAGCAAATCAAAATTTGGTAAAACAGCGTAGGTTGCCTTTTTTATAAGATTAGGTCGGTCCATAGAAGAGTAAGCGATTACCGTAGCCTGCAGACGCCTGCAACACCAGAATCATCGCTGTGTTACCGACCCTACCACCCTGTCCTCTGCTCTGGTCACCTTACCCAACACAGGAACACAACATTACTTTAGAGCAGTGTCATTTAGCTGTGATCTTCTGTAAGATCGCGGTACTTCCCCTGATGACTAATGTGCCGTACCTTAATAAAACTAGCGTCTAGAAATACTTGTGTGATATTGTAACTTACGTCAGTACTCTTCCTGCCGAGTAGCAAGTAGGTCGCGAATACGTCGTCGTACTTCGCCTCGGCGAGCGAGTACTCGATCTCTTGTCGGTTGTAACCAAGGCAGACGAGCGCCTCTGTCAATTCAAAATATTAACATAAATAAACAATTTAAAAAAAATGTCATTGGGAGAAAAAAAAATTAGGTACTTTGTAAAGTTGAAAAATTTTCAAATATATTCTTTTCAATTCCTCCTATGTTTCTAAAAGTTCACAAAGAATTAAAAAAAAATCACTGTAAAAATTCGTTTTCAAGATTTCATACACTATTTTTGTATTTTTTTGTTAATATAACATCGGCGTTACAATATATCATGCAAACCTTAATAAAAAAAAATGTATAATAACAGCAAATAACATAAATAAGGCACTAAATAAAAATAAGCATGCTTTGACAGAAGCGAAATAAAAATAAATAAAAATTCTGTCTTATTAAATGTCTTATGATATTATCGATAGTGAAAAGTCAATTTTAATTGCAATTATTTAACACCTTAGTTATATTTTTATAACATTTAAAAAAAAAAACATTTTCTTTATTTCAACAATTTACGAAACTTTTTAAATTGAAACACTGTCTTTTTGACAATTAAATCAAAACAAAATATTTAATCTACATCCCAAAACATTTTACATAACTATTTCTTCTCTAAAATTACTTTTCCAACATTAAAATAAAACCATAGATAATAAAAATTTAAATTATTTAAAACTAATTTTTAAAATATTCGTTATTCAAAAGACTTTTCACAAGACAGAATATTATTTAAGTACCACTTATACTGAAATAACATTAGTACCGATTAACGGTCACGTACCAACTTGCGCTGTGACGGGTTTTAGCGGGACGCATGAAATATAGAAAAACATACTTATTATATTTAGCGTGTATTACATACTTTATGTATGGTATATAAGAAAACTTTCTAGTACACATTACTTGTAGCTTTGGATAAAAAAAAATGAATTCAATCCAATCTTCATCCAGAGCAATGTTTTTTTTTTATATACTCACAGGACAAAGTTATAACAGACTGGTAACCTGCGACTTTGTATTAGAGCCTAGTTCCCTTGGTTATGGTTGGAGTTAATTTATAACGGTTAACAGACAAAAGTTAATAATATATTGTTCTTTCAATACCAAACTAAAATCAAGTCTAATCCAAAATTAGTTCATTATTGATTAGGTGGTTGAGGTGAAATAGGCCTATTATTAGCTTGTTTTACCTCTTGCTCATACAGGATTTATTAGTAACTTAAGTCCGAAATAAACTTTACTGACAACCATACATAAAGTACAGAAAACAAGACGCGTCCAATCATCCACATCTTAATAATTTCGCAGACCCCAATTGAATAAATCCAAATAGACGTGTTATTGATAATTGTGTGAAATTTAATAATTTAGAATTCAATTATTTTGCTAAATAATAAACAAAGCTGTAGCCTAGTCGACGGTTATATTGCACAGACTTAGACTTTAACAAGCTTTCAAAAGCTGTTATAATAATTACGTTACATAAAGTGTTTGTGCAAAATAAATAGCTCATGGTCTTTGAAGCTCGGTTTGTGTTAGTTATAGCGGTTAATACAATTAAAATATTTAAAAAATAAGTTTTACGTTTTGTTATTATTTTTAATATCATTAATTTAAGTAACGACATATATAAAACATATATTTATAAAAAAGGTTCAGCTATGAACCACCATTCATTCACCATATCACCACCATTTTATTACTAAAAATTTGATAACATTGTAACATTTACACCATAATTTAAAAAAGAATAATTGATGTAAATTAAAATCAATAAAAATTTTAGTAACAAGAAAATAGTAAACGACCTATTAAATTTAACAAATGAAAACTGAAACTCATTTGACCCAGACTATATGGTATACATATACATAAATAGATCAAAAACAGCAGAAGTGAGAAATGAAGAAGTACCTAGATGTAAATAAAGAGATATAATATACAGTATATAATTCAACTTATGTACAACAAGTATATACTGGCCGTGTGGTTACGGCAGTAAGAATGTAGCCACCCCCACTCTTCCCATGGGTGTAGTAAGATGCGACTAAGGGATAAGACAGTTCCACTACCACCTTGGAACTCATAAAGCCGACCGATGGTGGGATAACCATCCAACTGCTGGCTTTGAACTACACAGACCGAAGACGGGCAGCAGCGTCTTCGGTGCGACTGCGGTCACCAACCCGCCTGCCCAGCGTGGTGAATATACGCAAAACCGCCATGAATTTGCAACCTGGTTGTCTGACGCGAACTTGGGGAGGCCTATGTCCAGAAGTTGACTGCGATAGGCTGATGTGATGATGGTGATATACTTCAACTTAAATTAATTTGAATATCTTTAAAACAATAAAACAGAAAGGAATAAGTGACAGGAGACAGACAGATAGAGATAACACATACATACGTGTATATAGGGATGACAGGCCGAAGGTTCAAGACATAAAGGAAGAAGCGACCGAAGACAGAGATATATAGATAATACATATAGAGAGAGAGGTGGCAGACCGAAAAGTCAAGTCACATACCTCAGAGACTGGAGAGAGACAGAGAGAGTCAAGGCACAGACAATACGACACGGGAAGAAGTGACTTACGATAGAGACAAATGGAGAATATAGAGATAGAGAGAGTCTAGTAGTGGTAGCTTGAAGACAAAAGTCTTCGAGCAATGCGTCCTGCCTGTGTTGACATACAGAGCCGAGACGTTGACACTGACGAAGGGACTGGTCCACAAGTTTAAAGTCGCTCAACGTGCAATGGAACGGGCTATGCTTGGGGTTTCTCTCAAAGGTTGAATTAGAAATGAAACTATCCAGGAGCGATCGAAAGTAACCGACATAGCCCACAGAATTAGCAATTTGAAGTGGCAGGGGGCTGGTCCCCTGTGTCGCAGGACCGATGGCCGCTGGAGCAGACGTGTCCTGAAGTGGAGACCGCGTATTGGCAAACGCAGTGTGGGACGTCCTCCGGCCCGCTGGACCGACGATCTACGTAAGATTGCCGGTGTAGGCTGGATGAGGATTGCGGAAAACCGAGATGTCTGGCACGAACTTGGGGAGGCCTATGTCCAACAGTGTACTGCAATAGCTTGAACTGACTGACTGACTGATCTTCTGTAAGGCAGAGGTACTACCCCAGTCGGGCTGCTCCATATTTAGTGGCCTAGCTCAGTTAAAACAGGATAAGGAGTGTGAGTCACCTATCCGCTTGTGGTCCTTGAAGTCCTGCTGCGGCTCGACGTAGGGCCGCAGCTCGTCGTCCTCGTAGCCCATGTTCATCCACTTGTCGCGCATGATGCTAGGATCAGAGACAGAGAGAGAGAGAGAGATATGTGTTGTGTCACCTATCCGCTTGTGGTCCTTGAAGTCCTGCTGCGGCTCGACGTAGGGCCGCAGCTCGTCGTCCTCGTAGCCCATGTTCATCCACTTGTCGCGCATGATGCTAGGATCAGAGACAGAGAGAGAGAGAGAGATATGTGTTGTGTCACCTATCCGCTTGTGGTCCTTGAAGTCCTGCTGCGGCTCGACGTAGGGCCGCAGCTCGTCGTCCTCGTAGCCCATGTTCATCCACTTGTCGCGCATGATGCTAGGATCAGAGACAGAGAGAGAGAGAGAGATATGTGTTGTGTCACCTATCCGCTTGTGGTCCTTGAAGTCCTGCTGCGGCTCGACGTAGGGCCGCAGCTCGTCGTCCTCGTAGCCCATGTTCATCCACTTGTCGCGCATGATGCTAGGATCAGAGACAGAGAGAGAGATATGTGTTGTGTCACCTATCCGCTTGTGGTCCTTGAAGTCCTGCTGCGGCTCGACGTAGGGCCGCAGCTCGTCGTCCTCGTAGCCCATGTTCATCCACTTGTCGCGCATGATGCTAGGATCAGAGACAGAGAGAGAGAGAGATATGTGTTGTGTCACCTATCCGCTTGTGGTCCTTGAAGTCCTGCTGCGGCTCGACGTAGGGCCGCAGCTCGTCGTCCTCGTAGCCCATGTTCATCCACTTGTCGCGCATGATGCTAGGATCAGAGACAGAGAGAGAGAGAGAGATATGTGTTGTGTCACCTATCCGCTTGTGGTCCTTGAAGTCCTGCTGCGGCTCGACGTAGGGCCGCAGCTCGTCGTCCTCGTAGCCCATGTTCATCCACTTGTCGCGCATGATGCTTGGATCAGAGACAGAGAGAGAGAGAGAGATATGTGTTGTGTCACCTATCCGCTTGTGGTCCTTGAAGTCCTGCTGCGGCTCGACGTAGGGCCGCAGCTCGTCGTCCTCGTAGCCCATGTTCATCCACTTGTCGCGCATGATGCTAGGATCAGAGACAGAGAGAGAGATATGTGTTGTGTCACCTATCCGCTTGTGGTCCTTGAAGTCCTGCTGCGGCTCGACGTAGGGCCGCAGCTCGTCGTCCTCGTAGCCCATGTTCATCCACTTGTCGCGCATGATGCTAGGATCAGAGAGAGAGAGAGAGAGATATGTGTTGTGTCACCTATCCGCTTGTGGTCCTTGAAGTCCTGCTGCGGCTCGACGTAGGGCCGCAGCTCGTCGTCCTCGTAGCCCATGTTCATCCACTTGTCGCGCATGATGCTAGGATCAGAGACAGAGAGAGAGATATGTGTAGTGTCACCTATCCGCTTGTGGTCCTTGAAGTCCTGCTGCGGCTCGACGTAGGGCCGCAGCTCGTCGTCCTCGTAGCCCATGTTCATCCACTTGTCGCGCATGATGCTAGGATCAGAGACAGAGAGAGAGAGAGAGATATGTGTTGTGTCACCTATCCGCTTGTGGTCCTTGAAGTCCTGCTGCGGCTCGACGTAGGGCCGCAGCTCGTCGTCCTCGTAGCCCATGTTCATCCACTTGTCGCGCATGATGCTAGGATCAGAGACAGAGAGAGAGAGAGATATGTGTTGTGTCACCTATCCGCTTGTGGTCCTTGAAGTCCTGCTGCGGCTCGACGTAGGGCCGCAGCTCGTCGTCCTCGTAGCCCATGTTCATCCACTTGTCGCGCATGATGCTAGGATCAGAGACAGAGAGAGAGAGAGAGATATGTGTTGTGTCACCTATCCGCTTGTGGTCCTTGAAGTCCTGCTGCGGCTCGACGTAGGGCCGCAGCTCGTCGTCCTCGTAGCCCATGTTCATCCACTTGTCGCGCATGATGCTAGGATCAGAGACAGAGAGAGAGAGAGATATGTGTTGTGTCACCTATCCGCTTGTGGTCCTTGAAGTCCTGCTGCGGCTCGACGTAGGGCCGCAGCTCGTCGTCCTCGTAGCCCATGTTCATCCACTTGTCGCGCATGATGCTAGGATCAGAGACAGAGAGAGAGAGAGATATGTGTTGTGTCACCTATCCGCTTGTGGTCCTTGAAGTCCTGCTGCGGCTCGACGTAGGGCCGCAGCTCGTCGTCCTCGTAGCCCATGTTCATCCACTTGTCGCGCATGATGCTAGGATCAGAGACAGAGAGAGAGAGAGAGATATGTGTTGTGTCACCTATCCGCTTGTGGTCCTTGAAGTCCTGCTGCGGCTCGACGTAGGGCCGCAGCTCGTCGTCCTCGTAGCCCATGTTCATCCACTTGTCGCGCATGATGCTAGGATCAGAGACAGAGAGAGAGAGAGAGATATGTGTTGTGTCACCTATCCGCTTGTGGTCCTTGAAGTCCTGCTGCGGCTCGACGTAGGGCCGCAGCTCGTCGTCCTCGTAGCCCATGTTCATCCACTTGTCGCGCATGATGCTAGGATCAGAGACAGAGAGAGAGAGAGAGATATGTGTTGTGTCACCTATCCGCTTGTGGTCCTTGAAGTCCTGCTGCGGCTCGACGTAGGGCCGCAGCTCGTCGTCCTCGTAGCCCATGTTCATCCACTTGTCGCGCATGATGCTAGGATCAGAGACAGAGAGAGAGAGAGAGATATGTGTTGTGTCACCTATCCGCTTGTGGTCCTTGAAGTCCTGCTGCGGCTCGACGTAGGGCCGCAGCTCGTCGTCCTCGTAGCCCATGTTCATCCACTTGTCGCGCATGATGCTAGGATCAGAGACAGAGAGAGAGAGAGAGATATGTGTTGTGTCACCTATCCGCTTGTGGTCCTTGAAGTCCTGCTGCGGCTCGACGTAGGGCCGCAGCTCGTCGTCCTCGTAGCCCATGTTCATCCACTTGTCGCGCATGATGCTAGGATCAGAGACAGAGAGAGAGATATGTGTTGTGTCACCTATCCGCTTGTGGTCCTTGAAGTCCTGCTGCGGCTCGACGTAGGGCCGCAGCTCGTCGTCCTCGTAGCCCATGTTCATCCACTTGTCGCGCATGATGCTAGGATCAGAGACAGAGAGAGAGAGAGATATGTGTTGTGTCACCTATCCGCTTGTGGTCCTTGAAGTCCTGCTGCGGCTCGACGTAGGGCCGCAGCTCGTCGTCCTCGTAGCCCATGTTCATCCACTTGTCGCGCATGATGCTAGGATCAGAGACAGAGAGAGAGAGAGATATGTGTTGTGTCACCTATCCGCTTGTGGTCCTTGAAGTCCTGCTGCGGCTCGACGTAGGGCCGCAGCTCGTCGTCCTCGTAGCCCATGTTCATCCACTTGTCGCGCATGATGCTAGGATCAGAGACAGAGAGAGAGAGAGATATGTGTTGTGTCACCTATCCGCTTGTGGTCCTTGAAGTCCTGCTGCGGCTCGACGTAGGGCCGCAGCTCGTCGTCCTCGTAGCCCATGTTCATCCACTTGTCGCGCATGATGCTAGGATCAGAGACAGAGAGAGAGAGAGAGATATGTGTTGTGTCACCTATCCGCTTGTGGTCCTTGAAGTCCTGCTGCGGCTCGACGTAGGGCCGCAGCTCGTCGTCCTCGTAGCCCATGTTCATCCACTTGTCGCGCATGATGCTAGGATCAGAGACAGAGAGAGAGAGAGATATGTGTTGTGTCACCTATCCGCTTGTGGTCCTTGAAGTCCTGCTGCGGCTCGACGTAGGGCCGCAGCTCGTCGTCCTCGTAGCCCATGTTCATCCACTTGTCGCGCATGATGCTAGGATCAGAGACAGAGAGAGAGAGAGAGATATGTGTTGTGTCACCTATCCGCTTGTGGTCCTTGAAGTCCTGCTGCGGCTCGACGTAGGGCCGCAGCTCGTCGTCCTCGTAGCCCATGTTCATCCACTTGTCGCGCATGATGCTCTCCAGCGAGGCGCGCTTGGCGGGGTTCAGCACCAGGAACTTCTTCAGCAGGTGCTCGCAGTCCGTCGACATGTAGAACGGGATCCTGCCACGTCGGGGAAACCAGATGTAGAGCCGGACGTCACCAACCATTACGTGATATAAACACTTATAAAATGAAAATTTATATCTTAACATTAGGTAAATTACAAACTTAGGTGTTATAAGCAACCTTAACTTAGGTCAAAAATATTAAAATTTTAATTTACTCAACAGAAACATTACATATTTAAATTAAAACAGGTAGGTAGGGATCCCTAGTACATTTTTTTCACCTGATCAGTATCAAGCTAATTTTTTGGGAGTGGCTACATTTTGATGAGGCGAACAAAAAATTCCTCTTCGAAAACTCTCGATTGTGGTAGCTAACAGAGATAGTAGGGGGTAGAGCAGCAGTGAGCGTAGGACCGGGATAACGTACCACGCAATTTGTAGGACAATATTACTATCTATACTAATATAATAAAGCTGAAGAGTTTGTTTGATTGTTTGTTTGTTTGTTTGTTTGTTTGTTTGTTTGTTTGTTTGAACGCGCTAATCTCAGGATCTACTGGTCCGATTTGAAAAATTCTTTCAGTGTTAGATAGCCCATTTATCGAGGAAGGCTATAGGCTATATATCATGACGCTAAGACCAATAGGAGCGGAGTAAACGCCGACGAAGTCGCGCGCAGAAGCTAGTTAAATTATATAAATAATCATTAACTAAAAGAAAAAAAATCAGCTGGTTAGTAATAATTTTTGATGACCTTACGAGGTCATCAAGTTGATGACCTCGTAAGGTCATCAAAAATTAATTTTTTTTTCTGATTTTTTTTTGCTTTTAGTTACTTAATATCTATATAATTTAATAGTAATAATGTCCTACAAATTACGTGGTACGTTATCCCGGTCCTACGCTCACTGCTGCTCTATCTCCTGCTAACTCTATTATCTACCACAATCGAGAGTTTTCGAAGAGGAACTTTTTGTTCGCCTCATCAAAATGTAGCCACTCCCAAAAAATTAGCTTGATACTGATCAGGTTAAAAAAATGTACTAGGGATCCCTACCTAAGGCATTTTTATTACATAGTAAAATGATTTAAAACGCGATATTTACCATGTTATTTGTTAAACTTACAATTAGGCAAGTTTCACTGATTATTATTATAGTAATCATAAACATTATTTCCCCATTTAATGGATGATAGGGTACGTACCTATACTTTCCACGTAACACCCTTTCTCTAAGCTCTCTCAGGGTTGATCCGTCAAAAGGTAGAGACCCCGATACTAAAGTATACAGGATCACTCCCAACGACCATACGTCTACCTCTGGACCGTCGTACTTCTTGCCTGGAAACAGTTCATTTATACAATCAGAAAAATCTTTATATTATAAAATACATCTACTCTAATATTATAAAGCTGAACAGTTTGTTTGAATGCGCTCTGGAAGTTCTGGTTTGAATTGAAAAATTCTTCTTGTGTTGGATAGGCCATTTACCGAGGACGGCTGTAGGCTATGTTTTTTTTTCTTAAATTAACGCGGGTGAAACCGCAGGGCACAGGTAGTATAATATAAAAAAACGTCTACAAAATCCTGACGTCTTATTTTTCATCCTTCTGCTTAAAATCAAATTCAAACAAACAACGTGGTCTTAAAGTTTACAAATTCAAACATTATCAATAATATAAAATCGAAAAGTAGTATAATGACTATAATCCTGATTTATACAAGTATATTACCTTGGAATAGCTCAGGAGCTGCGTAGGGCGGCGAACCACAGAATGTGTCCAACTTTGCTCCCGGTGTGAATTCATTTGAGAAGCCGAAATCCGCTATTTTAATGTTCATTTCGCCATCGAGTAGTAGATTTTCAGCCTGAAATTGTAATAATAGGAATAAGCATAAAAAACATTTATAAATAACAATAATTGCGTGCGTACAAAGTACACATGTCTGAAGTGAAACTTCTTTGGCAAACTAATTGAACAAAAAAGTAATAAATAAACAAATATATAAATTAAAAAAATAAAGCCGTCACGTCACGCTGTTTTCCCAGGCGGTTATCCATCAAAGTACTGACCTCACCCAACGTTGCTGTTTCACTACAATAATAATGTTACAGTAGTTTTTTAAATACCTATGATATTAGCTCTTACAGTTGTAATATTGTCTCATTACAGTTGTAAGAGCTAATATCATAACATGTACATAATGGCAGGTACAATCGTCTCTGCATTTACCATACAATTTATAACGCTTGTAACTAAGAAAGCCACTTTTTATTATACTTTAGTCTACAACAAAAAGCAACAATTTTCTCCAAATGTTTTATTTAAAACTAGCCGACCCGTGCCCACTTCGTTGGGCGTTATAATCCATTTCACATAAGAAGGGTACGGTGAAATTTGATATGTTCCAATACACTCTCACTATTTTCAGCAAATCAGATAAATATAAATGTTTTAAAATCACCAATTAATTTCTAAGGCAAATAATAATGCTTGATTAGATTGAATTGTTAACACGGCACGTCAGAGGGCGCAGGTTCAAATCCTGCTGATTTAAAATCTTTATATATTTTTATCTTTTTCCTTTTATCTTGTCACTCCTGAATAGTGTAGCTTTCTGTTAGCGAAAGAATTTTCATGATCGGATCAGTATTTGCGAGATTACCCCGTATATACAAACAAAGTTATAAACTTTACCTCTTTATAATATTAGTATAGATTACCTATAATATAATTGTTTTGTGTTGAATAATTTATGTATAACAGACAAGTACAACGTGTTATTTGTTATAAATTAAAAAGGTGGCAAATGATAAGCTTTACCGTAGCTTATAGACGACTGCAACACCAGTAGCACCGCTGTTTTCACTTTCGCCGTTCAAACATTTGCAATGGCCATACAAATGTTTGTCGTGGTCTGTACGTTTGAGCTTGTGTATTGTGTGTTTCCTGATCTCAGTCACAGCAGTGAAACCTAGAGGGAGCCACTGAGTGTGTAAGTTTGAACATAAAAATACCTTAAGATCCCTGTGTATGATCCTCTTCTGATGGCAGTACTGTACGGCTGAGACGATTTGTCTGAACTTCGCGCGGGCTTCCTTTTCCTTCATACGACCGTGTAGCACTAGATAGTCGAACACCTGTTATACAAGCACGCTATTAATGAAACAAGTATGAACCGAGCTACGGAAAGCGACACGTTTACACGCCGCGCCGATCACCTTTAAAAAGGACAATATTTTGTGAGTCTTGTGAGGTCCTCGTGGTCTATATACATACATGTAAGAATGATATAGGTATCTCATAAACCTCATAAAAACACGGACAAATGCAGACCAAATTACTCATACCGAGTTACTTTTATTTATATGAAGAAAATCAATAAAGTCGTTCTCAGATGGTAAGGGAAATAGGGATTAATTTTGATCTATATCATTACATAGTTTAAAACAAACTTGCTACCCACTATCTGTATGCTTAGATCTTTAAAACTACGCAACGGATTTTGATGCGGTTTTCTTAAGTAAACAGAGTGATTCTAGAGGAAGCTTTATATGTATAATACATGCATAATATACTCGTAATAGAGGAACACTGATCGTTTTTGCAACCGTGCGAAGCCGGGGCGGATCGCTAGTAGAAGATATATGTCAGTACTCACTTCGCCTCCAGACGCGTACTCCATGACGAGGTACAGAGTCTTCTCAGTTTCTATAACTTGGAACAGTTTCACGATGTTGGGGTGGTCGAGCATCTTCATTATCCGTACCTGAAACACGAGGCGAAAGAATTAGCACTGTTCAGAACTAGGAACATATAAAACACTTGACTGAATACAATATAAACTAGCGATATTGGTGATATATGATCACATTTCTTTTAATACTTTTTTGGAATGTATCATTAATTTTAGATCACTGCTTCTGTAAATATTTTAGTAGTATTATAACATTAAATACTCATTTCAAATAATCTCAAATTTTTAAGCTCCTAATCTAATGGCAAGAATCAATGTAAATTTTGACTCAATATTTCATATTAAATTACTATTACAGCAATAAAACAAAACCGACTACAAATAAATAACCCAATCCAAACTGGAGTGAATTTTGAGAATTTCTGAACAATACACAAACTTAAAACTACAAGAAGATATCTCTGATTAAAGTTATTCTACAAATCTATATCGATATCTACAAATATATATCTAAAATTGCGCAGACGAAGGAGTTGTAAGTTTCGCACCCTTATAGTTTATACAAAAGAGGAGTGTAGAATGCAATTTTTTTTTAATTATGTATAAAAATATATTAAATCAATAATAAAAACATTACACACACTACCATGTATTTGACACACACACGCATTTATATACTCTTTTGTTTAATTTTCAAACTTATAATTTAAATTATGGTCTAAGATTCGAGATAGCTAAATATTCTCTCATCTGTTAATTAGATGAAACAATTTTTATAGGCTGATTTTAATATTGTGAATTAATAAAAACAACCTCTGCCACCATAAGCCTGCTGCAAATTTTTTTTATCTTTTCCCTCTCATGTTAATTACATGTAGTAAGCTAAAACCGTTTACCGTTAATATTTTACATTATATACCTGACTGTAGTAGGCACCCATCTCTATGATTGCTACACTTACCTGCAGCCAGGTCAGTAACCTCAGTCAGCAGTAACCTTTATTAATTATGGTCGAATTTCGACCACTGGGCGACCACTACGTTTCACAAATAGGTAATTTAGGCAGTAGTATCACTAACGAGTAACGGACTAACCTCTCTAAACAATTTCTGCAGGGAGCCAGGGTTGAGCTGTGTCTTATCGATGATCTTGATCGCGACCTCCTTGCCGGTGGGGACGTGCTTCGCTAGCTTCACTTTCGCGAAGTTACCCTTTCCGATTGTCTTCAGGAGTTTGTACTTGCCTTGAAAAGGAGACAATGAAACATTTAAAATAGGCATAAAGTATTTATAAGAATTAAATATATAAAGATTTCTATATGAAAAACAAAAGGAAAATATGGAAACAATATTTGGAAATAATGTACCGGTAACATGAAGTGTTAAAATTGAAGAACCTGCGGGTGATTATTTAGTATCATAGATCATAATAATTAATAGCTAGCTACTTCACACCAAGCTGATAATTTAGTCCGGTAACAAGTAACATGTATAGTAGCACCTTTCTAAACACCAAAACCTTAATAGAATGGTCTATTTCTGCTTTTAAATCCTGTAAAATTAATTACAAGACATTGCCTTCCCAGAAACTCTGGCCACCTTACTCACTACAGGCACACAACACTACTTCTTAATACTTGACAGCAGTATCATTTAGCTGAGCTCTTCTGTAAAGTTGAGTAACTTCCCCAGTTACACTGCTTCAGATTTTGACCTAATTTCAAAGCTTTGCAGCTATCGAATATGTATATAAACTAGCTGCCTGGACAGACTTCGTTCTGTCTATTGTTTTTTTTTTTTAGTATAAAAACTTTCGGTGGGATATAAGAACATACAAAAAAAATTAGCCGAATCGGTCGAGCCATTCTCCAGTTATGCGCTTAGCAACATTCATTTATAAGAGTATGGTCCATCTGATGGTAAGCGGTTACAATAGCCTCTAGGCGCCTGCAACACCAGAAGCGTTGCAAGCGCGTTGCCGGCCCTACATCTGACCCTCCCCAAGAATTCTGGCCATACTCACCACAGGAACATAACACTGCTTGAGAGCACTATTAATTGGCTGTGATCGTCTGTAAGGGCTGCTCCAAATTTATTTTCTATCGTGTCCTACCTCAATAAAATATAGTTTTTGCTTGAGCATTACAATCAAATTGGGTATATAAATGCTCAGTAACTACTCACCGATATGCGGTTCCTCAGAGGCCCTGGACCTCGATGAGACCCGGGCACTACCTCCAGACGAGCCACCGCCCCCCGCACCCGCCGAAGACTCCGACGCGCTCTGGAAAATTAATTTTGTTATTATATAAAATATTCGATTGCCTGATTCATGTAAATATTTAGCTTTTATCATTATAGGCGTGAATATTAAATTGTGGCTTTCATTTTTTGTACGGCGTTGTATCTCATTTTCGAATACATTCAAATGACTAAACTGACGATTCAAAGGTACTTTTGAAGCGTATATGAATGAAGTAATTTCTGATTTTGGTTTTGACTTATAATAGTTTTAACTGAGATCACTAGAAGTGTAAATATGAAATAGTGACACGCAACGTAGAAACTCACTTAAAAGATTTTATTGCAATTTAAGGCAGTAAGTTTAATAAATCACATATCTTGTAAAATAGACAAAGTTAATACTAACAACTATTAAGACAAAATAAAAAAAATTCAATGTACCATAAATATATTTTACAAATAAATATTTTTCAATTTCAATGGAAGCTTTCAAAACTTTTATCATCCATTAGCCTCATTCGAAATGGTCCTACTTAATATAATATTATATTTTATAATAGTATCACACGCATCAATTAAAAGCATTACTAGCGTTACTCTACTGACATCATTAGCGCTGTTTATTTATTTGATAAACTCATACAAATTGAATATAAACATACAAAAATATTTACATGTGCTAACTTATTAATATGTATGACAAAGAAATTATTATTTTTAAACATTATTTCTGTTATAAATTTTAATAAAAAATATTTAATAACTAAAACTTTTACAATGATATAAAATTAAAACGTTTATATTATATATTGGGTACTTTCGACCCCTACGAGCAATATATTAGGAACTGGCGGTGCTTCTGCAGTTTTACGCGCGTTCATTTAAGGAAAGAACTTATTAAACTATTATATTATAGCCTAACAATTTCTCCGTAAATTGACTATCCAATACAACAATATTTTTTCAATTCGAAACAGTAGCTACAGAGATTAGCTAATTTAAACAAACAAACAAACTCTTCAGCTCTTTTAATATTAGTATAGATTTGAAAAAAATATATAGATATATAAAATTTAAAAACTTTCATCAAAATGTCAACGCACTAAAGCCAACCTCTCTATTATATTATATTACTAGCGACCCGCCCCGGCTTCGCACGGGTGCAATGATGACATTTTTAAATGACAGGATCTTTACGTACCTAAGGGCCTATGCAAACCGCGTTTTTTAAACGCACCGGCGACGCGCGTTTCTAACGCATCGACAGCGCGTTTGTATCGCGACATACGCGCGTTTGCATCGCGTCTGTATCGCGTGAAACGCGCGTCGACGGCGCGTTTTTATCCTACAGAGCAGTTTGTTGGCGTTTGTATCGACTCAAACGCGCGTCGACGGCGCGTTTGTATCGCGACATACGCGCGTTTGCATCGCGTCTGTATCGCGTTTAAAAAACGCGGTTTGCACAGGCCCTAATATTCCGACGTGGCGGCTGAGGTACTATTACAACACGTAATATTACGGCGATGGCGGTTAAAGGGTTAAATGTTTCGCTGTTAATTACTTCTAACGACGATATCTGAAAACCTATTCATCTGATTGATATAGTGTAAAGGGCAATTTTAATCTGCATTAAATTCCTAAGCTAACTAAAATATTTGTTTGGATAAGGATTAATACTGAACTAAAGAAAATAGCTTGGAAAATAACGTAATGTTTTTAATTAAAAATTTGAACATAAAAGTGGTTATTGTAAGTCAACCGTAAGAGATAGAGATATGCTATCGCGGACTTTTTTGTAGCATTTTTATAGATTTAGAATTCGCTAGTACATTACTCCACTGTATCTTTGCTAGTTTACGCGGCGTTTGCATGGAAAGCTCCCAGTTGGCCCGATTTTGTGCGACTTCTTCAACATTTATCGCCGTATTTCTGCTAATTTACATAAAACTATACTAAATTATATACATAAACCTTCCTCTTGAATCACTCTATCTTTTTAAAAAAAACCGCATTAAAATCCGTTGCGTAGTTTTAAAGATCTAAGCATACATAGGGACATAGGGACAGAGAAAGCGACTTTGTTTTATACTATGTAGTGATGTTTATTATAGGATATTATGTTTTAACACAGCTTACCCAAAACTAGACTAAAAAGCTTAACGCAAACGAGGTTAAAACCTGAAATACATATATTTTAGGAGGTCAACAAACCAATTTTATCTTAGAGAATGACATGACAGAGCTCTGTATTTTTTTTAAAATATACTGCCCCGATTTCAATTACATCTACAAGTAATCCGACGTAGGCAGTCGGTAAAACAGTCAATTAAATACGCATTATTAGAAATAAATCAAAAAGTACTTGTCGTCGATCAAATGGGACAACATGGCAAGCACGACAAAAAGAATCATGAAAATCGGTCAACCCAATAAAAAGTTATGATGTAGGTAAAACACAAAAAGCACAGTCGAATTGAGAACCTCCTTCTTTTTTGGAATCGGTAAAAAAGAGCATACTTCGGAATTGAATTGTAACCTACATATATATATATACGATTTATGCTCTCATTCCGAGATCTTATTTCGAAAAAGTTTCGGTTTCAGGAGATAAAGGCAATGTGGAGTCTTACATAAATAATGTAGGGAAAATTACACATTGATAAAGAGAGACGTGTTCTCTTTGTGTAGTCATTTAAATTGCAAAACACAAAAAAGTAAATTCCTTCATGACAAACAAATATTAACTTTAATCAAATTCAGGACATGGGAAGTAGGTATAACTTTAATTTAATTTTAAGCTAGGGGTATCCACACTTTTTAAGAATTAAGCTTTCACCTACAATTAAAAGATAAAGACGTATCATGATAGAGACGGAAAGTCTACGAAAGCCTCAGAAATATGATTATAAAACTTTTTACATGAAAACTAACGAAGGTTGTAATCTCGACCGCACCGATCTATCTCCTTCGTGTATTCACAATCCTACGTGACTTTGGCGATATCATCTGTGCCATTTTTGCTATATTGGCAGATATTAAAAAGAACTAATGAATGTATACAGAAACCCTGTTTTTGACGTTACTTTTTATTCAAAACCGCACTAGGCACTTTTAAAATACGACAACTCTATTACATACCATTTTATATAAATTTATGAACTGCATATGGATGATACGCTTTGTGGTTACGGCAGTTAAGAGTATACCCACCCTCCCTCTTCCCGTGGGTGTCGTAAGAGGCGACTAAGGGATAACACAGTTCCACTATAACCTTGGAACTTATAAAGCCGACCGATCGCGATGACGGGATAACCATCCAACTGCTGGCTTTCAAATACACAGGCCGAAGATGGGCAGCAGCGTCTTCGGTGCGGCAACGCCAGCCCTGCTGTCACCAACCCGCCTGCCCAGCGTGGTGACTATGGGCAAAACGCATGAGCTCACGCCATAATGTTTGGAGCAAACTTGTGGAGGCCTATGTCCAGCAGTGGACTGCGATAGGCTTAAGTAAGTGAGTGAGTGAGTGATATGGATGATATTATTAAAAAAAATCTCATTTACAAATTTTGTTAAAGTTTTTCTAGTTTGAGGGTTATTTCTATGTAATTACATTCCCTAGACACATAATTTAACACGACAAGCACTCGTTAATTCCATTACGATATATTATGTATTTTATTTAGATTAACACGAATCGTCCCTGACCTTCTGTCTGTTAATGGTGATAGTTTATTTTTATACAGAGATAAATAAATTATGTAAAACTGATATAGACGTATTTACTTTTACATTCAGTTGGTAATTGTGGACACTTCAAAAGGCCCTTATACTTACTAGCTAGCTTATTTTCTTGAAACTATATTTCCTTATATTTTTATTACATCTTGACATTTCCTAGACCGTTTAGGTTTAGGTTTGGGTTAGGCTTAAAGAATCCTAAGTAAAAGATCGATCGATTTATTTTTATTTAAAGCTGTATTTCAATTCAAACTTCCCTGAAGTACCTATCTTTTATCAAAGTAATGTAGCCGTAATGTCGTAGTACAGGAACATTATTTATTCCATTTTTTTGGGTCGTACTGAAACTCTGACAGGAATATTAAGCAATATCACCTTAAACCATTAGCATACAAATTTCTTTCTCGAACAAAAAACCGAAATAAAAGACTCATTTAGAACTTCCCCCATTACACTAACGATAATGTCATATTATGTTGAGTTTGTCACACAATTTCATATTGACACACAAATTATTTATATTAAAGTTAAAAAAAAAAATATTGATCAACTACTTATAGCAACTACTGGTTCAAATTGAAAAATGATTTTAGTATTAGATAGCCTATTTAACAGGTTACAGGCTACATTACATCTCACATCGAACAATAGGAACAATAGCGGAAAACGTTGCAAAAACGGGAAAAGCTTATTCCTTTTCATGCAATAAAACGTTGGATTTAATAGAGAATATATATACGTTATAGATCCATGTGACAATATAAAAATTCTTATACGAATAAAATTGCGAGAAAAAGCTTGTTTTGAATAAAGTATGAATACACATATTTAGGTATGTAGTCCATACCCCGTGTAGTCTCTCGATGGCTTTCGTCCGCCGTCTCTTCCACAGCTTCGACAAGAAGACGGGAGCGAGCAAGGGAAGCACTCGGTGGCGCATCGTTTGAGGATTTATTTTGACTGTTTTTTAAATAAAATTAACGAAAAAAACTAAATACAATAGTTTGTCACTGATTTATAGCTATACTACTGTTTCGGTAACACTTAGTTTCAAATCTTCTTTTTCGTTACAGTTATTACTTTTGAAAGATTATTAAGTAGTAAGAATTAAAATTTCAGCGGAATTTAAATTTTATTTGTAGTTTTTTTTTGCTCTTTTAAACTGAGACGAGTGAATATTTAAAATTTTTAATATGATTTAAATGATTAGACACAGTTTTTTCACGTCTTCACTGCGTTCTTGATCCAAAGAAAAAATAACTTTTTATTCACAATACAAATTTATCACAAATTTTTAACTTCATAAAATAACATTATATAAATATTTCACTACATTACAACATAATAATCACAGAACTCATTAAAATGTCAAAACGATAAACTTTAGCACGTACGAAATAATAAGGAGCGAGGCACGAACTGAGAAATAAAACTGATATGACGGAATTATGACAACAATAACATATTTTATACCGTTCTAATTGACGTTATTACACGAACTGCCCTACAAAGAAATGTTACGACTTAACACTTATGTGCAAATACTTAGTATACATTGAAATTTTTAACTCAAAGTAAAAATAAAATACCAACATTTTTTTAATGATCACAGGCAAATAAGATTGATCAAAATGTTCAAATAATTAAATGTCTCAATACCTTTTAAATAAGTTAACGAAAGCTTTCATTCAAAAAGAGATGAGAGAGAATGATTCTTGTATCACTTCTCAGTACATTGAAATTTTCAAGTCAAATTGAATGGAAAAACGTATTAAAAAATTTCTATGTATATAGACAACCTTTACCTATCAAAAGTACATGTACATGAAACATGCTCAAAATCCTTTTTAAAAAATTAAAGAAAGTTTTAAATAGTATCTATTCTATATTTTCAACTAGCTGACCCCGCAAACGTTGTTTTGCCATATATGTTATTAACCCCTTATGCCTTATGGTTCCAAAGATATCGTGATGAGTCAATATATGGGTGGAAATCTCTTTTATATATATATATATATATATATATATAGATTACCCCTTGAAAAACAAAATATACTATACCTACAAAATTTATAAATGAATGTAAAAACAATATTATATATCTATGTATGCTTTAAACATACCTATATAAAAGCTATCGGGGGTTATCGTTGATATATAATAATTACGGCACTAACTATAAATTATTTGCTATTATTATTAGCGTTAAGCATGTGTCTGCATTATCTTTAAACTCGTGTAATCATACTACTTTGTGTAACTGTGTGATGAATCAAACTTATATCTACTTACTATATATATTATAGTTATAGATCAGAATATAATCATTGATTGTGATAGAAATAAGTGACATCTGAACATTTGCAAATCGCATATGCGTTGCTTCTTAGAGATGAAGAAAGCGATGAGACAGCGAAAGATGATGAAAGGAAAATATTAAGAAAACAGACGCGTAATGAAAAAAAAATATGTACTTCAACGGTTGAAACAAAGCGCAACCGAATGCAAGAACACTGACGCGACATATGTCATTGCATCAAATACACGTCAATTGCAATGGTCAATAACGTAACACCTTTGTCAATAGTAATAAATCAAACTTCAATCTCGCTCTCGAGATAAACACAAAGTTCTTAATAAATCTTATCAATTTGATTATGAAATAAGGTTCCCATGACCAAAAGCACTACGTTATGATAGTGTATATAGCTTATACATAATGAGGTGTGAGGTGGAACACAACAGAAAAAAAAGTGTGCACGTGTCAACTCCGACACACGACTGGAGTTTACTCCTTCAGATCGACTGTCTAAATAGGCACAAAAAGGCTTACTAGTCTAAGAAAAAGAATACCATATCAAATGGTAAATAAAATAATCAAATAACGCCATCTATCTATTATCTATTAGAAAACGTCGTTACGCAATCAATCGGAACCCTATTGAATTTGAATAAATGGCGTTAAGAGCAACGTAACAAGGTCATTCGTTCAATAGATTTTACTCCTCATATTTTTAGGAGTAAACTCCAAAAATTTTACTCAAAATCTGGAGCAGCCTGTCTGAGGAAGCACCTCGACCTTACAGAAGATGATAGCCAAGTAATGCTGCTCTCAAAGAGTGGTGAGTTTCTGTGGTGATTATGATAGACAGAACTCGTGGAGATACGTCAGGTTGATAATGGAGGAAAGACAAGGAGCTTGCAATGCTTCTGATATTGCAGTCTTCCATACGCTACGGTAACAGATTACCATAGGTTATTACAAGAGGTTTAAATGATAAAAGATACCTTCCTGCAAAAAGATACCAAATACATATCAGGGACACACGATCATTAATCTCAATCAGTGAAACAAACAAACTCGTCAGCTTTATAAAACGTAATATAGATATCATCACGATAACAGGAATCGGACGAAAAAGGTCCCCATCGTGACCGCAACCTTTAAAACGGACAAACTGAATCGATATTTATAAATAAATCGCCATCACAAATTGTATTTACGTCATTGGTAATTTCGTGTGGACGCGGCATATAAAATTCAATCAATAAATAAATACCAATTGTATTCTTTTTACAAATGGCCTGTCAGGTTTTGTAGTTAAATGTTGTAATTTAAAAGGACCTTATATATCATTTCTATCTATACTTTATTTTTTACTTTAGGTGTTTTAATACAAAACTAGTAATTTCATGCAAGATATTACTAATTTTGTACTAAAACACAGTTTATATAGAAGTACAATATAATCAAACATCAATTTTAAAAATTTATTTAACTAGTCGTGTGAGGGGTTTGAACCCTTTTTGTACCCTTTAGTACAAAGATTACAATGCGGCTTACACTTACTTATTTTTTTTTGTAACTGATATCGATTAATATTATTAACTACTAAGCAACTCTTTCGTCAATATAATAATTAAATACCCTTATGACGAAACATAGGCTATAAAACATAACGATACCGCTTATTTAAGACTCATTGAAAAACAGCAGCCATAAAATGGTATTCACGCATGTAAAGCTGTAGGCTCTAGATGTAACATAAAATTTTTAAACAAAAGATCTATGTAGTCAGGCAATGTGGGTCGAACGAAGTGGGCCGTGTTATATAACACGCGTATATAAGCGACGTACGGTACACGCCTGGCACCCCTACGTCCGCGTAAACAAGGCGATGTATTGAGGTAAAATAAACAAAATTTTCGGAACAATTAACTAATAACAGATATCGTAACTTACGCTGGCAGCGTTTTTACTAGACGTCTATCAAACGATATTTAGCACGCTTTTATACGTACACTTGATTTTCAAGTAGTGCAGTTTGCGTATACATAATTATATCCGCCAATCCGCAGTAGAGCAGCGTGGTGGATTAATCTCCAATCCTTCTCCTACATAGAGAAATAGGCATATGCCTAGTAGTGGCTAGTCACAGGCTAAATCGTTATATATACACTTTTTTTATACCATTACCATTTACGGGTGATATCCAGGACGCCCGGGCAGGCAGTCCTAGACCGTATGTCGGACTCAGCACTTGGGGGTGCTAATACCATAGTAATATACACTGTTACCTTTAAAAAGGACATGGAAGTTAAAAAGGCGTGTATTACGTATGCAAGCATGCTGAAGATACGAACAATGCGTCTGCGTCTGTGCTAATTAGCCACCTTTAACATATTACTACTATATGTGTTAGTACACAAATAGTAGTCTGCACTAGGCGTGCATTCGTGCACAAGGAACGAACTACGCATTCGAGTATTAGCTTATTGTAGCAACGTAGATACAACACATCTGTACTCTCTGGCTTGTTACGCATGCGTGCTAAACGAAAAAAAAAAACTATACATTTCGCAGTACTCTACTATCCCATAACTTAATACATGAGTACCTGGGTGACCGAGCCCTGCTCGGTATTTTCATTTTATTTTTTGTTTTTTTTTTCTCGGTATTTTTATATTTTAATTTTATTTAAATAATAAATCACGAGTGAAATTAAAAAAAAAAAAGAAAAAAAAAGTAATCTGGAGACTGAGATTCGAACCCGGGTCAAAATGATTTGAAATCCGTCGCTTTCCTAATTACGCTGTAACAGCTATATTAGTAATGGTGAAATTAAGCTTCGTATTCTAATGATATTTTTTCATTGCCTAAAAACAGGGATAAAACGACATTTTTTTTAAATGAATCCTAGCTAGATCAATTTTTCGCCCCCGAAATCCCCTGCATACTAAATTTCACGAAAATCGTTGGAGCCGATTCCGAGATTCAGAAAATATATATATATATATATATATATATATATATATATATATATATATATATATACAAGAATTGCTCGTTTAATAGTATAAGATAAGCTATATTACAAAGAAGACAACGTATTAACATTATTAGGCCTTTAAACTAACATACCTAATATATTATTTCAAACTTATATATAGCGAACTATCAAGCAACTTTAACATACACTATTTTCTGGTAGAGTTGACCGATTTGCAGTGCATCACTATCGATGTTCGCGCTGCACTATTTTAAAATCAAATTTAAAACGGTGTAATTTCTACGCAGTCGTTAGTTTCATTGTTTTCTATACAAAAAAAAAAAAGCGAATTAGACCACCCCTGCGCCTCCATTCAGATAAATGTCAAAGTTTATACGGATCTATTGTTCGAAACAATCGACCGTTGATGCAAGCGACTATCGTTGCTAGTGCGAAATTGAAAATGAAGTAATTTGCTGAAATTAAAGAAAATATACGCCGTAAAATAATGTCTTGAATAACTGTCCTACATTTAGAACTACAGATTTACCAACATTCATTCCATCCATGGGAGAAAACAAGGGTTTTTAAGGAGGCAGAAGAGGGGTCGTTAGAGACATAATTACATGGTGGTAATTATCATGTCAGTTTTTTTAGTCAGTTCAGCCTATTGAAGTCCACTGCTGGACATAGGCCTCTCCAAGTTCGCGCCAGATGGTATAAATGGTATATAATCATGGCCAATTCATAACTTGGCAATTTTTTTCATTTTGATCTACCTTTAATATATATTAGCATAACACTACTTTATTTTCTTAGCCGATTAGGAATCGATTCTGTATATCTCTCTATATTTATTTCTAGAATGTCAAAACGTTTGAGAAATCAGAAAGAACAAGAGAAAAACCAAAAACATTCCATTTTACCAAGAGTTAGGTGACGTTTTCCAATAAATTCTCGTTTAAGAATCAAGGTAACCGAACCATTCAAATCTTTTGCAACACATCCCGAGTCGGATATAGTAAGCGAAGCGGTATAGTGATGATAAAGAGCCCTCGAACGCTCGATCGAGGAAGTGCTATTGTGTTCCAAGTCTTTGTTTAAAGTTGCAACGATGATCAAACAGAGCGTCCTTTGGAAGCACGTAAGCGCCGTGTACATACGATAATCTATAAATATTGTAAAATAACGAGGTCATGCTCATGTGTGGGTAACGTAGGATATTATTTGGAAGGTACTATTGTTGAGATTTTGACTCAAATCCAAGATTGAGTAGAGGCACCCATTCTTAGGAAAAAGGCAGTAATTTTTTACTGCTTTTGTAATATTTCAACGATATTACATTTCTTTATTAAATCTTATTTATTGAACGCACATTAATACCATTTATTTGATTTAAACAAATCCGAATTCGAACTAATTTTTTCTTAGATTTCGAAATTTATTCTTTACTGCATTTTTTCTAAGCACAGCAGTATTTCGATTCAGACAAATTTTTGAGACAAAAGATCTAGACTTATCCTACTAATCCGGGTCTTTATTATATCAAATGTTTGTATGTTTCTAAAAGAGTAATCAACGTCATATAAAAGTCTATTATACACCACAATATTTGAAGAGACAATTATTCAAACATAATGCAAATATACCTAAATTTTTTACCCCGGCATAAATTTATAATTTGACTATAGGTACGTAGTTTTTTCATAACGCGAACAGATTATAGTAAATTTTGAGACAATCACGCAATGTCCGAAACGAACCGAACACTAAATAAATTATTTGAACGTATAGCTGATACTGTATTATTTATAACTGAGCGTCGAATCGATAATATAACTTACACGCGAATGATAACTGAAAACAAAAACAAAAAAAAAAAAAAACAATTTTGTTATACAGTAAAATATTGTGACGATAAAGCTTTATAATGTAGAAAAATTCGATCAAACCGAAACGGGCCTACAAGGGATCACGATGTGACATTACCAAACATTTTACTATAATATCATAAAGTCGCCATTGACTACTGCTTTACAAAAACTACATTAATAAATTAAACCATATAATATATTTCGTATAATGTAGATTCAAAAAGAATTTTGTTATTTGATTTGACCAAAACCTCTCGATGAGTCCTATCTGATATCGATCTAGATTCAACTTAGTAATTCATAAAACGAAATATCCATATCAGTAATTGAACTCAGACAATCAAATTGTTTATCTATAGCCACTGTACTACTATGTATGGTCCTTATATTACGAATATTATTGCTCCGAATTTCACAATATGTACGGAGATGAGCTCGAGATTGAAGCGTAATTGCGAATACTTGGATCGATGATTTACAACACGAATAGTGCTGGTTTAGTTTTAAGACAAATTTTTATAACGTTTTTGTAACAAATTTATAAGATACTAACAATTCGTCGAGGTCTAGCAATACAACAAGTTATTTTTTAAGGAAAATATCGACTTACATTCGTATAAAAAATTAAAGTTTAATTTACATATTTCATTATTCCTACAAACGCACATTATGCTAACATACCTGTTTAAAATAGTAATAATAAAGCAAATAGTTAATTTATCAAACCCAATTATTAAAATACCGAAGTCAAACAAAAGAAATAGATAAAGGAAAAAGCTAGAGATGAAAGTTTCGGCTTCACCGAACACACAGAAACGAGACGCGATACGACGCGAAGTGACCTAATATTTCTCAGCGTCACAATAACTATATTGCGCGGTGATACACAGAATGTATCGATATAACGGTATCTAGTGCAGCACTGAGGCCAAGGGAGCCAGTGGTCTATAATAAGCGTGGACCCATTGGAGCTCGTAATGCGCAGTCATACAGGGCGTGAAAAGAGGACCACGGTTTTAATAAGAATTAAAAAATACATATTGAAGATATTTTTTCTTTTTTTTTTTATCGACTATGAAAATTTACTACAAATTAATTGTATTTTTGACAAAAAGGAATAGTTACGTAGGACAGAAAAGTCAACCCTCACCTAAAATTCTGAATATATGATAAGCAAGTTAGTATAGTTTTCTTATGAGACCGTAATATATTAACTTCTATCGGACATGAGTGTCCTTTTAACGATTGACCAGTGTCAATAACGTGCGCACGCGGCGGTCGCCTTAACTTTTACGTAAACATATTATCTAGCTGTCGCCAGTAACGATAGAGAAATGAAATAGAAGTTACAAGCAAAAAACATAGTTTACTTGTCGTCACAGACAACGAAAAATTATGTCAGAACGTATTTGAATTTTTGAAGTGAATTAGACGCATGAGGGGTAAAATTTTTACGGATCAAACGCGTCACGCGTTACGAATTTTAAAGGTCCATAACACGTTGAATACACCAGTTCTCGTCCGATCACCGAAGTTAAGCAACGTCGGGCGCGGTCAGGTACTTGGATGGGTGATCGCCTGGGAACACCGCGTGACGTTGGCTTTTTGTTTTTTCTTTTCAATTCGGTTTTTTTAATTTGTTATTTTTTTTAAATTAGTTTGCCAAAAAAGTTTCACTTCTGACATGTGTACTTTGTATTATTGATATATAAGATGGACATAAGCGAGAGGCGTTCAGTTAAACCACGTATACTAGATACCATTTCTACGCCATAAAATATAACAAAAATCAGTCAAATAGAAGCAAGGATCAGTTGTAAGCCTCTCTTGTATCGAACTCCCCTTGCTTGACCACCTGTATCACGCGCTACAACAGAAACAGCCTCGTACGCCGCGTTGAGGGTAGTTGAACGTCAAAATTTGCACACGTGTGAAAACAAATAGAGCATCAACAATTTGTTTGCTAACAAGCGTAACATTTTAAAATTATATTTTTTGTAACAAACTTCATTACCATAACACATATATATATCACACCTATCTTTATATCTATCTACATTCACATATCTAACTAAACGGGCTAGACCAACCTACTAATTCTAAAACCAATTTCGTCAGGCTAACATAAAACGTTTATAATATACGACTTTCTGCGGGAAAAAACTATAAATCTTCGAAATTTATCGCCCAACTTTTATAAGCTATATTCTCTAAAAGGAGAAATTTAGCGAGGTATTGGCAAAAATATATTTAAAAAATACTTAGCGAATAGCACTTACTAGAATTTAAAAAACTCGAGCGTCTACTATTATGGATAATATTATACCTTGAAATATTCATTCTTAAATGTACCGATCAACGCTATGATCTTCGGCTCCCGGCTTACCTGGAATAGAAAAAAATATTTTATAACAAAGACAATAATGATTTTCTTAGAAATAAGACATCTTAAAATACTAGAGTACACTACTTATGTTTATTTTATTTAATTAAATGGAGTGACCAAATTGACATTATCAGCTCTTCGATTTTGGTAGGTTACAAAGTAAGTATCGACTTATTCAAGTAGCAAATAAGCATACAATTTTTTTCTACTATATATACTAATATATATAGTATACTAATATATATAGTAGAAAATAATAATAGTGTTAGCTGATGGAAAACAGCTGGTGAATAAATAAGCTAAATAAATAAAATAAAAAAGTCAATCCGCGCGGTATTACCCGCATTGATGTTTTATAGTCACTGTTCTGAACACATTTACTTATCAGAACAGTTAAAAATCTACGTTATATTGATGATATAGTATAATAGGCTATAAAATTTCACGAAAAGTTTTCTAGGACCAGAGTAATAATAATAAATGCCACACGTCTAATACAAAAATAAATTAAATAAAAAAAACTGAAAAGCGGGTAGTTTTATAACAATGCAAATCTGTAGCTATCATATCGTGAAGTATTCGAGTAAAGTAAAAGCTGTAATATCTTTTAGCACAATGAGCGAACATTTCCACTAGAACTGAATCTCACTGAGACTCGCATGCTGAGATAAGCGAGGCTTTACATTCACGGCATCAAGACCGCCTACTCTTCAACGCGGCACGCTAACCTACATTGTTAACTTTGTACTTAACGACTTATAATAGGTCAACGTACTTTGATAAGTACTTATAAGTATGGCTTCGCAGAGATTACTTATTACTGAATTCATCCTTAAAATTGTAACATGATATCTCGCTGTTGTGTGTATTAGAATTCCTAACACCATACAGTTAGACAGCAGAAAAAACTGTTTTGAAGTTGGTGCCATTATACCACAAAACTAGTTTATAAAGCATCAACAACTCTCAAATAGTTGCTTGAAAACTACGATTTCCAAGACCCAAGAGGAAAATGAAACTGCATTTCCCAGACGCCCTAATGAATAATCCTTGGATGTAAAAATTCATACAGTACTAATTTCCTAGTTGAATTTGAAAGCTTCAGCGGAAACTAACTAACTTTTCAAACATGTATTCATCCCAAATCCTACATAATATAAATTACAGTTTGAAAACCTCAAATTAAAAAATATACTTTATTCAAAATTTAAAAGGCAGTTTTAATCTATACTAATATAATAAAGCTGAAGAGTTTGTTTGTTTGATTGTTTGTTTGTTTGTTTGTTTGAACGCGCTAATCTCAGGATCTACTGGTCCGATTTAAAAAATTCTTTCAGTGTTAGATAGTCCATTTATCGAGGGAAGCTATAGGCTATATATCATCACGCTAAGACCAATAGGAGCGGAGTCCACGCCGACGAAGTCGCGCGCAGAAGCTAGTCTATACTATCTCTGAGTTCTTTGTTGATACTAACTACGGATCTATTAAACTATAGCTTACTGAGTAACTGCTTAAGTTCATAAGTTAAGAACAACAACTTAACAATTTTCAACACTGTTTAGAGCTAGGATTGAAGTTTTATTTTACTTTTTGTAAGCAAAATATTTGTAAGTTTTTAGCAAGTATTTATAAGTTTTTTTTTTTGCATTTAAACTACCACAATAAACTGGTGGCACGTATATTTATTACAAAAAAAATAAAAAATCAACAATAATAAATTTTTATATTTCACTAGCGACACGCCCCAGCTTTACACGGTTGCAAAAACTATCAGTGTTCCTCTACTATATTATGCATGTATTATAGATACTCGTATTAAACTTTCTTCTGGAATCACCCTATTTACTAATCAAAACCGCATCAAAATCCGTTGCGTAGTTTTAAGGATCTAAGCATACAGACAGAGCGGGAAGCGACTTTGTTTTATACTATGTAATGATATACATTTTTCACGCTATTCGCATTTGCTTTTTGGAAACGAAATGACATACGAGCCTAAATGACATCTAAAGCCTAGATACCGGAAATCAACAAAGGAACACTTAGCGCTCTTTACATAAAGACACCTAAACCTACATCCCGTCCCGAGGGCAGTGACCTAGATCCCGGAACTACGTACAAAACGAAACTTTAGGAAATATTTGCATGTATTTTGTACAGTATTTTTATTAAATAATATCGCTAGTAATAACGTAGACATTTCATATAAAATGTAGAATTCAAAATATAAAGCAAGTATGAAAAATAACATCATATTTTTGTAACGGAAACAAAAAAAAACAAACAGACTGCATCTAATTCTTAAGTATAAACAAATTGATCTAACAGTTGTTGATAGACACATTTTCCAAAGAACATCATTTAACCGACTTAAAACAGGAGGGACTTTTCAAAAATATTTATGATCTATTTTAATCAAACCATTTTAATGAATAATTTAGATTTGTAACAATAAACAATGTACACCTGGTACAATCATAAAAAAAAATCATCATTCATAATTCCTTCCTTGGGATAAGAAATGTAAAACTTAAGTTCCATCACGAGTTTTTACATAATACATTTATAACGATAACATAATGTTATTATTTATCGCCACAGTGAACAGCGAATATAACTTTAAACTCTTCAAACAAATAATTATGAAACAAAGGATTCATTTGGTGAGTCCATTTGTTCAGAATGAGGCAAATAGTTTGGGAGTACATTTGGACCACCGAGTTACGAGTTCGTTGAATATTAGTTCAAATGTTTATTTACACAGTATTGGTTCAATAAAATACGCGATCGTATTCGATTGGTATTTTTTCACCAGATTTTTACAAAAATTAGCAAAACCCTAGCTTTACCCTATCAAATACAAATATCAAACATTAAAAGTCTTTAATATTGACACCACTATCGACACTACACATACATATCTACTTGAAGCTAATAAAAAGAACAGTCCTTGTTAAACTTTTCTCATTTTCTAAAACAATTATTTGCGCTCTAGTTTTCCTGGTTTATTTAAGAGTGCATCGATATACCTAAGTCAACAATCAAATCTCAAGAAAGAAGAACAGGCAATATCGTGAAACATTTCAAAGAATTGCTTCCTGAGGTCGGGATGCTGGATGAAATGAAGTAAGGGATGTTATCTCGGCTCGGAGCGAGTGCGAGTACAGCGACGCTTAAATAATGGTCCAATATGTCGGTCGTTCGCCCTTACTTTATTGTACGGTAATCTGCAGGATTATATAACCCACGTTCAGGTCTCAGAAATTAATTTTGAACTAAGCTACGGCAAACTTTTTATACGAGCAATTAATCTTACGATTATTATTAATAATTTTATGTGATATCGTAATTAATTGTTACTAAGTTTAATTATTTTGGGATAATTGTTTTATGTGTTATATCGACACCGCTAAGAAATGCCTACCTACGCCTACCGAATAAGTATTAGACATTTTCTGTTTTTAAGGAAAGCCAAATCCTAAATATCTTGTTTATCACGCTCCCAAAATTTCATTAAAAAATATTGAAGAACTAAAAAGATTTAGTTTTACATAACGGAAAACCGAATATTAGACATTTTCTGTTTTTAAGGAAAGACAAATCCTAAATATCTTGATATTCCCAAAATTTAATTAAAAAAAAAATATTGAAAAACTAAAAAGATTTTTACATAACGCCAAGTAAATCGACTTTTGAACATCTGGCAAAGTATGTCACCAACTTAAATACTTGAATTACTCAAGCTCTCACATTGCATTGAAGTTCGCACTAATCTCTGTGGCTCTTTACAAAAAGAAACGATTCCGTGTATAGATTTAAGATTTTAAAACTTCCACGGTCACTGAATGATGAAATCATGGACATTTTTTACGCGACTCACCACGATTTTGTTTTAAAAGTCACATACTCCTTGTAAATTATATTGTAAACAAAATAAACGTCGCCTTAAATTGCAAGCACATTTTTCCCATCTACATCAACATAATCCATAACAGGCAACTTGCACAGACGCTCGAAACCACCTGCCACTTGTTCAAAGTTTCTCGACTGTGACAAACAAAGCCTTCGATCCGGTGGAACATAGGGCTGTCTTGCGGTCACATCGGAATTGCCAAATCGACTACAAATGTATCGAAATATTCGAATGCAATGCAAATATCTCAACCTATATCTAATGTCAGTCAGAAATTTACGGACAGTGACATGAAACCGACTATTTCGATTAATGTAATGCGGGAATATAGTCAGGGAGACGGTGAGTTCATAAACCTAATGTTTGAACGTATTTCGCTTAGATGTCAACTGCAGTTAAATGACTTGCTTCCGGATTACTTACGTCATAGTTTGGAAGAGGTGAATAACCTCAAAATATGTACATATGGGTCCCAATATGAACTTGAGCAAAATAATAATTCTGGGAACTGAAAACTTGTTGTTATCTATGCTTCAAGAAGAGAACAGAATTAGCAAGTAAAAGTCGCAGTGGACTGGTGACCTGTGTTGCAGGACCAATGACCGTTGGAGCAGACGTGTCCAGCCGGGCTAGCATGCGCGCCACGACAAAAGTTTGTCTACCCCTTTTCTCGTATTATCTCTTTATGTCTACAGTAGCTAGCATGCGTGCACGTGATACTCTTCTCGTCACGACAATTGAAGAGATAACAAGAAATTTTAGTTATCGTAGTTTTGTCGAATTTCGGCGTGATTTTGACGTTTTAAGAAGATAAACTACTCGTTGTCAATATTATCGACGAGAAAGACTACGAAATACATTAAAATTATAAATATTATTATAATATCTTTTGTATACCATGGCGTTTCCGTTCCGTTTTGTCTTCGGAAGAGAATTATGTCTCTCGTATTGCGCATTTTAGAGTAATCGAGAAAATACTCGATGTAGACATTATCTATCTCTCTTGTCAAGAGATTATCTCGTTGTACGCATGCTAACCCGGCTGGAGTAGAGCCCGCGTGTTGGCAAAAGCAGCGTGGGACATCCAAGTAGACCAACGATCTACATAAAATTGTCGGTGGAGGTTGGATGAGGATTGCGTAAAACCGGGATGTCTGACCCGAACTTGAGGAGGACTATGTCCATCAGTGGTCTACGATAGGCGGAACTGACTGACTGACTATACTGCAAGATGCATAGGCCTTCCATAGTATTTAACATAGGCTCAGCAGTGGACGGCATTAAAGTAAGGACACAAAATAATCTAGAGTAAAAAAGGTTGTTATCTATACTAATATATAAAGCTGAAGAGTTTGTTTGGTTGGTTGTTTGTTTGTTTGTTTGTTTGTTTGAACGCGGTAATTTCTGGAACTAATGGGCCGATTTGAAAAATTCTTTCAGTGTTAGATAGCCCATTTATCGAGGAAGGCTATTGGCTATGTGTCATCACGCTAAGACAAATAGGAGCGGAGTCCACGCCGACGAAGTCGCGCGTAGAAGCTAGTGAAGCAATAAACATAAATATCACTGTAGACGTTCCAATCTGACAGCTATTAAATTTTATTATTAATTAAATAATTATAGTATTTGTCAATAAATTAAAATGCGCATGAGATTATTCATATTTAGTTATGTTTTTGCTACACCATACTTAACGATGCTTGTTAAGACTGTGGCGTGCAATAGGAAACGGTCCTTTTCATCTGGTTTAGTCATTCATGCGCTACCTAGTAATTATTTCTACCCGCATTCATAATTTATATGAATACAAAATTAGATAGTGCACGTAGTTTCACTAAAGCGCTAAAATTTTTCATCATATATTTTAACTAAACGACACTGTATTTTTATATTTACAGACGAGATTTTAACATTTTGAAATTGAACTGACAAGTACCTACTATGTTTGTTTTATTCCTTTGTTTTAATTGATTTTCATATTTATTTCTTTACCTTTATACGAATAATACTAGAAAAATTCTATACTAATATATAAAGCTGAAGAGTTTGTTTGGTTGGTTGTTTGTTTGTTTGTTTGTTTGTTTGAACGCGGTAATTTCTGGAACTAATGGGCCGATTTGAAAAATTCTTTCAGTGTTAGATAGCCCATTTATCGAGGAAGGCTATTGGCTATGTGTCATCACGCTAAGACAAATAGGAGCGGAGTCCACGCCGACGAAGTCGCGCGTAGAAGCTAGTGAAGCAATAAACATAAATATCACTGTAGACGTTCCAATCTGACAGCTATTAAATTTTATTATTAATTAAATAATTATAGTATTTGTCAATAAATTAAAATGCGCATGAGATTATTCATATTTAGTTATGTTTTTGCTACACCATACTTAACGATGCTTGTTAAGACTGTGGCGTGCAATAGGAAACGGTCCTTTTCATCTGGTTTAGTCATTCATGCGCTACCTAGTAATTATTTCTACCCGCATTCATAATTTATATGAATACAAAATTAGATAGTGCACGTAGTTTCACTAAAGCGCTAAAATTTTTCATCATATATTTTAACTAAACGACACTGTATTTTTATATTTACAGACGAGATTTTAACATTTTGAAATTGAACTGACAAGTACCTACTATGTTTGTTTTATTCCTTTGTTTTAATTGATTTTCATATTTATTTCTTTACCTTTATACGAATAATACTAGAAAAATTATAGGATTTCCATATATCGGTTAGCACTTAGTATATAAAGTACAATGTATAGTTATCGCGTTCGTAACAAGTTTAGAAGGAGGCAATTATAAAATATAGGAAAAAATATCAAGTATAGGAAAACACAGTCATGAGTCGCTTTGAAAGTCATTAGTGGAGTTTCGTACAGGCAGTGTATCCGTCATTATATTATATATACTAACAAACTAGTATCGCAATAAAACAGCGTGAGATTTAGGTTCACATAAAATGAACTTAATTTTCTCAATAATTACAGCTATTTAAAAAATTCTAACACACATGTGTAATATATACTTATAGCGAAAAAGTTTGTCTGTTTAAAAACGCGTTAATCTCAAGAACTACTGGTTCAAAATGACAAAATCTTATTGTGTTCGATAGCCCATTCACCGCGGAAGGCTATAGGCTATTTTTTCTTCAAATTAACGCGTTTAAAACCTCAATCCACAGCCATAAAATATACATATATGTAATATATCCCAAAATGCAGATATATACACAAACCAGTCAGTCAGTTTTTTTATTATTAAAGTCACTTGCTTTAGTAAAAAAAAAGGATAATTTACCATGCAAAAAGACACTACAATAATCTATTAAAAATATAAATTTCATAGAAACACAACATATAAACCATCAAAAACATAGGTGATAAAAGCACATGCTATCACTTAAAATACCATTATATTAATAACATCGTCACACATTACCAAGTATCTACCCTTGACTCCCATCTTCGGTCTTCGAACAAACAGAACACTATGAAGCTAAACAACCGCAAACCGTACGTCACAATTCACAGAACAAATACATTATTTCATTTACACACAAACTTTAAAGTATTTAAACACAGACATCGTCAAGACAAAATCAACGAATAAATTATAAACTAAACATTGAATTTTATTTATCAATGAATCTTTTTTTTTCTGATATAACTTATTTTAGCACTATTTCAATTTTAAATTATCACTTGAAACATACTAAATTTCGACACATCGTTTAAAATTGTTATAGTTCGCTGTCCTTTGATTCACACAAACCCGTCAATTCATCTACACATAAACATAGAAATATAAAAATATTTAAATAAAATAGTACTTTTAAAAGAAAATGAAAACAAAAGTAAAATGGAAACTAGAAAAAAAAAACGGTTAGAGATGTCACTTAGAGATATAATCAGATAAAGAAAAAATATAAGGTAAATTTTTTCCAACGTTTCATCGAGGTTCTAATGTAAAAAAAAAAATATTTCTCAGCAAGTCTAACGGCTTAACTGTGAATATTAATTAGTAATCACGGGTCGACTCAAGGCCTCGCGTTTATATTACTACGTAATATCCTTTCTAGGTATATTCTAGGAATAATCTGACTTTATTATTAGAATTAACTTCCTTTATAGATGGACAGACAGTCATACTAATTATATGTATAGATTAAAATAAACAACGCCTCACACTCAACAGCCCCCAGTAGGATTATCTCCTGTGTCGGAGGCTCGGAAACACACACAATACACAAGCACAACCCAGACCACGACGAACATCCGTATAGCGGTATAGCCAATACAAATGTATGTACGAGTATGTATGCAGTTAAGTTGTCTGCACACGACTGGTAGTCTTTATTACACGTATCTATTATAAAGGACCCTTCAACTTCTTTCGATTTAATCGCTTTCAATGGCGCCAAACGATATCAGTCATAAGAAACTTTTCTATTTTATAATGATTACTTGTTTAATATTAAAAAATATCTATTTAAATTTAATTACAAAGTAATTTTTGATTGTATAGAAACAAAAAACATTCCTTAATATTTAGCTATCAATATTTAAAATAATATGTAGCCAAGTATGGATTTATCAAACACATAATTATATGGATTGTCAAACACAATTCGTATACAATACAAACGCATAAAAAATTGGGCTCGTGCAGACACACAAACATAAAAACACCGAGGAAAAAATAGAATAATACGACACAACGTGAAGAGTAATTCATTTAGTGGATTGTGTCTTTTAACGAACTAACCGTTTTTCTTTCTATAGAATTATTAAATACACTACCTACCAAGTAAGATTAAAAAATAAAACCAAGCATCACAAGGTTTCAAACACCCAACCATAATGTAATATTCACAAGAGCCAGTTCGACGGCTTATAGTGAGCTGGATCGATACGAACAAACACCGTGCACTACGAAACTTGAACGAAGAGTTCAATACGAGTATATTGAATATACACTAGGCGAATTGTAAGGTGACGCCCGCATTTACCATTTACTGTCACTAATCAATCAAGAACCTCACCCCTCTTTGTAAAATGGCTTTTGACACAACAAACAAATTTCAAATCTAATTTCAGACTACAGTTGACTTAACTTATCATCAAAGTCTTCCGCTGTGTATATTATAACATATGTAAATCTTAAATTTATCAATAATCTAAAATTTAAAAAAGTGAATGTAGATGGTCGAGTTAGAACACCTGAAGGAAGAAGTATAGCAAATACGATTGAAGAAATATGTCTTAGTCTTACGATTAGTGAGGTACCGTGTGTGGTCTTAGAAAACGAGGGTAGGTACTCGAAAACTTTTTAATGAAATTACAAAACCGAATACAATGCCAAGTATTAAGAATAGAAAGAAATAACAAAGTGTCAATCAAACTTTATCCCAACTAGTCTCATATTAGTCTGGAAATCAAAATGAATGAAATTCTGAAAGTTGCATGAAAAACTCCTTGTATGGATTAAACTCATAACTTAGGTAACCAAAGTCCATGCTCCTCCACTCTTAACTTTAGAGAAGAAAAATTAGACGCAATCAAAGTACAGCATTTTATGATTAATATTATACAACCTACATATTTTATGCTGCTGTGTGGTAACGGCCGTAAAGAATATAGCCACCCCCTCTCTTCCCGTGAGTGTCGTAAGAGGTGACTAAGGGATAACAAAGATCCACTACCACCTTGGAACATATAAAGCCGACCGATGGCGAGATAACCATCCAACTGCTGGCTTTCAAATACACAGGCCGAAGACAGCAGCAGCGTCTTCGATGCGACAAAGTCAGCCTTGCGGTCACCAACCCGCTTGCAAAAAAGAGATGACTGTGGCCAAAACACATGAGTTCGCGCCATGCTAACTGGCGCGAACTTGGGGACGCCTATGTCCAGCAGTGGACTGTGATAGGCTGAAGAGAACCTACAAATGACAGGTAAAGGTAAAGCATCTGCAAGTACTATTTGAATTGAAATTAAAACTACTTTTCATTCTAAGTTTTGAAATTTTTCAACGTTTGTTTTTTTAATAACAAAAAAATAAAAACTAATTTACGGAAATCGAAACCCATGTTAAAATGATAATATTAGTCGAAACCGAAGCGAGGCAGTAAAGCTTTTAAGCTTTGATATGCAAAACCGTATGAAAATCGAATGAGAAACTCCTCATAACCATTTATATAAGTGAATTTACATCTCGCGCATACTTGGCTGCAACTTTTATAAAAAAATACATGCATTTACAATGAAGTCATCAAATAAATACCTATCCTCCTACACGTAATTATGAATACTATTCTTTTGTTTATTCAACAATTTGTCTTAAAACAAAACTAAATATGTAGCTACTAATAAGACTCATTAATTTCCAGAAAAAAATTCACATTTTCGTCAAACTAAAATTAAAATTACACATACACGTACATACCAACAATATACAATCAATAATACTTTCAAACACAAAATGCCAAGTTCTTTTACCAAAAATCTAACATTGACGAGTGAAATGATCAAAAGATTCGAAACGTTTCAAACGAAAAAACCGAAACGTAATTTGATAGGGATTTACGAAGCCCTATTGGAATATACGAATAAAATTTAACGGCCGCGATAAATTGTATTCAATTAATGCGAATTAATTTTATCCATTTTTACCTAAAAACATCGTTAACTACGTTGCAAAAAGAAAGTTTGCAGAAGAAGATTTTTTTGTTTTTTTTTTTAATCGCTGAATTTATACTAGTCCAGTTGCAGACTATTTTGCGTAAGAAAGCCTGAATACTAATGAAGGTATAGGCTGTAAAACAACACATACCGAGTTTGATTGATAATAGGAGGGAAAAAATAAAGGCATTAAAAGGGTTCATTACGTGGAAAATATTGCCTACAAAAATATTATACAGTGTTAAAACATAATATAAAAACCAAAACATTAGGACTAACTTCTAAAAGTGGTAATGAAAAATATATTTAAACTAATGATGTGAACCGGTTTCACAAAAAACCTAAAAACCGGTTTTTGTAAAAACCGATAATAATCACCGGGTAACTTCGTTGGTCCACTTTGTATTCAATCACAGATCGATGCAACAAAAAGTAAAAGTTCGGAATCCCAAACGACAGTTTGTTTTGGAAGCGCGCTAGAGAATTCAAACTAGAAATACTAAAATCAAACACTATTTGTTATTCAATTCGAGAAAAGTCCAGAACATTTCTTTTAATCTTTTCCAATACTAAAAGAAAGACAGATTCCAAATATTCCTATTTCGTTCATTCAAACAGATAAATACCTACTTTATACGGAGAGATTTTTATCAAATCGCGATCGCAGCTTTCCTTTATTCAGAGTTTCAGACATATTGTCAGTCATCTGTAACCCTTAATCCAAACTGACAAGACTATTATTCTAAACCCAGGCCTGTTTTTCAGCGGTTAAATATTGAATGAAAAACCTTTGATGTACTAAATTTCATTTACCTAATGCTACGTGTTTTAAGACCCTACACGGGTATCTACGTCATAACTTAAGTCGAATTTCATTTCCATACATAATTAAATTTATTACATTTCCTTAACTAATTGACTCATTCAAATAATTCAGACTTAAACGACCCGCAGTCCAGTAGCGCGGTGGATTAAGCTCCAATATTTCTCCTATATGGAGAAAGAGGCATATGCCCAGCAGTGGGATGTTACAGGCTAAATCGATCCATCGAATACAAAATTAGTTAAGTATTACATATACGGGTTCGCGGGTTCGATTCCCGCTGAGGATGGATATTTGTATTTGTACAAATATTTCTTTCTGGTTTGGATGTCTGTCTTTTTGGACTTCCCCAACATGCCTCGGACAGTACGTCAAACCGACGGTCCCGGTTGTTATCATAAATACCTGATAGCGATCCTTACTCATAGTAGTGAACATATCCGCCAACTCACAGTAATTTTTCTCCTAAATGGAGAAAGAGGCCTATGCCTAGCAGCGGGATAGACGCTTAATGAGTATGCGTACGGTATTTATTTTCATAACACGTCATCTTCATACAACTACGCATTGAAAGAACTATCAAAAGCCAAAGTACTCTCTGCTACTTCATCTCCTAACTTCACCAGACAAAGCAAATACTAGAGCAATGAGGAAATAAAAACGAAATACTACCAAATAGTCAACGAAGGTCCCTTCAAGCGAGACAATTAAGACAGATGCTTGAGGTACTCTCCAAAGCAACACAACTATACGCGCTCGAGAAACGACGAGGAATGGAAGACTCAGATAAAAGTACCTATTACGTGACGCAGATAAGACTAATCTCGACCCTTAATTTCTCACGATAGCTTTGAAACCTGAATTACATTGTCTTAAAGATAATATTAAAGCAATTTTAGAAACTTTGTTCGGATGTAAAGGATTTGATGATGTTTTAAATTTGAAAATAATTACTTTGTACACGAAATTATTTTATTATATTTTATATTCCTTTTGCTTATGTATAAGATTATTAATAGATCATATAAAACAATATAAAAGTGTACAAAAAGAAAAAAAATCATAATTAGAACGACAAGCCTATTTTTAGTAGATATTTTAATATTGTTTCATAAGACTTGAATAAGGATGAATCTATACTTTTACTAATTATTAAATCATATAAAACCCTTAACAAACCCTTAAACTCTTAAACAACCCATAACAAACATTCAAGGCAATTTAATTAGAGTAATAAAAAACGTTTTTATCGATATTTGCCACAAATGAAAATCATTGAGTAAGACATCAATTGAAGCAAAAACTTTAAATAAAATTAATTATTATTGAGATGTCATTAATTAAAACATAACATACTTAATTTCTTAATAAGAATCTTTAGGTACATTTATTATAAATCATTATATTTATACTAAAAGTCATACTTTTTGTTACACACATCAGTTTCATTTTAAAACATGACGTACTAAAATTCCCAAATATTTATACAAACACTAGTAAAAAACTTTACTAAAAAAGTAAAGGATCTTCTTTATAAAATTCGACTTACAAATACGACTTGAAAAACAAATCCAAACTCGTTAGCTAATTTAACTTTTATATAACTCAATTTAAACTAGGTCTTTACCTTTTATACCTAAATATATTTAGTCATAAAAAGAAAACCAGAAATAAACATTTAAAAAAACAAAAAAAAAAACAAAAAAAAAACATAAATATCGATATACATATAAAATTCGCAACTGACAGCACTATTATTCACAGCACTATCACACCCAGCGACAACCCTTACCCTTTTCCTGGCCATGGTTACAATTTAAACTCAAAAACAATTAAAAACAAACGCCATACTTCACAACTGCTACGGACATCCGTACGCGACGATGTCCAAAATCACACTGCGGGAATCGCGGGGTAACAATCGCCCAGATTCGCCCTATTTTTTTTTAAACACCGAATGCAAAACGTCTCAACGTCATACGGATATGCAAGCGAAATGCATCTTTAAGAATAATTATTGAGGGATTATTTTCATATAAATATATCATTGTATTATAAGGGTATTATTGGAAAGGTGCGAATGCATTTCACCCTACCTAAGTTGCGTCAGTGCTGGTTACAACTTTTCGAGTTAACAATGAAATTTTGTTATTATTAAGACTGCAGGTTTCGTTTTAATTTAAAAATTCTAACAATTATATTAAATAAATTATTACAAACTAAAAATATGTGTTTGTACACTTTGAGTTATCTTAAATTTCGATATACTTTTATTATACAAGTCATCATCACGATATGAAAGAGAACATGAACATTTAATTTAATACCAGCAACGTAATAACATTGCAGCCGATATTAAACCCAGTACAAATAACTTAGTGCTGGCCAAGCCCGCGCCAGTCGAGTCTAAATAACTTAGTTCGAACAGAACATTACGAGTATCCCACACGCGATACTAATCTACGAGCGATTGAAATTCCTACAGCATAATCTATAAATTCGAAGCGACGAATAATAACGAACTAATCTCAAAAGTTATCTAAACTATCTCGAGATTTATCGCGACTTTAAACAGTCCATTGAGGCAGGTTTTAGGCTATAAAAACATTAGATACGTCTCATCTCAAAGAAGTAGTAGTCGATAATTAGTTCTAATTAAAAATTACTTTATTCAAATAGGCTGCAAAAGCACCTTTGATTCGTGCTATAATATGAGTATATCGAAATTTAGTACAAATGTTAACTGATCAGACGTATAAAATTTACTAAAATAACTGAAAATTTAAATACTAAATAACGCCCATAAAAGCATAAACAATATTTGAAACAAGCTTTGTATAAATTATGAATGCAATTCCGATAGATGGTAAAGGGTATGGCATATATTTCACATTTAAGCCTTAAGTAATTACACAAATGGTCGAAGAAATCAATTTGCGTTGCGATGGTGATTGTGTTTGACACTCCCGAAGTCCCGACTAATAAATTATTACTGAACACAGCTAATTAATATCTTATGAAACAACTTTTTCTGATTTTATCGCGGTTTATTAAGTTTTTTAAACGCCCGACGTTTCGGATACTTTATAGCAACCATGGTCACGGGAATTCAATTTTCATTGATACACCTAATTAATAAAACCAAAAATATAAAAAGTTAAAAAACGTCATAATTAATTGTATATAGGTAACATACAGTGTATATTAACAAACAATATGTTTACATCGCACTGTTGGGCAATGAATACTGTTATATTTTTTATTTTACAACTACGTCGGTATAGAAGCCTACGGCTCATCTGATCGTAAGCGATTACCAAAGCTGATAGATGTTGCAACACCAGAAACATCGCAAGCTCTGGTCACCTTCCTCACCATAGGACCACAACTGCTTTAAAGCAGCATTATTTAGCTGTGATATTCTGTAAGGTTCAGTACTTCCCCAGTTGGGCTGCTCCAGATTTTGAGCAGGATATTTCCCGCTGTGCCCCCAATTCATTCAATTTTATATAATTAAAATATCATTGCAAGTAAGTTTATAATTGTTAGTTTTGATTTGTTCGCATTGAAAGTTAAGTAATATTTGTTCGTATGATAAATTAAACAATAGGTATTATCCACTTAAATATCTGAAAAAAATCAGAAAAAAAATCAATTTTTGATGACCTTACGAGGTCATCAAGTTGATGACCTGCTAATGTCATCAAAAATTGTTACTAACCAGCAGATTTTTTTTCTTTTAGTTAGTTAATATTTATAAAATTTGATGGTAATATTGTCCTACAAATTGCGTGGTACGTTATCCCGGTCCTACGCTCACTGCTGCTCTAACTCCTGCTAACTCTATTATCTACCACAATCGAGAGTTTTCGAAGAGGAACTTTTTGTTCGTCTCATCAAAATGAAGCTACTCCCGGAAAATTAGCTTGTACTAATCAGGTAAAAAATATGTGCTAGGGATCCCTACCTATAAACATTGTACAGTTCAACTTTCTATTAAACATCAAGTTATAAATGATTACAAATATTAACATACCCTCATTAGCCTAACATTTGCTCACAAATTCAAACAGTAATCGTCACTCAAATGACAAATACTAGTAGCCTAGTGGCCTGAGCTCACTTCGACTAATGAACTAGCGTCCTAGACTTTATTATCGCACTGGTGATAGGAGCTAGTAATTAGAGAATGAAGCTTTCGACAGATATATGTATATAAATATATTTATAAACACTTTTAGAAGTTCTTTAACCGGTATAAAGTACCTACGTCATTCTCATTTGCAGATAAAATTACTTTACAAATCACGTCTGCGTGGAATGGTGACAAGAATCCTCGTTGATTCGCAATTCCGATTTTCTGAGCGAAAAATATACCAGCCCTTAAAGCCTTAAAACACAGCGTTATCTTTAAGCAATGTTTAGAAGCAGAAATACCGAAATATTTACTACGTTAAGGTAAAGTATTATTATCACCAAACTTAATTTACAATTTAGATAAATCTTAAACTAAATACTAATTAAAATTCCTATGCGAGTAAAAGTTTTAAGCGAATGCATACTCGAAACCAACCTCGGCTGCAGACGCTATGTCTTCAGATTACCGTACTAATTTATATTTAACAAGTTTTTTGTAAGTATCTGGTTGTAGCTACGATTTAAAAAAAAATTATAAAAAAATTATATAAACAAATATTGTCTTTTAAAATAAATATACCATAATAATAACTACATATGTTTTTATGTAGGTACATAGGTCAACTACAAACTAAAAAGACTTTCAGAAAATCCTTTTCAATAGATCCTACTTTAAAATAACATTACTGAATGCTTGTTTGGTTTGTTACAATTTAAACTTTTCGCATTACATATATAGCCTTATTTTTATGTTTTTTAAAGAAGGATATAGGCTATGAAAAATTATGCAATAACTAATGGGAACAAAGCAATAACAACAAATATATTTTATACAAAGAGTAACCCTGCGTGGGGCATCAAACGTGTAGCCATAATACGAACATTAATTCTTCAGTGTTAATTTTACCGTGACACTGAAAATAAAAAATAAATAGTATCAACTAAATAAACTTTTACACGATTTTTTCACCTATATACAAACATATTAAGATATATATTCGTGTGAATTGTATAATATATGGCTAAGGGCTTCGCGCGGCTTCCGGTAAGGCTTCTATGCGTCAAAGCCACTTGATACTTACATAACGTAGGAGAGCCTGCGGTATGTTGTTGTGTATTTATTAACGTAATATGAAATAATTATGTAAAATTACAGTTTTATTTCAACAGTTATTGTGAGTAGAGAGATTCATACTTACGATGATACATTTGTAAATCGTGACATATGACATGTATGTTTGTGTAGAATACAATTATGAACAGGGCGCTTGTGATAGTGTCGAAATATTGGGAAATTAATGTAAATATAAACAAATTTTGTATATTTAAAAGACATAAAAAGGAGGAACTTCTCAATTTGATAGGTTTTTTTAATGTATCATCAATGTTACATCATAACTTTTTGTGGAGTTACATGTTGTGTATCTTATGTTGGTAATACAATAATAAAATATTAAGAAAAATAAACAACCCAAAATGACCAATAAGTAACATAATAAATATTTATATGCTTAATTAGATCTTCGTTAATGTATCATAAAATTTATGATATAATATTTATTATAAGCATATCATATAATAACCTTAACTCTTAAACTTAACTCTTAACGGGCCTACACAGAATTATATCCCTGGGTCAGTAGACCAGAATCATACATAACATAACCACAAAAGATCAGACTACGACAAACATCTAAATGACCTATTTTCATTTGTTACGAGCGGGGATTAAACCACCGACAACAAGCGGAAAAACGAGTTGCTGTGACCACTGCACTAACTGTTCTTATCAATCAATCAATACATATTATAAAAATGTAAATGTAATATGTTTGTGCATGCTTATCTCAGAAACGGTTAATCCGATTTAGATGCGGTTTTCACTAATATACTATGGTATAATTCACTTAACGTTTATTTAGTGTTTGTTTAATGTCAATCGGTTCATAAATAAAAAAGTTATGCCAATTTAAGGAATAACGTTGAACATGTAAATACCCAAACGACGGTGTTTAGCTTTATAATCCAAAATAAACCAAAAGATACTCGTATATCCAAAAAATGCTGTCCAAAGTCACTATTCCACGCGGAAGTCGTGGGCACAGCGAGTAGGTATGGTATATATATAATTTAAAACAGGAATTAAAAACACCCGATTTTTAGTAAACTTAATAATTAAAAGAAAACAAAAAACCCGCCTGCGTAAAAAACGGAAAGAGCAAAGTCAACATTTTTTCAACTTTCTTATTGTATTTATTTATTATTATTACGGTAATAATAATCATAATATACATTTTTGAAATCCTTGTATTGAGCCCTTTAATTTGATACCCATATTATAGTATTCTAAAAAAAAAATTATTTCTTCATTAACTACAATGGCTTCGCACAGCCACCATGTTTGTTTTTTTTTAATGTCACCTATCTAAGAACACTTGGGCTGCTAAGACAAATCTAACGATATCTCAATTATGCAAATCCGTTCAGCGGTTCTAGAGAAATGAGGTACTTAAGAATATTACATACATACATACAAGATACGCGCGAAAAACATAACCCTTCCTTGGCAGTCGGGTAAAAATAGAGCTTTCCGTTTGTAAGGCGCTGCGTGAAAGTTCCCCATCGATCCGGCGGGTCATTAAACACGAGGTCAAAGGTCGCGAAATACGGCAGCTACGCTACTATCTCCCGAGTTGTGGACTTATCGGCTTGAAAGCTTCAATACAAATAGAGGCACTCGAAAGGGTCCCCAATATCGTATTTGCCCTTTTTCACACTTTTTTCCGTTGAGTTCGCGTCGTTTCATTTTTCAAGTACTTCCTAGTTTCCATATATTAACTTAGTTTTATATATTCACGTTTCAATACATAAAAAATACAATGTAGCTATGTAAACAATTTAAAAAAAAAACATATAACTTGTGTCTTTGCAAACCTTTTTGCTAAGATGAAAAGCATTATCCCAATACTAACTTTCTAAATCTTCACCTTTATAACGTTTACAACTTTACACAGACAAACAAAATCACTACATATTATAAAACAAAGTCTCTTCCCACTGTCTATCTGTCTGTATATGCTTAGATCTTTAAAACTACGCAACGGATTTTGATGCGGTTTTCTTTAGTAAATATAGTAATTCCAGAGGAAGGTTTATATGTATAATACATGCATAATATAGTAGAGTAACACTGATAGTTTTAAAGTTTTCTAATGTGATGTCGTAAAGAAACACATTTTTTGCACTTAGATTGCAAATATTTATTTTATATTTATATTTAGTATCAGCATTGCTCCCGTGCGAAGCCGGAGCGGGTCGCTAGTAAAAGATAAAGCAAGTAATTAGTAGAATTACCAGCGAAAACCACTCGTATCGTTACATTTAGCTCCTATATGAATCTTTTAATTATAACAAATAACACAGTTGCCGAGGGTAGTCGTAAATAATAAATGAAGCGGGAAATATCTTTGCGTATAATTTTAATTAGAACTACACGGGTTTTATAATGGCGAAAATTATAAAATTATTTATCCTATACCGTAGCCTTATTGGATAAAAAAATACCGTTCATTACTGACCCACCGCTGGGAAAAGGATTATTCGTAATTAGGGTCAAATATAACATATGGCCTAGTCCACGTGATGGTAAGAGGCTACCGTAGTCTACTGATGTTTGCTACCCTACTGCTGTCAGATGCATATCTAGGAGCTCTTTTTAGAACTGGGTACACAACGAATATAAAATATACGAATTAAAACTTAAAAGTAAGGGCCTGTGCACAGCACGTTTTTTAAACGTCGACGCGTTATAGTACCGCAGGTCGAGGGAAAAATTGAATTTTGAAAAAATTTGACCAAAAATGAATTTCATTTAAAAATCATAAAATTCCATTCGAAAATGACGTTATATCCAGACTTCACGAGCGAAACGGAAGCGAATTTTTTAAACACCACAAGTATGACGAACGTTAAGTGAAAAATAAAATCACAACCCTTGGGAAATGTTAAAATATTATAGTTGTGAAAAATTTACAACGAAGCTTGCGTCATTTTATTATCCAAGCATTACAAGGACGGTGCCGGCCCTACCCTACTGTTAGTGCTTATCCAAAGGAGCTTTGTTTACCTAACTCACCACAGAAACACAACACTATTTGAGAGTAATCATTTCGACATATAAAGAGTGTTAAGGAGGGGAGGGGGGTGTACGTATACTGCTGGTGTTGTATGCGTCCGTAGTCTACGCCTCTACGGTATACACACAACACCAGACGGACCAGAACCATGTTTGTAACCCTAGTTCCCTAGTGGTATAAAAAAATTATAATCAATCATGGAAGATTCTACACTATTCCAATAATTGTGACATGACATAATTCCAAGATCGTGACCGTTTTACTGCGACACGTCACTCCAAACGTATTACATCAACTAAGTATACACAAAACACATACATATTATGCACATCACAATCAGATCGTGAATATTTTACTTTCGCCATACAAAGGCATCGAGATAAGAAATTTTTGCTCGATTACGTCCGCGCATCAAATCGCTCGCTTTGTTTCGTTGAAACGGGGAAATTTTATGAATATTCATAAATATAAGCCATACAACGTACGTTCTCTCGATAGTACAACGTTAAGGTACAATGTTATAAAGCTGAATGTTTGTTTGTGTTAAAGTTACGATCACGGTATTGAATGGTCTGATTTAAATAGGATTATTTCAGATTTAAAAAGCCTGATGTTTACCTAAGCCATAGATTTAAATATCCTATCTACCAAACTTTTTCTGTCGTTTTATCTATCCTTTATTCCGTTCCAGTAATTTTCACTATATATAAACTCTATCGCTATAAATAAAGTTAAAAAAATATATAAACCTAAACAAAAATATGTTATTTTGGAGAGTTTCGGTTGCAGGCCTTTATTCCAATTCTTGTATTTTTAGTTGAAAAATATAAATAAACTTTATTTAGAGAATAGTTGTACACGCTATCGCTAATAGTTACAGAGAATAATTAGGAAGAGACACAATACCACAGAGTACATATTACAAGGATGATGAACACTGATTATATTATTATACATAGAGGGAATTTTATTACAATACTAATTACTTACTTACTATTACTTAGTTACTATTCGCATCTAGATACAAACTTACCTCGACAACATTTCCTATACTCGTTTATACTCTCTTAAAGATTAAGAACTGTGGAGATGTTTACCTGTGAACAAAATTAAAATTTTATTAGTATTGATGAAAATACGTCACTATTACACATAAGTCTTATTGTTAACAAATAAGTAAATTAATTACAATATTTTGATTGAAGGAAGCCGAGACACTAATTCCATATCTGTCATAGATACTCGTACGTATAGTAAAAGGCTGTTAAACCCTAAGATTAAGTAAAAAAATATATTTATCTATTTTTATAATAAATGTCGCCAAAACAGTTCAGTAATTTTACGCAAAGCAGTAATTCCAAGTGCAAATCTTCCACCGACTATATTCGTGGGTTCGACTTCCTCTTAGACTAGATATTTGTATCAATACAAATTTGTTTTTGGGCTAAGTGTCGCCCATCGCTCACGGCTATTATCACAAAAACCTGATAACGATTTTACTCTGAGCAAAGAAAATATCCACCAACCAGCAGTGGAAGGACTCGTAATAAGTTTTAACTCTTCTCTACCTTGGTCCTTACGCAGTTGTCATATAAATATTTACGTTAAGAACATATTCGATGTGTCAGTACTACGATTACGCATACATATTGTCGAATTTACTTGAACTATTCAAAATTTACGACCGATACAAATCGAGGTCGTGAGGTTACTACTATATGATAGGGCCCACCGTTTAGATAATAATATTATATTAGGGGTGAAATTTCAGAGATATTTATTGTGTTTACTTCATACCAAATGCTCTAAGTTAAAATCTGTTTCATTTTGACGAATTTGAAACTTCACTTGCGCCTTGTTCATATCGGTATTTACGATTTTTTTGTTACAAAACAAATAGTATAACATAACACTATTCTAACCATTCTAATAGTAACTACTCAGATTTTTTTTATTTCAATATTGAGTTTTCACTATACTTTTCTCATATTTAATTGGTTTGCAAAGTTATCTACAATAAAAATGCTTAGTAGGTATTTATACTCGTATAATTTACAGACCTTCACGTTCACATCCAGTCAATGTCAAACTAAACTAACTCAACATCGATCTACAATGTTTTAACAGTCTAAGTTGACAACCCTCTATCATAAATAATTTAAAGTTAATTAATTTCTTCACTAATAAAAAGACTTGTGCGGTTCGTTTGTAGATAAAGGCCGAGAATTGGATGCATTGAATTGATTGCTGTAGAAAACAATTCTAAAATGAACTTTAATATTTTACGATAGGGTGTAATTTAGATCATATCAACAAATAACTAATTGGACACACGAAAACTGAAGATACCATAGCGACTGGATCAAAAGCAATACTCTTCAGAAGAAATTAAATAGCTCGCATTACGTGTTACATTTGAAAATTGAATAATATTTCGTTTGCAGCGATGCCGATGTTGTTCTATACACAAATGTATGGTGATATATCTAAGATCTCCTATAATTACGACTAGACGACCTGTGCCGTCACCTTTGACTCCTATACTATATAGTATAGGCTTAATAAATTGTAATCCATACTAATATTATAAATGCGAAAGTATCTCTGTCTGTCTGTCTGTCTGTCGCGCAATCACGCCAAAACTACTGAACAGATTTAAATAAAATTTGGTATACTGATAGTCTAGAGTCTGAGAAAGGACATAGGCTACTTTTTAATGCGAATAAAAGGGTGTAAGGGGTTGAAAGGTGGGAATGAAAATTTGTATGGAACTATGTTCGTGTTTCGTAACTGTCAAACATTTAATGTTCATCCCGTCGATATAGTAAACTCTCCGATAAAATTAAAGAACGTATTTAAATAAAGGTTTCGAATCGACAACATATATCCACAATATAAGGATAGTGGCGTATTTTACATTTAAAAAATGTATAATAATGTCAGTAATGAAAACGGATTGACATAATATAATATATTGGTTGTCAAATATAAAACGTAGTGGTTATATACTCTTTGGTCAAATATTTATGCGTGCGTTCAGAAATTTATTTAGTGTAAACTAAGGAAAATATATCAAGCTAATTAAATCTTATACTATTAAAAAAAAGGAAAGCATATTTTTCCCTCAAATTAACGCAGGTGAAACCGTGGGGCACAGCTAGTATTCTCATAATTCATTCGTAATGTCGATATTATGGTTTCAAAACGAACCAATATATTATATTGCTCTTCAGCCAAACCTAACTGACCTAACGAAAATCTGAGAGTAACTTTATAGTTCACTTCGGTGACGCCATATTATGCTATTTACAACAATCTAGTCGGGAAGTGTTATAAGAAAATCCTTCATATATCACTTCACAGTTACGTAAATAGCAAATACAACTGTTACCAATGTAAACAATCGACGAGTTACTCATTAGATTAATAATTTCCACTCGTTTCTGTTTACGCGTCCGAGTGGGAGGCGACTTGTAAAAATATTTGCTAGTTGACGTGTTCTAGTAGGTAGTAGGTACATCGCATCAATCACACACCCGGGTATTTTAGCGTCATTTACACTTCAACGCGATCACTTATTGTCGGTATAATTGGACTATAATTATATTGATTAGAACTCGGTTCCTATATTCAGAATACGTTTTGCATAAGAACCGTTCAAATTCGAAAATAGCACGTTCGAAATCAAATGGTTCCTGAGCAAAACAATTCGTTTTCTGAATATAGAAACTAGGCATGAACCGTCAAATTACATTATTCAGATATTTCAAAACTATTTACAAAATTGTCTGGACGTCACAGTGTTTTTTTTTTACCTGTGTTGAAGAGCGCGGCGAGACAGGCGACTTGGGGCTTTTCGGGGATACCGGTTCGGCCCTGTGCTCCGCCAGTACCCTGTGCTCGTGCTTCGTCCCGACTACGGAGTTTTTAACCCTCTCCATCCGAGCTTGTATCGCTTTCCTCGATATAACCTTCGTTTTCTCATCCTTCGTGCCACCGTCCGCAAGCTTCCTCATCAGGCGAGCGGTGACGGCGACCGAGTGTTGCTGGGTGTCGGAGTTTGTTCGTGACAGTCTAGTAGCCGGCCGAGCCGTCGGGGCAGCGGCTCCGGTACTGCTGCGCGTACTCTCATTCCTATTGAACGGCACCGCATCATGCTCCGTGTCCGAATCAGCCGGCAAGTATCCCCCGCCGCCCACCGACGACACGCCCGTACGTAAAAGATTTTCGTGTTCAGCGTATCTCACTCGTTCATCGACTTCAACGGTTCCATTCTGAGCTCGCTCGAGGCCGCGCTCCATTTCACCGATTTGCCTTTCCAATTTGCGTAAAACATCGTCTGAAGGGGGAGTGGGGTTATTTTCTTCGGGTGGGTCGGTCGCTTGGAATGATTTCAGGTGTATTGGATGAGCTCTGTTCAGTTCCAAGCGTTTGGGGGCGATGCCTGAAGACGTCAGCGCGAACTCAGTGCGTGGTTGAGGAGTTCGCTCCAGCATGGCTAACGAAACCGGCGAGGGTGGCGGTGCACCGTTCACAGTCGCGTTCGTTGATTCAGGAGCGGGCGACACGCGGGGTGCGCGAAAACTCTTCCGCATAAAATCCTCACGAGTTAATTTCCTCTCCATTTTTAGATTATACACATTATAATTCAAAATTTATAAGTGACTTCATTAATTTATTTAAAAATGCCCACTCGCTTATCTGTTATCGGTTTTATCACTCTATATCACAATACACTACATTTATCTGTTAGTTCCATAACTCTGATAAAAATCTGTAAAACAAAACGAACCAATGAACGACTGTAGCGCAACGACGTCGGACGTTTTAAAAATATCGACAGCATTATTCAAGATATAAACAACGATACGACTCAAACGAATACTAGTACAAAAACGTGAGTAGCTAAGCCTTTAAATCGCCGCAGATACTGTTGAACTCATATGTATACCGAAAGATACAACCTCCTAAGATGAAAGGTGTAGAGACCTTTACATTATTTTAGCACGTGCAGAAACTACCAAATCAATGGTATATTGAAAAACTGATTTATCATCCTTGAAACCTAAAAAGGAAGTATTATACGTAAAAGAAGACAAATCTTAAAAGGTTTAATTGTTTAAAAACATTACATAAAAAAATTAAATCTATAATTTCAATGAATTGACAAAATTAATCAGAATAAACAGGAAAAGGGTAAATAGAAATCTAATAAGGAACAATAACAGATAATAAATAGTGAAGAGACGAATTAGTTATAATAAATATTGATGAAATAGACTTGTAAAATGCTTAAGAAGTTCAGAAAGGGCTTGAAGAAACAAAACTAAATTGCTTCGAATATTTGCAATCGAGGGTGCATTTCGCAGCGAACGGCATCTGTAAAAGACAGAGACAAACAACAATGTTAGTTAGAGGCAATCATTCAGATCGTTCACCGTAAACCCAAGAGCGGCACATAAAGCTCCGGCACCTGAAATAAACACACGAACCGACACCACAATAGTACCAACACAACACAAACTTAAAGCGACACGTAACGACACAATGACAATATTAACGACAAATGACAATCTTTAAAGTAGACCTATTTGTTTAACTTTACTAGATAATCTAATCACTGTTACATAATTATAATAACCTTCGTCGAGATTACTTCAGTAACGATTAATCATTGTTTTAACTGTTTCACGGAAGTGTTTTACTCGAAACAACAAAACATGTTTTTATAACTTTTAACTACGGAAAAATTGCTAAAAATATAACGGAAAGGAGGCTATATGAGAAGTAAGCCTTTTCTAGTTTTTATAAATACATTATTGCTATAATAGTTAGTTATCAGATAGTTTTGATAATCTATTTTTACTTTAGGCAATCAATTTAATTCGAAATGATAAAGGCTACATTATGCTAAACTTTACAGCAGTAGCTGAGCAGTTGCAACAAATACTTTGCGTTTTTATATCAGTGTCGTACGATAAAAACTATAAATGACTTGCGCATAATTATTATTTTATTAGATCTATATTCCCTCGACTTAGGTTGGCAAACAAGCGTACGGCTCACCTGATGGTAAGACCGTAGCCTATAGACGTCTGCAACACCAGAAGCATCGTAAATGCGTTGCCGACCCTATCCCCAATCCCCCCCAGGAGCTTCGACTTATCATAATAACTCTGTAAATGTTTGACAATAGACATACGCTTACATAAAATTATACATCCGACTTCTTTACAGGAGCATAAAGCAATATTCAATGATACATGCTTGTGCGCAATTAAAATAAGTATAATTATAGTTTAATTATTAATTTATGCTTCAGTTAAAAGAACGCAATTTGCATAATATCTTAGACAAAGAATTTCATATAAAATTTGTAAGTAACTAGTGTATTGTTCCAAGGTCGCGCAAAAACTAAGTGAGTCACCGGTCACCATCTGTTGCATCTGACAGTATCAAGGTTTCTCGGTTACACATTGAACTATTTAGATATGATATTATTTATCACCTTCTAAGGTTAATATTTTTTTATGGAATCACTCTTACTATATTTTGTATTTATTTGTTTATTTTATTGACTTTCTTTAATATGTTAAAGAGTAACGACTCGTTTTGATCGTTCAATTTCATACAAGAACGTGAGATAAACTGAACTTTTTGTATAATTATAGGAACTAGGCCTTACGTAATTATAATAATACCTACGTTATTTATAGTTTTTCTAGTCGAAAAATTATTTCATAATCAGTTAAGTAAATGATATGATTAGCACTTTGATACCAATGAGATCTATTAATTAGTTACAAATTAATGTATTCAAACAAGGTTTCTAAGCAAAAAATGTACGTACACTAATTAATACTTAAAAGATTCTTTATTGAAATGGATACGCAAACTATTTGCGTGAACGTGAACGTAATTTTCAGTAAGAGAACAAAAGAACAGATTCGCCAATATCGTTTTAGTCAATGTTCTTGATACTGTTTTTATAATAAAACAAACGTAATACGATCGTGATCATGAAACGAAATCGCAAAGTTCCTGCTAAAATTAATACAATCCATTCTCGTTACACCGGCAAGTCAACTGAACTAGAGTGAATCAGATATGAAATAGAAACCAGTTTTAAGTCATTGAAAAAGAATTTATAAGACAAATAGAATCGTCATGACATATGTTTCTAGTGATTTATTTGACTACACTCGGAAAAATAACATAATTATGGACTGATCTTCGTAGTTATATCTAATATTATGGTCAGACTTATTCAAACAAGAAGCGAAAAAGCAGGAAAATCTTGCTCAAAATTTGGTAGGCTAGAATTACGAAGTATTTTTTTTTATGTAACTAGGTTGGCAAACAAGCGTACGGCTCACCTGATGGTAAAGACCGTAGCCTATAGACGCCTGCAACACCAGAATCATCGCAAGTGCGTTGCCGACCCTATCCCCAGGAGCTTTGGTCACCTTACTCACCAACAGGAACACAATACTGCTTGAAAACAGTATTATTTAGCTGTGGTCTTCTATAAGGTCGAGGTCACAGAAATAGTAATAATACCAATAGAAATGCCTTCGCTTAACTTTTGTAGCAGTACCGATGATGCCACGTTGGTCCCCACTCCTTGCAATTAGTTCACACGCTCAAACAGATAGATGCGTATTACACAACACTCACACATTTTCGTGCATGTTATAACAACAGGAAACAATGAACTTTATAGCGACGACATATCGCTTGAAATCGCAAATCAGTTACTCACTCACTCATTCATAAAGTATAATGTCTATGTAGTGTGTAAAAACAAAGAATATTTTACAAATACGCTAGTGCTTGATCAAAATAAATGTAGTCGATAAAAATATCGATTCGAATTAGGTAGTTGGCAATAAAAAGCTGTTATTTCGCTATCTTAACTTAACCAATTTATATTTATAAAAAGAAACATTTACATATTATTATTTTAAAAAAGAAATAACAAACATAACAACGTAATATAGTGTAGCAGTATTGCATCATCAGTTATAGCAAGAAGCTGTCTTACAAAGTTACAACACAAAGAAAAAAAAAGAAAAAATATATATCATAGCGAATCAAAAAAATAATATTATTACAATTTAGCTTAGTACAAGGCTGGGAACTATCTAAATCTATCGATAGTTTCGACGCACTGCGTATCCTTAATTTCGACATGCGGCCGTACATCGATACTTTTGCGCGTTGGTTAGTATTGTTTGGTATTGTTAAATAAAATATTCATTGCGGAGTCGTAATGAAACGACTTGCTAGCTATTTATGTTCAACAAGCAATGTAGACCATATTGTGCGATTAGAACAAAACATAGTACTAGTCTACTTTTTTCACCTCATGTTTTGATTTTAATTATAAATCATCGCTAAACTTGTATTATATTAATTACCAGTGAAATTATATTACTCTAGAAGTACAATCAGGCTTTGATGAACAGTTTGAGCAATTTACAACACCGCAATAGCCCATTTTTACAATAAAATCTGATATTATCACTCGATGACGCACCGTTGCAGACTAAGGCGCGAGATCCGTGCATAAGGCTAAAAAGCCTTATACTCGGCACCATGTTGCGCGTTTATTAACACTTCTATGGGGTATTACTATTTCTGTGGTCGAGGTACTACCCCAGTCGGGCTGCTCCATATTTTGAGCAGGAAATTTCCTGCTGTGCCCTACCTCAGTTAAACTCAGTTAGAAACTGAACCTTATAGAAGATCACAGTCAATACTTTTCTTAAGGTAGCTTTCGTGTGGTGAGCAAGGTGGCCAGGGCTCTTGGAGAGCATCTGTGGTAGGATCCGCTACGCACTGCTAATTGTGTCACAAGTACTTATAGGCTACCACGACTGTTTGCCATCATACGCTTGCTTGCCATGTTAATGGCAAACCGCTTTACATCATCGTAAAAGTACTAAAGGTTAACATTATCATAAAAACTGCTCAGTTATCTCGATTACGTGTATTTCCACAGGCCATATTTTATCAACGTTATCTATTTTAATACAGCGCGGACGGAGCGAAAGAGTTTGTTTGTTGAACGCGCTAATCTTAGTATCTACTTGTCTGTTGTGAAAAAAGCTTTCGGCGTTAGACGTGCTGTCTGTTTATGAAAAAGTTTACAATATACATGATGTATTGACTCATAAGATAGAACCAGACAAAAATATTAACCAAAGCTAAGACAAATAGGCATTTTAGGGTATGAGAGAAGTAAACAGAGAAGTAAGCATAGAATTAATAATTGCTATTTTTTGCGCGATGGTCATCAAGCACAAGTCAATTTTGACATGACAAGTATCAAAAAACCGCGCAAAATCTCTAGTGCAATAAAATATAATCGCTTGCATTATCGTAATGTCTAATATTGTACTATCAATCAATCCGCACAGAATTATTATATCTCTCACACAATTCGTACACATTTCGGTGTACCAAAATAGCAGCTGTCACGTGCGCTTTATTAATAGAAACAACTGTTTAGTTAATTCTATTTTCATCCAGAACTTAAACGAGTTCGCGTGACTCGCTAACGGAAATCGTCGGGTATTATAATCGTATATCTTTCACTGGCAAGGTAATGTGGTGACCTTCGGAATTTGGTGACTTAATATAAGTGGAATTAGAGGTGAAACAAATAAAAGTAAGTAAATATCTATATATAGGTTAAACATCCTTGAAAATGTGCCACTGGTGTAGAGTGCAACAAACTTGAGGAAGAGGTATAAAAACCAAACTCGATACAAACCCGATCAGGGCTGACGAAATATTAACAAAATTAACATAATTGCGCTAATTTATAATTATGTATATTTGTCAAAAACTAAAGAAAACTTATTACTTCAACTTTTCTGATCTAAATACTAAAGTAACCAAACCAAATACAGCAAGTTCAAATTTCTACTCCTTATAAAAATACATCACACTCGCTCTACAGGACGTGTTTCCTTGCAAACTTTAAGCATTAAATATTATTCAGCGCACTTAATTACTTCAGATTTGATAACCCTGGAGACATTATCATATTACGGCTGAACTACTAGTAATTCTATACTGCGACGTCGTAGACAACACAACTTGAGGCATTTGCGGTCGCATCGACCTCTTCTAGTGGTATTCAATTTATACTTTTCACGTTTATATTAAAATATTTTCTATGTACTTAATTGAATCCATTAAATTACAAAACTGAAGAATTTGTTAGGTAAAAACTCTAGGCTACTGCGCTCTTAAATTACGTACCAATAGAATTATACGATTTTTTTATGCAAACGAATTCGTGAGCAACAGTTAATTGAAGAATATAATTAAGAGGTAGACGATTTCATTAAATTTAAGTTGTTAACCACAAAACCATTTATTCGGCTGATAATATTATCCACAATATCCCCAAACGTAGTTAGCATGACCGCTCGACTATAAACAATAAACCCGATAATAATAATACTCTAGTTAACTTAATTCGTCCCACGTAAATTAGCGACTTTTAAAGGTACACGTACCAGCCATTTTGTGAAACGCTCCGACATTTTTTGCAGACGAGACTGCTCACTGGAACCTGTTTTGTTCTTAAGCTTTTTATAAAGTAAAAATCTCGTCAGGTTGCTGCCTTTATTGAGCTAACGTGATAAACGAGATGGTATTAAAAATCTTAAAAAGGAATCTGCAATGGCCGATTTCTCATTTCCGTTTCGATTTCACAGACGTCGTAAATATAGGCATAAATCTTATATCCGATGACAAGTTTGATGGTAGCTTCTTCGTATTTTACTGGACAATAATAGCTATACAACTTTTCGGCCAGAATCCACTTCAATTTCATTTTTATACCGAAACATTTTGGTCGGCCTAATTTTGAAACTAAATGACATGAACATACATCAAATATCACTTAGGTATACAAGGTACTAGGCAAAATATGTAACCATTTCCTAAATACGGAGAGGAAACTGAATTATAGCACCCTTCTTATCAGTTTTCTATTGAAACGGTAAAAGTTCACGTCATTCTGAGTAACGCTAAACTTTTTTAAGCTAGGCCACGGTTGGTAAAAAATTGTTTTTCTTTCATAACTCTATATGTGAAAAGTTTTGGCAAACTATAATGTAATTGTAATATTTTTTGCACTTTAGAAATATCCCACTAATGCAATATTATTGTTGTGTCTTATTACAGTCATTCGAAAAAAATATATTTTTTAAATCATTCGTGTCTATAGTATTTTATATTAGACCACTCACACAAACAAGAGTTGCGGCATCATTGTGATTAATTGTGAACGATATCAATTTTCAAACATTTATTATACACCTAAGAAATTGCCTTATTCTAAAATTTTGCTAAGTTTAGACGTACAACCAAACTATTAAGTTATCAAAATTTATTTAATTCGTAAATTATTCGAGCCATTAATATAAATTCTAATAACACAAAAAAACCTCGTATCCTAAACACGTGGAAGTCCAACGACTTTTAAACTATAAAACATCGAGCGAATCTCGACGTGAGCGTGACTCATCCGAGTAATATATTCGCACGCGGTCCTTACACCGGAGTTGTGGGCACACGATTCTGTACATACGTTACTTAATAACATCACTTATCTAGTATATAATTTAATTATATTTACATAAATAAGATAATAAATACGGAAGAATGTACTTCACCGTTACAATTTTTTAATTTTAGATTTGAGTTTTTACACTTAAATTAAATGATACAATAGGTCATTAGACCGATTTGGTTATAGTTTCGGCGTTAGACTGTTTAATGAAATGAAGACTAGGCATAGGTTACATATTAAGGAAATATGCTACAATTCACAGCAGCAGAAGCAGAGCTATCACTATAAATGTGAAAGTCTACCGAGTAGCAATAACCGCGCAGATAAGATCGAAAGGATGTATTGTATTACAAAAACGAGAATATGCTTAAAAACAAAATGTGCCTTAAGATGTTTGAAGAAACGTGAGACATCTCAAAACCAGTCCCAATAAAATTTGTTTCTTTAATCGAATACACCTAAATGATATTCGACTCTCAATCATATTACATTTCAATCAAATATTTGGAGAAACTTTTGACAAGACACTTGGTTACAATTCTAGAAAGAGTGTTTGGCAAACATTTACAAACATTTGATCAAAACAGCGATCCATTAGCAATTTATCCTAAATTTTTCAAATCTGTAATCTACGATTGAAATACTATCAAACTATCAAGTCTGCTAGTAGTAATAAAATATTGGAGGTATTAATACCAATTTTAACAACAAATTAAAACTTGTATCCTAAACATGTGGACGTCCGCCGTCCAACGATTTTTAAACTACAAAACATCGAGATAAAATTCTCGTAAGAACGTTTGGCAAACATTAACAAACATTTGACCAAAACAGCGATCCATCACCGCAGTCAACTCGTCTGCACGGCCGTTGCATTCGTCACACTACACGGTTTAAGGTGTTGAAACGTTTTGTAACGTCTGGGTTAAGAATATAATAAACTTTTTACTATTATTATAGACGTACCTAATTAGCGTCAATTGTTTCGACCTTGACTATTTATTTCATTTACTTCTTTTTGTTCTCAAAATATAATTAAAAACATTAAGATTATTTTAGTAGACCACCTAATACTAGTAAGTGAAGTTTAATCGCCAATATTGTAATTAGAATTAAACAGATAATTTAAAACAAAGATATAACCTGACTATGCGAAAACAACCCTTACAATTCATAGTATAGATTTACATACAATATGCAAAATCAACAAATTAAATTACAAAATTATTGAAAGCCTTTCTACCAAAAATTTTCTGAATCTTTGAGATAAACAGTTAAATATTAAAAAAAAAAACGTCTTAAAAGCATCACAAAGCAAACCGCTTGGCGCTCACAACAAAAACCAGAAACAAAAAGGCTGCGGTGCGCCGGAGCATGACTCACGAGCATCGAACCGAGAGTCATGCTGTGTCTCGCTCTAAACAAGTATTCAGTATAGCCGTCTCTCTCCCCCGTCATCGTGGAGGCCTCACGCGACTGATACATGAAACTGCGATTAGATAAAACTCTGGTTCTGTCGGCCACCTTGTATTTACTTTGCAAGCGAATTATCTAAGTACTCCAAAACACGACTGATAGCATTATTAAAGTATTGCCTTCACTTTACATTGCAATTTATACCTTTTTTTCTGGCATAATCGACGATCATCAAATATTTTAAGTTGAATCATACTTTTAATGGGTAAGTACTTTACTACTTTCTGATTCATTAAAATACATTTCGACCAAAAAAAAAAGATAACATTTATCTTCATAAATTCTGGAAAAGAAACGTAATAGTTTAACTTTTTCCTGTATTTTTTAAAGCGTACAACAAAAGCGTAATGTAATTTAACATTTGTATGCGGAAGGAAATATCAGTCGCAATTAGGGGATCATTACTTCTATTTAGTCTCCATTGTTGACAATGAGTTTGACCTCACTGACGCTGCCATAATTTGACAAACATACTAAATTCACAACACACTTTCATAGAACATTTCACAATCAATTTTCAAAGTCCCTGAAACCGTCCTTTATTTCGTCAATATCTCTTGCTATTGTTTTTCTAACTCATACCAAACCATCGTTACTTTAAAATTATATGTATGTAAAAAAGCGAACTTGGGGAGGCCTATGTCCAGCAGTGGACTGCTATAGGGTGATGTGATGTGATGTGATGATGATGAAAAAAAAGTACATTTAAGACACAAATTCCTACATTAAATCCAGCAGTGCTGTCAGCTATCGATTCGTAAGCACATCATTATCAGACATTGTCTCCGCAGCTCTCTCTCAAACATGACAAATCACCACTTAGCGCTATCAAAGCGCTTACAGAACAATTATTTTCCTTTGTTGCCCTGTCACTGGGCTCGCGTATGATTCGACGAAACTTCCATGATTTTCCCAACTTTATGTTTCGCTTTTAATCTTCATTACTTTTATCTCTTTCACACATTCATCAAGTGAATGTATTAGAAAGAGACGCGAGACGCTTACTAAACCAAAACATTTCTTTTGGAAGCGTTAAATATTTGGTGATGGATACGCCCTATCCTGTGTTGCCGTATCATCGTTAGTGGTGAAAAGTAAAGGTTGTTCACGCTTGTCCCCCACAGATATTACAGAGAAATTTTGGACGTGACGTTGCGTTATTAACATCGAGGGCGAATAAACGGTAAAAACCTCGAGTAACTATACAATATTGATGTTACAAGAAGTCAAACTGATAAATCCAATAGTCCAATAGAATAATGAGACAGCGGTGTAGTAAACGATATAATATATATACAGAGTCGCTCTAATGAGAATGCAAGGAGAAAACAACTAAACATGTAAAGAGCATAAAAATTGAATAGAACCAGTCGTTATGATGCAAGATAATGTGGGACACTCGCCCACGTTTCAGAGAAAGTATACGACATTGATTTAGAAGCTAAGTCGCCTTGAAATAAAAACTTAGTAAGATTAGCTAAGGCTTACGAGAGGTCGCCTACTGACCGGTACTATGGATAAATATTACTCGTAGTTTTATGTTTAAAGTATGTGCGTTAATTTAATTATTATTTGAAAATAACTAATATTTGAATATATCAAAAACTTTTCATTGTTCTAACTACATAAAACTGTCTAACACATTTTACAGTGGAGGACAGTAGCAGCTGTAAACGGTTCATTGCTTGACATAATATGATTATTTTTTTCATAAACAGAGCTGGAGTTTATTTCGCCTCAGTGCTCCAATGCGCGTTGGCGGGGTATATCCAATTATCTATGTACTATCCAATATTAAATATTGTTTAACAAACTACTTAAGTCTTAAGTGCATCTTTTCGCAAGATCTCTACAATTAATTCTATTTTGAACCATTTCTGCAAAGATGTTAAGATTTTTAGAATTATTTTCAACCATTTAAATAAATAGTAACAAATTCTTTAATGCTTTAATTTAGTAGCTTTTCTTTAGAAACAGTTTATCTCTTCTAATTTACTGGAAAAGCTGTTTTCCGTATGTACAGCTCGAGACAATTAATGACTTTAAACAATAAACGAAACAAAACCATTCCGTTGAACCATTACTATAATTTCCGCTCATTTTCAAGATTGCGCGCAACTGTATTTTTTTTAATTACTCGTTAAACGCTGAACAATTTTCGACAATTTCTTTACTGGAGATAATGGAACTGCATTTAAATTGTGAGATCAAAATGGTTTGGATCGTTAAACTTCGGAAGTTTCCAGAAGAAAAGAAGTTTTAAGAAGAATGGCGACCACTTCTCGAAATATTTTCTTCTAAAGTAAAGTGATAAAGACATAAAACTACAACTTTCTCTCGACATGTATGTTTTTTCTAATACTAAAGTTTACTTTGTCTTGTGGCTATTAGGGGATGGGATTTGGAGCTGAAAGTCGGGCTCATTGGCGTAAGGTTGAAAAGGTTTATGACGTCCAATGTTGGACAAGAAATGGATGATCATCAATTTAGTGGTCTACTTGCAAAAGAACATAATATAACTTCTAAGTTAATCTAATATCTACATATCATACTTAACTAAATCCTTTTGCTTTATAGTAAGCGCAATGTGAACTAGCGCGTGGGCTGCTAATTGTAGGCAGTAACCAGACTCCACGGTCTCGAGTAACACGATATTTGATAATTTGTCGAGATAATCGAACCGAATACATTTTAATTAATCAAAATTTACGACACAGTAAAAAAATTCCAACTCAATATACAAGTTTGATCATTCAAATTCAATTACATAATTATGTTATTTTTTGTATTTTATACCGTTTCAACTTTTTATTGAGTGCAATGACTTTAAAATTTTTAGGTAATTTTTATTTTAAATATTATTTAAAATAACAACTTAAATATAAATTATAATAGTAAAGAGAGTGATTAAAGTATAAAGATAAGAACTTAACAATATTTTAAAATGTATTTTAATATGAAAAGATAACATATAATAAAGACGTAATTATTCTAAAAATAATTCAGTTAAAAGTAAAAAAAATCGTGATAATATCTTAAAACGTTTACATGACGCAATTTAATACCTGCTATACACGTTGGCCCAGCCTAGGCCAACGCGAGTGTCGGCATGCGTAGGCAAACTAATACAAGGCGAGTGCTGTCCACACGTTGGCCCAGTCAAAGCAAATGGCCAATGAGACGAATTTTGAACAGGTGTCCACACGTATAGGTTTTTTAAAAGCAATCGCATTATTTTACTCAAAACTCGTCAATCATCGTTCTGAAAATTTTTGAACGATGCGTATTCTTAAAGTAAATTAAATTTCCTACAAAAAAGCTTTCTTAGTAAATAATGTAAAACAAGCCGTTTACTTGTAATTGTGCAAGTAAACATTTTTTATTCGTTTATTAACTGGATAAATGAACTAAACAAATTATCAAGTAATACTTTGCTTTATTGTGTACCACATAAATCACTTTCTTTAACCTAGCTTTAATCACTATTTATTAAACGTAAGTTTTGGAAAGCTCTTCCAAATGGCCTTGCAAGGAACACGGCTCCAAACAAGGCCAATATTATACATTAGTCGTTCAACTTAAAAATAGAGTCGTAGCAATTAATATATCTGCTTTTACTAAAACTACATAATAAGCTTTTTCATTTAAGCGAAACATTAAATGCTCAATATATTTTTATCATTTATAAAAAACTCAACGAACATTACTTGAACACCATCGTATAACTAAGACTATATTAATGGAAATCATTAAAAAATAGTAGTAATGAGTATTATATTGACATCAAATAACTTGCTAACGTGTTTGATAATGAAATTAAAAACTTTTTTTTAAACCTAAAATGGCCTTCTTATGGGTCCGTTCTTTGTAAGGCCAAAATGTACCTACCCTCATATTTTCGATTCTACACTCTCCACATGCGTGACAGTACCTTTCCTTTTCTTCACCTTCTGCACTTTTCTTCATCTCTATTTTTAAACTTTTGCTGTTTTGTTTTTGTACAGTAGGTAAGGCCCATGTACCCTAGCAAGGCCAATCGTCAATTTTTTATCCTTATAAGGCCAATAAAAAATTTAAACCACTGGCCTTCGTAGGAACACTACCGATATTTTAACTAAAATCGAAGCAAAATTATACATTTTTCTTTAGTACCCATAACAAATCCTTATATGACAATTTACAGTAAAAAAAATAAGAAAATAATAGGTTATTTACGTAAAAACTAGCCTTTTGCTGTGCGCGCGAATTACGATTTTAACGTCGACGACCGAAGTCTGCGAAACGAGGGACCCCATTAACAAAACAGCGAACCCAGCGACTTGCCGCCGCGTCTGTGTTCTTGGTTTTGATGTAGCTTATTTATTTATTTATTTAACAATTTTTGTACACTAGAAAGCAATATACAACAAATAGCACAAAACAATGCTGGTACAAAGGCACTACTTATCCCATGATGGAATCTCTTCCAGTAGTCCTCCCACAGGAAAATTATAAAATAATCGTAAAATTAGCGTGTACAATAAAAATAAAGAAATAAAAATACTAAAAAATACTAAAAATAAAAGCTTAGTGTGAGTGGAAGAAATTTGTCATCACATGACAATAACTATGATTTTTTTTATAGTTGGCCTTCGAAGGAGCATGGCCTTCCATGGTCGACCCACTATATATACCAGAAATATCAATATTTTTATGGTTCAAAATACTTTTTTCAAAGGAAATTTAAAACTCAACAAAAATTTTTAGTAGGTAACATTTTTAATTGAATTCACTCCTTTCAAAGTTATTCGACGTTGAAGTTAAATTCAAAAGTAGTTTATCGTTTTTTTTTTTTTTGTCAAAAAATATAAATAAATGAATGAACAGTTATTGTTCTTTACTCTTGGTTTAAAATTAAATTTTAAGAATTACAAATTAATTTTTTGCAAATAATCAATCTTTGAATCATAGCTACCCTACTAGCCCGTTAGCGCAGTTTGTAGTGACCCTGCTTTCTGCTCTGGGTGTTGTGGGTTCAATTCCCACCCCGAGTCTAGGTGTAATATATATATTTATTTATATGTATTATTTATAAGTATGTTTATCGAAAAAAAAATGTAGTTATAACAGTCGGTTATTACCTATAACACAAGCATTAAGTTGCTTACTTTACGAACAGACGACCGTGTGTGTATTGTGTAGATATTTATTTATATTTATATTTATTTATAGATACTATTTTTAAGCGATTTCACAAAAGGAGGAGGTTGCTCAATTCACACAACACAACTACACACGACCGACGCCAACCGCGTAATGGCGCGCTGACCAACATGTGGACACTATATTGGCCGAGTGCGCGCGAGCGCCTTTGATCTGTGCAGAAAACCGACAGCGTTCCGAAGTGAGGCAAGTGGACGCGAGTGAACGCGAGTGATCACTAGCTACGCCAAATGAGCCCTATACACGTTGGTGAACACTTGTTGACGTTGGCGCTTTACTATGGCGGCTAACTAGACGAGTGACACTGAGCGACAACGAGCGATGGCAAGCCTATACAAATACACTGTCCACACGTTGGTATTGGCCTTCACTCGGCCAACGTGTATTGCGGGCTTAAAGCTTTAAAACAATATTCGAAGACATGTGGCCACCGTGTAAACAATCAAAATCGAACGAACGTTTCTTACGAAGCAATTACATCACACATAAACACAATACAAAACAAATTGCCCCATACTTTTTCAGCTATTTGTACATTGTATCGACAGCACTAAAAAAAATTAATAGTATTCATTAGAGGAATACAATAACATACAAATAAGTCTTTTGATCTAAACACGCACGAAAGTAAATTTTAATGAGATCTTGTGATTTGTTGAAAAGGTTGTTTAAATAGTACATTTCTAATCAAATTTTAAATGGAACAATCTGTCCTTAACGCATAAACATTGTATTGAAATTAAGTATGTTTACTATATTACAATAGATAGAAATTATCATAAATTACTTATTGATCCAACTCAAAAGTTAAGGTTAAATACTAGTTATTATGGTAAATTGCCATTAAGAAAAACGAGTCCTACTCGTATTTTGTTTAATATGAATTAAAAAAAAAACAACAATTAATTATATATCCACCACCACCACCAAAGTCTTCTTATGTTCGTCAGGAAATTAATTACTGTTTTTTTAATATGTACACAATTACTATGAGAGTTTCAATAAAAAAGAAAACTTTGGATAAAGAGAGTTAGTTCTAATGTTATAAAGTAAAGCAAAATAAATACTGACTTTAATAACAAAAACGATATTTTCAAGTTTCCCCAATATAATTATGATTGAAAGTTTAACGTTTAATGAAAAGTTAGAACTTTCTTAATAATGGACCTCTAAAATTCAATTAGAACGAAAAGCTGCTTATACGGATTAGTTAGATTAAAAATAATTCTAAGATAAACTTTTGGAAAAGTAAATTTTAGCAAAATTAATACTTAGTAACATGTGGAAGTTACAAAGTAAATTACAATCATACTTTTCAAAGTAGAAGATACACAAGTCGATACTAAAGAAAGTAATAAATCTATGTGAACTGTGAAGTCACGAGGAAAAATCGTAAATAAAAATGGCCGACATAAAATTGCAGATAAATAACTACATAAGAAACATTGAAAATAGAAAGCTAAAGCACACAACCGATTAGCAAGAACGAGTGCTAACATGTGCTAACACTGGTATTAGTCGTTGCAGCCGTCGATTCAGTGACAGCTCATCCTTATAGGTTTATATGGAAGTCAACACACACATAATAATGTTAGTCGTTTTAAATAAAGTCAGACGTCTTATATTTATTATTTATATTTATAAATAAACACCTATTTCCCATGGTCACACTGTAACTCGTAAACTACTTGAACAATTTCATTTTTCAAACACATTTGTAAGAGGTTCTTGCAAAATGAAAAATTAAGTACAATAATTCCGCCAAAGTTTGGAACACTTCAGAAACTTAGCGATTATTTAAATTACACGTGTTTTATTTTACACTCCACCAGACAGGACGACGACTGATTAATTACCCGGTTAACTTAATCTTTATATTTTATCAGACCAAAAATTTTACACATCAAGCTTTTTTAAGGATACGGACGAGTAGCGAGACAATGTTTTACATTTAAACGATGTTTTCGAATAAATTAAAGGACCAAATATAGAAACCGAAATTATCAAAAAAGATATTATGAAACGAGAGATGTGAAAACCGGTTATCGTGAGCCAAGGAGCTGCCGCTGTAGTCACCGAAACGTGAATTTGTTTAACCATCTGGAAAAACGTGTACAAAAGTTACCAGACCGTACATTTTCATCCTTTTTTTTTTGTGTACATAATCGGATAATAAATTCACGCACATTTAAGTGACAAATAATTCTTTCGAAGTTTCGAATGTAAATGTCCACGCTATTGTTTCAAGTTCATTTTAAAGTTATACGATTTTTAAAGGTAACGTTTATCATTGGGTTTTTGGATACAGGAAGACAATGATACAGGGCTATTTCTGCAACTTATAAGTTATACGACTTACTTTAATAATGTAATTTTAGTCCACAGGATGCTATCTAGTTGCCTCCTTTAGGTAACAAAGCATACGGGCACGCGATCCCGGACTGCCTGAGCTCTGCGTGTCATAGTTCTTTTATGCCCTGGTGACAAGCAGATCCTCTCTTCTCTATATCCCCCTACCTTCTTTCCCTTATCTCATCCCTTCCAAAACGCCTAACTATATTTATATAAGTATTTATAACCGTATCTTCGCCTTATTCTTCAATCTCATTTAACTTATGGCTGGGACAACAATACGAATGGCCCTCAGTTCCGGGCAGGTCTTAAATGACCAGAGGGTGCGAAGAATCTCCCGGCGCCCTGCCATGAGTTCCATATTAACTCCGGTGACAAAGTCCGGCGACGCGGCTCGCCACCCGCCACGTTGTGTCTCCCGGAGGGGCGAAAAGTGGGTTGCAGCAACCCGCTTTGCTACGATGAATGTGTGTGGAGGGATAGATGAAAAAGTTGACGAAGTAATTGATATGATGGACGAAAGGGGACTGGATGTACTTTGTGTGACTGAAACAAAAAGGAAGGGCAGGTTTGAATCCGAACTGGGAGCCTACACTGTGCTCTACTCTGGTGTTGCCGAGTCAATGAGAGGCAGCCAAGGCGTGGGTTTCATCTTGTCTGACCGAATGTCTCAGTGTATGAAAGAATATGAATGCGTGAGCCCAAGACTTCTTTGGATAAGGTTCAAAGTGGGGCTGACAAAACTGTTTGTATTAGGAGTGTATGCCCCAGATACATCGAAGCCCCTCAAAGAACGCGAGGAGTTTTGGGAGCAAGTAAGGGAAGTTTTGTCGGTTTGTGAAGATAATGAAAGAATTATTATGTTAGGTGACTTTAATGGTTGGGTAGGTGTGAAACGAGATGGTTGTGGAAGGGTGTTAGGGAAATTTGGAGATAAAAGAGTGAATGAGAATGGTATGAATTTATTAGAAATATGTTTGGAGTGGAATCTCTTTGTATCAAACACATGGTTTGGGCATAAGAAGATCCATACGTATACATGGCAGAGAGGAAGCGATAGAAGTATGATTGACTTTGTGGTAGTTGATGAAAGATTGAGAAAACTGGTTACGGACACCAGAGCCTACAGAGGGACAGGTGTGGGAACGGATCACTATCTGGTAGTTTCTCAGATAAGTGGTCTGTTCAAAGGCTGGCGCCATAGGCCCTCTGTGCCGGTAACTAGTTTAAAAAGAATAAAAGTAGAAAAATTAGAAGAACCTGAGGTGAAAGAAAAATATGTGAGAAAGGTAACCGACAAAATTGGTGACATAAAAGATAAAGAATGCTGGAAATTGGATGATTTGTGGGATTTATGTAAGAATAGTATGGTGGAGGCATCCTCTGAAGAATGTGGGGTAACGACACGAAAGATGAACAATAAAAGAAGAGAGTGGTGGGATAACGAAGTAAGAAAAGCAGTGAAAGAAAAGAAGAATGCCTGGATAAATCTTGCAACGGTACAAAATGCTCGTTGTGTAGATAACATAAAAGTTGAGAGGATGAAAGAGATCTATAGAGATTTGAAAAAGAAAGTGAAAGCAATAGTTGAAAGAAAAAAGAATGAAGCGAAAGTGCGATTTGAAAATAAGTTCTCGGGACACTTTAGGTCAAACCTTAAATTGTTCTGGAACATGGTAAGGAAGGCAAGACGCAACACGGACTCAAAATTAAGTGTTGTTAGAGATGAGAATGGTATGATTATGACGGATGAAAGAGATGTTTTGGAAAGATGGAAACAACACTTTGAGAGTCTATTTGAAAGGGATCAAGCCTCAACTGAGAGAGTTGATGGTGGAAATTATGAAAGGATTTTGGAGCTGGAAATAAGTACGGAAGAAATTACGAAAGCTATGAAAAGTATGAAGATGGGAAAAGCGGCAGGTTTTGATAGGGTGTCTGCAGAAATGCTCAGAGCTGGTGGCGGTGTTGTGGTTAGTTTGCTCTGCCTTCTTTTCAATGTCTGTTGGCGTGATGGTCGAGTCCCAGAAGACTGGTGCAAAGCCGTCATAGTACCATTGTACAAGGGGAGGGGGTCGAGTCAGGACTGCAAGAATTACCGTGGCATCAGTCTCTTGAGTGTTGTAGGCAAATTGTATGCTAAGATTCTGATTGAAAGAGTTGTGCAAAAGACTGAAGGGAAAATGTGGGATGTACAAGCAGGGTTCAGAAAGGGAATGGGATGCGTGGATCAGATCTTCTCTTTGCGGAACATTGCGGAGAAGTTTCTTGCTAAAAACAGGAAGGTCTTCTGCACGTTCGTGGATTTAGAGAAGGCCTACGACAAAGTGGAGAGGGATGATTTGTGGTCGACGCTATCTGTGTATGGTGTGGATGGCAACCTGATACGGGCACTCAAATCACTTTACGATGGTTCGAGTGCTTGCGTCAGGATTAATGGGGCCTACAGTGACTGGTTTGCCATCGGAAAAGGTGTCAGACAGGGTTGCGTAGCTTCACCATGGCTGTTTAACCTATTCATGGATAGTTGTCTTGACGATTTGAAAGACTGTGGATGGGGGTTACGACTGGGGGAGTTACTTGTCAAGTGCCTCTTGTACGCCGACGATCAAGTGCTCCTTGCAGAGTCGGCTGAAGAGATGCAGAAGATGGTAACTCTAGTGAATGAATCCTTCAGTAAGAGAGGCATGAAAATAAATGTAAGCAAGACGAAAGTCATGGTTTTGGAACGGGATGAGAAAGTGACTGAATGCAGAATAATGATTGGTGATGAGAAAGTAGAACAAGTGAATGAATTTGTTTATCTGGGTTGCGTTTTTACAAGGGATGGTAAGTGTGAAGAAGATATTGAAAGGAGAGTAAAATTGGGAAATCAAGTCAATGGGGCCCTGCACTCCCTTATGCACAACCGAAATTTGTCAAACAAGGCAAGGTTGGCGATTCATGAGGGGGTGCTCATTCCCACATTGACCTATGGAAGTGAATGTTGGGTGTGGCAGAAGAAGAATGAAAGTAGATTGAATGCGGTAGAAATGCGCTCTTTGCGTAATATGTGTGGCTTAAGACTGGTTGATAGAGTAAGAAATAGTGTGATAAGGGAAAAATGTGGCTTGAAAGAAGATGTGGTTATGAAAGTAAGAAAGGGGATGCTGCGTTGGTTTGGACATATTGAAAGGATGAGTGAAAGTAGGGTTACGAAAGGTATTTACAAAAGTAAATTGGCGGGCGTAGTTCCGAAAGGCCGTCCAAGAAGGACTTTCGAGGATCAAGTCCGAGAAGTCTTGGAAATCGGCCAAGTAAGAAGTACGCACAATCGCCGACAGTGTATGAGAAGATGTATGAATGTAGATGAGGCACGAGAGGTTTGTCAGGATCGTGGCAGGTGGAGGCACGTAATCTCTGCCTACCCCTCTGGGATACAGGCGTGACTATATGTATGTATGTATGTTTAATAATGTAATTGTTTTAGGGTAATATGGTAAATTTAGGGGAAGCAAAAATATCCGCATCCGCGTCAACAAGTCTTCCCAAGTACGCGCCAAACTTCATGTCTGGATGAGAATTGCGAAGCAAAAATATTGATATATTTTTGCTTCGCAATTCTCATTAATTCACAAAATTCTAAAAATAATTCAGTTAGTCAAATATTAACCTAATATCAAGTAACACACTTAAATCGTGTGATTTGTCCCATACATTAAGTATTACAATTTTAATTTCGTACACACCGCGGTAAATAGTCGACTTTTTGTGTGGGCCATCAACGGTAACGGTAGGTCATAACGGTGCGCTCTCGTGGCAGATTAATGTGCCCGATTCGGAACGGTACTCGTATTTCGTTACTTGTCGGTTAAATTATCTGAATTCGAAACTAGAATTCAGGAGCGTGGAAATTGACCATTTCGATTGATAATGAAGATGTGGGTGTGTTTTGCAATTCGTTTTCATTCGTCTTTTCTCTGGGAAATAAAAATTTAAATATGAAATGAAAATGCTTTTGCTAGTTTTATACTATCGAATTACTTATATTTTATATTAATTGAACTACTATCCCTAAATATTAAAAACAAATTATTGATTTACTTGAAAATGGTTCCTACTGTTCCTACATCAACATAGAAAATTTTACTAAACAAAAATCCAAAAATAAACCCTGACTTCAGTTCAGTAAATTAATAAAACTTTAATTAAAGTCAGGTCATAAATCGAGCGCTTCATTTTAAGACCTAAATTATAAAACTAAAGCAGCTCCGTGCTCGATTAATTCCTAAAAGTTCGTAACACTTGAGCGTATTGGCGTTATTGTTTAAAGTCGATATTACCGAATACCGATGCATATTGACTGACCTCAATGCACTAACTGCTGACCCGATCGACCGATACGACAAACAATTACTGTAATATATTGTTATAAACCGTAACATGATCTGTTTAGATAAATTATAATTTGTGTGATAATTTGTGTTATTTAAAACTAGTACATTACTCTAAAAATCGACCAGAAAAATAAAAATTATACTGGTGATTTTATTCAGTCAGTCAGTTCAGCCTATTGCAGTCCACTGCTGGACATAGGCCTCCCCAAGTTCGCGCCAGACATCCCGGTTATCCGCAATCCTCATCCAGCCTACACCGGCAATCTTACGTAGATCCTACCTAGATACGTTTTTATATAAGCTTCTTCATTTCTCCGAACGTAGTGCCTAACTCCTCTTCCTTGATAAAGAGTTTCATTTTGTCATATGGTTTTCAGAGTCAAAGTTTTTTTCATTTATTTTAATCTTATTTTTAATACAATTTGTATCGTTTATACTGGCGATGAGTTGTTATTCATATTTACGGTACGTGTAATCGGCTTACGCTGTACCGTTTACGAATATTACACTTCAGACATATGTGTAGATGTTATGAATTCAAACACGAAATATATTGAAAACGGTTGCCTTACACAAAACATGTCGTTTAAGATGTCGCGAGATTGTAAAAGATTATTATATTTAATACCATATCAGATAAACTATAATAAAGTGCGTTTAAAGAACAACATTTAAAATATTGAAAACAAAACAACTACAGTATTTTTAACATTGTTTATTTAATCTATAACAGCTTCGACACAAAATTAAGTAGTTGAGATACAGATACATACAATTAATATATTAACATCATTCATTGGACCGGGTTTTTTTTTATTACATCGAGACATTTAACGATAAGTATAATAAATAAACCCTATACTCTAAACCGTGAATATTAAATACATAACGGACCCCCGCTGTTTCACAAGCTTTGACATTAATGGCTACTGTTCCGCCCCCATGATATTGCCATTCACATGCTACTAACGGATACACCTTATCCTGCCCGAAGAATGTAAGTCGATCTCGACACTATACTGTACAATAATTGTGAATTTAACTTTCAAAATTGAATTTTAAATTTTATTTTTGAAAAAATAATTAATTTTTGGTGGATCAAGCTTCAAACCTTCTCCGACGTGGAGAAAGAGGCCTGTACCTAGCAGTGTGATTGATATTACAAGCTAAATCAATCGATTAATTATATTACATGACAATATTTCTCAGGAAATAGGCTTGCAAACACAAAACTAATATTTTTAATCTTGCTAGTAAAAACTTAGCCTGACACGTTCAAAGAAAAACTATTCAGCTTTATAGATACAAATCCAAATAAGACATCTTTTCAAAACCTTCTGTATCAGAACTAGTATTATATTAAAACAATGGTAGTACCAACGTCAACTGGTTTCTAAGAAGTAACACTAAACGTCCCTGAGACGAGCTTGTGTCCCTCGACCTGATTACTAGAGATGACACCTTACTAGACAGGTGTATTGTTAGCAGTAGCACGTGTTAGATTATCAACGAGTTAATTGTTAGAATATATAGTTACGGATCAATATATGTTATGTGAATGCTAAATACTAAAGTAAATACGTCTTATGTACTAGGGAATAACAAACTTAAGTTGTAAAATACGTAGTAGTTTGTAGTAATTTTTTTAAAGGTTTATCTGAATAAATGTCTCAGAATGAACCACTTTTGGGCAAACTCCTCTACTCGAAAAATATTGATTAAAAATAATTGTCGAACTACATGAAAGTGGCCACATGTCTCTTTAAAGTGTATAGGCTCAATAAGAAAGGATTTTTCATTGGATATTCTATAATTAAAGGAAAAGTCTCACTTTTCACTTTCAAGGGTTTAAAACCTTGAAGTTTAGGTAATACAAGCAAATTCGTATTTTAAGTTACAAGTTAGATAAAGAGTAATAATATAAAAACTTGCGCACAATACAATACTTGAGTAGTTATAATCAATTTCCTTCAGCAAAAAAAAATAAATTGCTACTGCCGACTAAGACAAAAAAAAACACTTTTTAAAAATAAATTAAGTTATCTATAAAAGACTAATTGCCACAGAATTTCACTTACAATTTACGATCTCCGCTGAAACAGCTATCGATAGGAAAGTCCACAAGACGCTCTATCTCGTTTGCGTCGCAGCAAAACTCATTTGAGTCAGAAAGAGGTAAACAACCTCGGCGCGATGACCAGAACGAATTCCGTAAAACTTTCAAACAACCGGTTTACTATTTAAAAGTGAAAGTATTTTAAATATTCAATCGATTTTTATTCATATCTACTGTAATTACAATTAAAGAATCTGTCTTCTGGTGTCCGAACAATTTTAGTAATCGCCAATCTGATTGCAAAATTATTTCTGCGTTAACTGCCTTTTAGATACATGTATTGAGTAAGATCAGATACTTTAGGACGCCACTATAATAGGCAAAGAAATAAATGAAAGAAGCATTGGCCATAATATCAAAGCTATAACGATTGATATGACGATAAACATTTTTAAATAAGTGACGTAACTAAAATTATACAAATATTTTTGAATTTTTAAAGTATATTTTTTTAAATCTATCTATTAATATAACCTATATTATATTGGAAATTTACATTAGAATATTATATTAGAAAATGTGTAAAATGTAATAAATTGTGTTTAAATTCAGTCATACAGAAATTAAACCGCGAGGTACACCTAATTTAAAATAACATGTAATAAATTAATATGACAATAATGTCAATGCCAAGGACTACCAAAATACCAAAATTGAAAAATGAAATATTTTAAAATTCAAATTACATTTAAATGATATATATACGATGAATACAATTTATAAAATGTGCATTAAAAAGATGCAAATTAATCTCCAATTTGTTTTCATTATCAAATAAACTACTGATTACATAATTTTACTACTGTTTACATACAATAGTATGGATGGATGTTTGTCTCAAACAAATAGTTGGAGGGTGAAATTGATCTCAAGCAAGCATCTTTTCTTTTAGGGGCTTAACTTCCAGAATTTACGTATGTCTATGACTACTATCTTACTTCTACATAACGTAAAAATAATTTTACAAAATGACCGAAGCCGGAACGAATTCTTAAAAAAAAAACGCTCTCAAACCAACTGATTCCAAACGTTTAACGCGTAATAATTTAAATGCTAATTTATCTGCTAATTTATCTTTAATATCGAAGAGACAGTCAAAAACATACAATAGCTAACGTATCTATTACGCAACTCAGGTCATATCTAATTAATATTCACCGAGTTTTTCCAACGTCGCGAGGTATTCAATACCAAATATTACAAAACACGTTGTCAAACTATCAACGCAAACAAAACGCCTATACCTATACACACGAATCCGTTAGATTATCCGCTCGGCTTTACCTTTGTTTGCACGTTTCGAGTTTGTTTATGATTAGATGATATAATATGTAGAAATAGTCTTCGTTTTACGTACAAATAATTTTTATAATTATTATACAACACGTATAACACAAACTTTAAACACACAAATGCTATCAATGATATGGACTTATCGCTTAGTGACAATTTCTTTTATACAATGTTTATTGAAGTTAAGAGTTTAAAAACGAAAATTAACATTGACAATACGTAAACAAAATAGCATAAGTTACTTTTTGTATATCGTAAGTATTCATAATTGACCTAGACTGAGTATAATGTCACCCTCTTTTCGGCTTTCTTTTCTATTTCTGATAGTCGAAGCGCTTATGATTTTATAGCCTACCATCTTTATCATTGAACAGATTTTCTTTATCCAGTATTCATTAGTCTAATTATTGTAATTACTATCTTTTTGACTATTAATACCAATTACATATCAATAAATCACCTTTATGTTAGAGGGATATGAAATCTATACTAATATAATAAAGCTGAAGAGTTTGTTTGTTTGTTTGATTGTTTGTTTGTTTGTTTGTTTGAACGCACTAATCTCAGGATCTACTGGTCCGATTTGAAAAATTATTTCAGTGTTAGATAGCCTATTTATCGAGGAAGGCTATAGGCTATATATCATCACGCTGAGACCAACAGGAGCGGAGTCCACGCCGACGAAGTCGCGCGCAGAAGCTAGTAAATTATATTCAACTACGCGAACAGAAAAATAGTTGTATAATTACATTACTTCGTGTTAAAATTTGTTCACATCAGATTACAATATTATACAGAAATTTGTGCAAATATTTACAAATTACTTAGGAAAAAACTTTACGAGTTTTTATGAATTTCTTAACTTTCTCAACGATTCTTATCAGGAGTTCTTTTATGTAAGATTTAAGTTCCCGGACTTAAAAAACATTCCTTATTCGGAAAACGTTTTCCTGTTAAGTGAAAACATTTTAAAACACAACCAAATTAGTACAGAAGCACTCAGGTTATACGAAAAACAAATTCGACTATATTTTTATATTTGTAAAGTTAAAATAAACAATACAATACATATTAACTTGCTAAAGATTATTTATTTCATTGTTATCAGTATTTGATGATGTTGATAGTGAAATTTATACAGGTGTGTGGTAAAATACGTGTGTGTGGGTGAAATGTTGTTGTTGAAAACGAAAATATCGACGGTGCCGTAGAATAACGTACTATCTGCAAAATAGTCATTTTACAGTAGAGCCGTTCAAAGTTTTCAATTGTTATATTTCGGAAACGGAAAAACCTGGCGCTTTTATACTTTGGAAAAATTTACATTAAGCCTGTGATTATCTATCAGTATTATTAATTATTTTGAAACAGTTTTATTTAGAAAGATAGTAGGGTCGATGTTTATATATAACGTTTTATAATGGACTTGTTGCTGTCACATTTACACATGTGACGTTATTCACCGGAGGCTCTAAGGATCCAGATGCAAATGGAACGTTTTTTTATGAAACTTAAGCTAGTTATTTCGTCCTATATGCATATTCCAGATTTATTTTGAGCAGTCATTTTCATAAGTAGCGTGTCATAAATAGTATTTATTATTTTTTGTATAAAATCGATTAAAAATAAAACATTTTAAAAACAAAATCAGTCCTTTATTTTAAAAGTACCAAATTTATAATAATTAAACATACAAAATATCTTCACTTCTTTAAATCAATCAACGTTTCTTAAACTCACTTAAAATACTAAAATTATCAGTCTCGAACATCACATTTTGTTCTTTCTTTGTATTTATTGCACCGCGTTGGCGCAGCGGTTACAGCACTGGATTGCGATTGGCTGTTGCGCGGGCGGTTGCGGGTTCGATTCCCGCACACGACAACATTTGTATTGGCCATACAGATGTTTGCCGTGGTCTGGGTCCTTGTGGGTTACCCCATCGTGCCTCGGAGAGCACGTTAAGCCGTCGGTCCCGGTTGTTATCATGTACACCTGATAGCGATCGTTACTCCTAGTAGGGAATATATCCGCCAACCCGCATTGGAGCAGCGTGGTGGATTAAGCTCCGATCCTTCTCCTACATGGAGAAGAGGCCTATGCCCAACAGTGGGATATTACAGGCTGTATCGTGATCGTGATCGTTGTATTTATTATAATTAGTACCATTAACACTATTATAATTAGTATATTAACACCAGCAGCGACCACCGGCTATTACAGGGCACTCTGAATACCCGCTTGATGAAATCTACTCTCCAACCTACGCTGCTCCAAATACTATGTGGCTCTGAGCAGTTCCAACTGGAACTCCGAAACCGATTCTATTCGCTGGCGACGTGGACGAGATGACCGACAACATGGTGAAGATGGTGTGTACACTGGGTCGCAAACACTTTCCGCCGAGGTAGTCAAAGAAGCAGTCTAAACTTTCTCCCGAAGCCTTGGATCTGATGCGGCGCAGGTGCGAGTTGCCCGCTGCCCAAGCAGCTTCGCCAGAACAGAAAGCTTAGTCTAAGAGGATACGGAAACTTGTACGCCGAGACCTCCGCTGCTCAAATACGAGAGAGATCTCTGATTGAGCAGAATAGAAATATAAAATTTTTAACGCCGTCATCCACCGAGGTACTACGCCGGAGGCGTTGTCCAGGAGTATGATGGTGCTTCTTTAAGAGAGGCGACAAGTCTTTGTTGAAGAATCATAGACCAATCTCACTTTTGAGCCACGTCTAAAAGCTGTTTTCAAGGGTTGTTACGAATCGTCTCGCCAGAAGACTCGACGAATTCCATCCACCGGAGCAGGCTGATCATTTTCCTCCGGCGCGGCGTGGGGTAAGACAGGGAGATATAATATCACCGAAACTGTTTACCACTGCGCTGGAGGATGTCTTTAAGACCTTGGATTGAGAGGAACGAGGCATCAACGTCAACGGCGAATTCATCTCGCACCTTCGTTTTACCGACGATTTCGTAATCTTTGTGGAGACGTCGGATGAGCTAGGCCGAATGCTGGCCGGCCTAAACGAGTCCTCCCGACGAGTCGGTCTCGGTATGAACTTAGATAAAACGAAAGTTATGTTTAACAACCAAGTGATACCGAGACCGGTATCGGTTGACGGTATCCTTTTCGAAGTTGTTCAGGATTATGTCTACCTTGGCCACACCATTCAACCAGGTCGAAACAACTCGAGAAGGAGGCTGATAGGATGGTTTGTTTGGGCTGGGCGGCGTTTTGCAGGCTTCGTCGAGTCTTGCCTTCGAAGATTCCACAATGCTTGAAGACAAAAGTCTTCGAGCAATGCGTCCTGGTTGTGTTGACATACGGAGCCGAGACATGAACACTGATGGACTGATCTACTAGTTTAAAGTCGCTCAACGTGCAATGGAAGGGGCTATGCTTGGGGTTTCTTTCAAAGATAGGATTAGAAATGAGACTATCCGTGAGCGAAAGTAATCGACATAGCCCACAGAATTAGCAAGTTTAAGTGGCAGTGGGCTGGTCATCTGTGTCGCAGAACCGATGGCTGTTGGAGCAGACGGATCCTGGAGTGGAGACCGCGTCTTGGCAAACGCAGTGTAGGACGTCCTATGGCCCGTTGGACCGACGATCTACGTAAGATTGCCGGTGTAGTCTTCATGGAGGATTGCGGAAAACCGGGATGTCTGGCGCAAACTTGGGGAGGGTATGTCCAACAGTGAACTACAATAGGCTGAACTGACTGACTAATACGTCTTTTAGCTCTAAATCAATGTTTTCTGAACCCGGATGTAATGGTGATGATGATGGGCTTACAGGTGTCTTTGAAACTAAAAAAAATAATATAAAATATAAAAATTACAAAAATAAAAGAAAACAATTTTATTTAAATACGAATAAATTGATAATTTAATTAAGAAAAAAGCAATTTAAACCAAATTACAGTATTTTTCTGGAAGAAAAAACGTACCAATGTTACATATTACATCAGTTTTCCGCAAAAGAACGTTCTATCTTCACATATTACATCAGGATTTCCGCAAAAGAACGTTCTGTCTTCACATATGTCATTAAGATTTCCGCAAAAGAACGTTCTATCTTCACATATAACTCAAAAACGTCAGAATATGTCCGTGATAAAACGACATATCACTACTTGTAACTCATACTTTAATATCAACAAATTAAGTTTTCCATTAGTAGTCAAAGATGTCTTTTACAATTTAATTTAATTTGCAAGAGCATTTTTGTAAGAAACAATGTAAAGACTAATCTCCATTAAATAACGTCACATATGAATATGAAACGCGAAGTTTGGCGTTAGTTATGTAAATTAAAATAAACCACCATAGAATATAAAGCAATCGTTAAAATGCAATTTTGTTATACATATTAATAAGGAATAAGATTAACTTACCGTGATAATTCGAAATTTCCTTGTTATAACCAGATATCTTTCCACTATCAAATTATTCTTCCGAATTTTTACAGTTGTTTTTCACCAAATCAAGGATTTTATTACATCTGTTATTATATTTGGACATGTTTTAGTACTAATTAATAATACTATTTAAGAAAAATAACTTTATCATCGGCGAATGCGGTAACTCGTGCGCACAAGCTCGTTTTCCACTCAACAACGTAACAAGTGACTTTGGCACGGCCAACGCGTGCTACCCCCGGTCACGAGCTCCGTCACATATGCATCTAGTTCGTTATAATACGGAGACACAAACACATGGGACGTTGTTCGCCTCTGAATCTCAGAAACTATTGGTCGTAAAAATTTTTTTTTTGCATGTATAGATAGATCTTCGACTCCTGAAGTAAATTATTAAATAAAATTGATTTCGTACTATATTCACATGTAACGTTATTCTACGGCACCGTCGATATATAGGTAGTTACGTAAAGTTTGTTGAACATATCATAAATCACTATACAATATATACCTGCAGATAGTATTTCATGGAAATTTACTTATTTTTAGGAATCTTTTTCAATAATATAGTGAGAAATATTTACATTACCATATACGCATTTCGACATAAGTATTGTTTAGCACCTAAAACTTTGTATTACCACCTCAAAGAACAAATGATATAAAAAATAAATAATACCTATGTCTTGCATAAATTAAGTCTAAATGTATAATTTTTAGAATTCTCTTACATCAATCCATAAAAACCTTTGATTCTATATTAGACTTAACTTTAATTTTAATGTCACAAGAATCCTGACTTATCATTATAGAAGTTTAAAGTACCTACATTAATTTAAGACTATCAAAACACAGAACAGGTAATAAATACTAGAAGAGATAATAAAGTAAAAACCGGTACAAGGCAAGAACAGCTAAACATAAAATTTACTCTACTACTTAAGGCTGTGTGATTGTTTAGTGTATGTAATCACAGACGTTAACGAGCTCACAATTACAACGTTATTATGTCGTCGTGACGCAATACGATTGTGTATGACTCTCATTATACACACACAAAGCCATTGTGCCTACTTGAGATAATTTAAGCACTCATTCGTGCAAACACACCCAGCCTTATTTTGTTTGTAATCTACACGAATAATGTAAATCTGAAGAAATTATTGTCTGTGGAGAGCGCTATTATAAAGACCTGCCATTCGATTTCGCTTTAAGATTTTTTCAACTTTAGCTTATAAAATCCTTTCAGTTAAGAGTTATCATATATTCTAAAACATATCAATATGTCTAACAGATCGTTAGTTAGTACTCAACCGTAGCCCTAGGTATAGCCGGGGATATTGTCTAGTATGAAATTAAGATTTAACTACAATGATCAGCCAATGTGTGCATATCTCTATGAATTAAATAAATAATACATATATGTAACTTCGGTGTAATATGATAACGTTAAATATATATTAACGAGTATAATTCGAGGTCGCATCCGTATAATTCGTGAGTCTTGTGTTATTATGAACACAGATGGACAAAAACAAACGCAAAGCGATTGCTTCACATGTAACATATTGTCTTGACTTTTTGCAACATTACGAAAGGCATATGCAAGTTATACATATATACCGACGTAAACAACGAATTATGTGAAAAAAAAATATCTGCATAACTTTTTTTTTATATACAACAAGGTCAGCAAACAAACGTACGGCTCACCTTATGGTAAGCGATTACCTTAGCTTATAGACGCTTGCAACAGCACCAAAAGCATCGCAAGCGTGTTGCCGACCCTGTCCCTGAATCCCTGTCCACCCCCCCAGGAGCTCGGGTCACCTTACGCACCACAGGAACACAACACTGCTTGAAAACATCATTATTAGCTGTGATCTTTTAAGGTCGAGGTACTTCCTCACTTTCCTCAGTATTTATTGTAAATGCTACTCTACCTAATATACGTCCCCCATAAGATATCATTATACTAAACAGATACATATATGTACTTGAAAAACACTTTCCCCTTTCTCAAAAAGCCAGATAATAATACAAAAAAAAAGTTTGACTAATCCGCCAACCCGTAGTGGAGCAGCGTGGTGCATTAAGCTCCGATCCCTATCCAACATGGAGAAAGAGGCCTATGCCCAGCAGCGGGATGATAAAGACTGAATCGTGAATTGCGAAGTTTGACTAAAAAAACCCAGTTAATTTATTTAAATCGCTTGCAGTTATCTACGATTCTACCTACGCTAAGGTCACCGCAGTCTGCAACCTTAGCGAACAACAACGTACCATCAAATGACAACTTATTATCTATCACCCTTGACCTGACTCACCCTAACTTAACGTCACAATTAATTAAACTATTTATATTGTTCTAATTTTAAAGGTTAAATGAACAAAACGAGTTTTTATATTGTGATGTTTTTATAATGAAACAAATATTTAAGTAAAAATACAGTAAGATAATTAAATATCTTGTTACTGGATTATAATTTAATGCATTAAACAATACTAGCTATAATACTCAACTATTTTGTCAACTTTAACAAAGAAACAAACAAATACTTCTCTGTCCGCGCAATTTTAATAAAAAAAGTGTACAAAGTTTTTGCTTCACGTATTAATGCAAAGATTAAATCGTTAATTAAGAACATTATTGCAGTCACTATAATTTTAAAAGCAAAATGCATTAACTGTAACTGTACGCTTGTACAAATATATTAAATGCTACATTAAAACAACTCGTAAGTTTCGTTTTATTTCTTTTAAAATTCAAGTGCAAGATCACAATCAAAAAGCGGACCAGGATTCGTATTATAAATTTAATTGTTACCTACCTACTTTAAATTTGAAACTCTTTACGTTCCAAAACGTTACTATCTGTATTTCAAATCTTTTAGCCTTGTTAAAGCCGTTTTACCAGTTATAATGACTTTCATATCTAATTATAAACATTTTAAAAACGTCAATTAATCACAGAGGTTCCCCAAGGTTGTACACACGGGCCTCTGTTTTATAAAATATACAAAAATGGTAAAATAACAAATTTCTATACAAAAATATTCAATTATAGGTGACATCATTGAAATACACCTACCCTAATCGCGCTATCACTATCAAACGCTATCACAACGAAGACTGATAACTCCTTTAACGATACGATAAGGAGACAAGTGGATATTTTCAGCGAAATATGATACAAACAGTTTAAAATTAAAAACCGTTTTAATATTTAAGCGTACAGCAATATGGATTATAAGTTATTCGCTTATATAATTAATCGACTAAAACAAAAATTATATTTATGTAGTTTGTTCCTTAAATAGGACATTGCGAGTGTATATCTGTTACTTTATTGTAAAAAATGTATGTCTTAAAACTACAATTTGTACACGAAAGTTGCAAATCAGTAAGTGCAGCGTTGATCGATATAAGAATAATCTACGGTCGATATACATCGATCATATACTCTCTTTCCGAGTGAACACAAATTACTCATTCATTATTACCTACTTTTCACTTCAAGACTCGTTTAACCCAGTAGAGAACTAGGTCAGTGTTTCCAGTGACATTCGTGACAAGCTACTGTGGTTGAGAATTATTCCTTCGTTTACCGGAGTCGATTTTTAAAAACGAAATGTCTACTCATTGGAAGTTTACTACCAAGTGTGACCTACCAATGAGAATAGCTAAATATTTACTAAACCATAAAAAAAATTCTTCATCATTATTCTGCAAGAGGTAATAAACAGTTTAATACAGAAGGATCAGTGTTGTCAAGTAGAGTTCGTAGAGTTTCGTTCAGAACATAATATGTGTACATATTCTAGCAAAAACAAATCATAACTAAACTCTCAAAAAGGTCAAGTACACTGCTTTTAAACATAGGTCACAATAAACAATTAAATTTTTCAATAAAACCAAACCAAATACAGTAAAGCATTTCCTCTGGAAATGTGAACTCTCGTAAAACACGGCAAAATAAGTATTGTATTCACTGTTGCAACTCCGGATATCAAGGTCCAATTGCCACCGTTTCACTCGGTCGAAACAAAACCTCTCGACTCCGATACGAATTATAATCTCTCGACCGTAAAAAAAAGAAAAAAAAAAGTATATCCATTATTCCGAGATGATCGGCTATGAGTCACTTTAAATTGTACTAAAAACGCTATACAATAATTGCAGTATCATTATATCGGTACTTTCATTTGTTGTACATCGACGAACATAGGAAACCGACATCTACCACTTAGTACTTAAGTGCTAAAAACATCATTTACAATCAGACATCGATCGTAAAGTTTATGAGCTCAATACTAAGTAGTGGTTTTATCAGGGATTTAAAAACATTGAATTAATCTCTAACCCGGATCACGACAACTAGAGTTGTTTAATGAATCTTTAACCTGTCTATAACCTGTTCTATAGCCATCAAATATACACAGATAAACGTGAATTCCGAGAAAATAAACTCGACATAAGATTGGAAATGACTCAATATCGACCGCCGAATCCAATATGTTGTACTAGAACTCCCTGGGGAAAAGTAAGCGGAAACTAAAACAAACGATTAAACAATGCAAAACTTGAATAGACCCTACGTAACGATTTCTGAAAGAGAAAAAAAAAAAGACGTTCGAACAATAGAAACCTGGAATCAAAACCTTCAATACAATACCGATCAAGGTAAGTGACCTTTCCACGATATTAAATCTTAGCAAAACCACTATTACACAGTCACTGTAGATCCACAAGTTATTAACTGAACCGCCGAAGCGCGACGTAACGGCACCGACGCGATATCGTGTAAACGCTTCCTCCGTCACATTTAAAACTGCAATTGTTGCCACAATACACTAATCCATGAGCACTATTTTGTATATCACAGCACTTGAGGTTTTTTTAAAAACACCGACAAATACAGAGCAGAATACGTCCGCTCCGTTCGACGGTAATGAGGAAACTGAGGTCGCCTGCGCCCGCGCCGCCTCGATCACCCGGTTATCAGCCTTCGAGGGGAAAGGGGGTAAAAGAAAAGTGTTCACGTGATACGGTGATAAGCTGAAAATCCAATTCGACTTTATTTCAGTTTTATTTTAAATTTAACTAATATCACGTCTATAATATAATTATGTCAACTATTTTATTTAATAATGCAGGTGTTAATAAACCAATATATTTCAATTCATAAACTATTAAATCTACAGTTTTATACTCCGTGCGCTGTAGGATGGTGCGGGTGACAGATGCCAATATGACGTTGACACACATGACTAGGGATGTGCCGTTATGTAATTCATTTTTATCATTATCGATACTCGCAGCATAAATCTAGCTCTAATTTAATAGTGTTATGAAAATTTGTGTGCTATTCAGTTGTGCAATGTAACTACGTGTAGAAACTTGTCAATATATATATTTTATGGCTACATAATAATATCTTTGTACTAATATAAAATTATCAAAATCGGGTTTATGATTTTTTTCGTGAAAAAATGTTTGCTCTATGACTCTATGGCGTGGCGGCCATTTTGTTTACTCGTGCGATGCTGTCAGTACGAGTGCTAGCGCCTTGTATGTGACACGTATTTATTGCTTTTCATTGTTTGTTTTCATTTTTGTTAAATTGTTACTTGTAATAGTTTGTTGAGTTTGTTCTTTATTAATTTGTTAACGCACCCTACCATTCGGTACAAGTAAATCCCCAAACCAATCCAACCGCAAAAGCGAGTTGGTGAAGTGATTGAATGAAAACGGAGTTAAAGCAGATATAAAAATGTTAAAGACAGAGCTTATTGCCTTAGTACGGCGTCATAAGCCACCAACTCCTACCTATGCTTTGGACGAAATGGCAAAAGAAAAAGGCCACCAGGTCCTTCGACTACCACTCTACCATTGCCAATATAACGCTATTGTGCTGATTTAGGCCCAAATAAAAGGTAACGCCGTAAGAAATAATACATGGCCACCATTTACGGCAAATAAGATGTTGGCCTTATTACAAGAGGCCAACAACAGTTGTTTTCTACTGGTTACGCGAATTTTACTCATTGAAATGAAACAACTTTTTCGGATTGGTCAACCACGGTCACGGGAGGACTCCCCCCCGTGACCATGGTTGCTGTAAAGTATCCGAAACGTCGGGAATTTCAATGGTCATCAACAATGTTCAACCCGAAGACTGGTCGAAGGTTGTGAATAAAATAAAAAGGGACATTATGTCTGATTGGGATCGTGACATCCATATTGACAATATAATGGACTCATCGTTAAAAATATCCGTCACAGACACAGATGATGAATTTAGTGACAATTCAGATGTTCTTGACTCTGATATGAGTTTAGACGAATAAATTCAATTTTTTTATATATGTTCTGTTGTTTCATTAATATAATTATATACTACAATTATAATATAATACTATTTACAATAATAAATAATTGAACTACGCCCAATATACATTTTATATTATAAAAAACATCGACTATCTATCGTAGCAGTACATCCCATCACTAAACACGTCTATGGCGTTACGTTATACGCATAACACTTTTCTTAATTTTTCTTTTCATTAGATTTTATTTGTAGACTAGAACATTCTGGTTGGGTGTAATTTAATTTACTACAGTAATTAATAATTTACTATATTACAAATGTGGTACAGCTGAAATACTAAGTCATAATATGTAAACCGCGGCAACTTTCAAGAGTGAAACGAAACGTTACTGAAACTGTCACCCGCACCATCCTACAACGCACGAGGTATAATCGTAACACTTTTGAGATTGGTATAACTTGTAACTATTCTATCAGCGATTCTGTCAGGTGCAAGAACGCACCTGTCATTCTGACAATTATACAGTACGTTCCAACTGTTAAAAAATATTTTGGTAGTAAAGCTAAAGCTAAAACATACAATTACATTGAAGTAACAAAAATCTTATATACGTACAAGAACTAACTAGAATTTAAGTAAAATTTTGCAGAATAAGCAATATAAATATGTGTATAATACTAGGACCGACTGTAAGCCACTCAGAGTGGCCCACTCTCTACAGAACCGACGATCTACAACAGAACAGCAGATTACTAAGATGATTGTTCCTAGGTCAACAAACTTAGCATCCCATGAGAATACCTTCAACCGCATATGAAAGGTAGATATAATGACCGACAGCCTAGAAAGTGGTACACAATCATACAGGGATAACCCACCTCTATACTTAAAAACATAAGACATATTTTTGCACTTAAATACTTGCTACTTATTTGCCATTTAATGAACTATATTTTATAAATATAGTTCTTATATTTAAAGGGATAAAGTTTATATTAGGTAGATATAATATTTACATGCATTTCAGAATGAATGGATCCGTAATAAAAGAATGGGAATATTTTAGGAGGATAATAATAACAGAATTTCCCTGAAATGAATTAACGTAGTATAATTGCTCATTATGTAGAGTATATAAAGTCTATATTCGTATAACAATGATATCAACTGCAATGCACTCTTGTACGCGAGAGAAAATATGTTTCCTTGTAAATGTCGCGAAATACAAACATTGAGTACCTTATATGGAAGCTGTATTTTGTAGTGTCGGGTGAACTTTGCTGCGGAAACAGTAAGCTTTTCGCTTCCAATGCGAGAAGATATCTTTTATTTAGGTTACTTAGTATTTTCATTTATTTTTTTTTAAACTTCAGAATAACATTGTAACATAAATACTATGTCCATGAACGTATCGACTCAATTTCCTTGAAGTTCGTTTGAAGGAACGTCTTAGTAAATATAAAAAGTAATAATTAAATTCTAAAATTATTCGTACCGTGCAGCGTGTACCTATCTAGAGTTAAGTCATAGTCTATTACTAACATTAAGTACTTAATAGACACTTGTATATAATCACTATCACTGATAACACCACCTTTGGCGCTGTGTTAAGTTTGTATACTGTAATTTTCATTATGTTATAATTTAAAAGTTACTCTATTAGTAATAAAAATAAATAAACGCCATACTCAAATAATTAAAAAAATAATATAATATACAAATCAAACATAAATAATACATACAAAAAATAAAATAAAAACAAAGCACTCGATCTCGTACTTACAACCGCAGCTTATAACGTGACGTCTATTTATAATGTTAACCGATTATCTTACGAGGCGAGATATTCCTCCGTCGACATCATTTTATAACTACTAATGGACTGACATCGATGGACTTCACTTGTGCTATAGATAATTAATTTAGCAACGATTAAAATGTAGTATAGATTATGTAATTTTACATATCAAGTAACGTAACTATTCCTTCCTTTTAGTTAAGTTTTGCTTTAAAGATTATATCAATAGCATTACACTTATTATAATAAAAAGTTTATTTGTATTGGTTCATTTCAGATAATTGCAGCAATTTTAAGAATTACAATCATAAAAATTAGCATCAATCAAGCAAAGATAACTGCATAGGCTCACTGAATCGTTATTAGACAGCAATAAATTGCACAATATTCTTGCTATCGCTCGGCTATTGCTCGGTAATCAATAGCCCGATTGTAACATTTACCTTGATTCTAAAAGTCCATTGCATCAACTTCTTGAGTTCGAATACCTGTATCAAGTCATTAAATATTGAAATACATGTCTTTACTGACACCTGTAAAGCTATGTGTTAAAATTAGTAAAGGCATATTACTCGAAATAATGTTATAAATTTACGAGCAACAGATTATAAACTCCGCTTGACAAGTGGGTCGACGTCATACAGCCGTGATTTTGTATCTGTGTCCACTGAACGATCCGGGACGAACTGAAAAAATACTACTTTCAGAATATTATTTTTAGTTCGTATTATAGCCGTGCTTACGCTCCATTGGACGGTTATGCAGAAGAAGTACCTTGTCAGAGTAGCTCGTATATTTACAAATTAAAATTTATTACACCTAAAGAACCCCCTACTTAGACTTCAAGCGTCCTATATTTGAAAGAAACATATATAAAAAAATTGCGTGTGTACAAAGTACACATGTCAGAAGTGAAACTTCATTGGCAAACTAATTTAAAATTATTTACATAGATTTACAAAGTAGCGCGGCCGTATCGCGGCCACAGCGCTGCGCGCCCTTCCCTGTCGTTTTTTTCGTTGCATCCGGTTTGAAATCACAACTATTCTAAAGAAGTTTCACTTCAAAAAGTTACTAAACATCTCCATTTTTAAGGAAGTCGATAACCTACCTATTGATGTATTTCTTGAAATGGCTGTGCCTTCTTGTATTTTATTTTTTATTTTTATTATATAACTAGGTCGGCAAGCACGAGCTCTGGTCACCTTACTCACCAACAGGAACACAACACTGCTTGAAAACAGTGTTATTTAGCTGTAATCTTCTGTAAGGTCGAGGTACTACCCCAGTCGGGCTGTTCCATATTTTGAGCAGGTAATTTCCTGCTGTGCCCTACCTCAGTTAAATATTGTTATTATTTGTGTATAAATTTGTTATTACTACGCATTGATTTTTCTACTTAAATTGATAATATATACTATTTTTTAATTTAAAAGTTATAAGCTGTCGTGTCGTCCAACATAGGAACCGCGTAATCGAGTGAGTCAACGCAGGCTGCGCCGGCGCGTGTAGCAGTGAACCGCTATTGCGCATGACCTTACACGTTGGATGTCTTTATTTATTATTTTTATATAAGAACTTACGATATTATACGATGAATTATCTAGACTACTATATGAAGACTTATATAAAAGCTAAGAAGTTTGTTTTCATTGTGATAAACCCTGGTTGCACTACCTTTTTCCAAAATTGTTTATTGAAAAACGTGTATAAAATAAGGAGAGACATTCCAATTTATACATATATTATTTTTATCAAATACGTTTGGCAAATAATTACAATTTTACAAAATTTATTTTATCACGATTCATAAAACGATAATTACATTTTGAAACTGGTAACATTCAAATCTTTCCCAAATTTAAATCTACAATTTAGGCTGAAACCAGCGCTTTCCAGGACCAGTAAGCAAATACATAGCTAAGCCAGTGCTCATCAGTTCAGTGCCTCTTGGTGTTAAAATTTTGTTTTAAAGTTTTAGATTCAAACTCTCTTTTGATAACTTTAATGAGAACTTAAATCCACGATAATAGTGTTACATACACGTTCTGACCTTTACTCGAATTATTTAACAGATTATCTAAGGTATCCTTTTGCGTGGGAGTACCAGCCAGTGAGCTAGCCTATTTGAATGAAATTATGACTAGCTCTATAAATAATGGATAGTAAACCTAAATAAGTACTATACATATCGGTTTCTATAAAGTTACTGTTTTAAATTCGAACCACTAGAGTAAAAAGGGGTAATTTTACAATATGGTACTTAGGTACATACAACAAACAATAAAAAATATCCCAGAGTCCTACACTGGCAATTTCGTCTTGCAAAACCACTATAATCTCCTTTATTATAAGTACTATGCCCTAAGAAATTCACCATTTGGAAATACTAAAAAAAAATAACGCAGCTAATAATTAATATCGGATAAAGTATGTGAAATTAAAAGTAACTTCAAACATACACTCATACTATACTGCTATAATAATAATCATTGAAATCGATTACCTACTTAAATCCCTTTACTCCGTAAATTTTGACTAATAAAGCTTCAAAGTAGTCGCAAAGCCGACATAAACCACTAGCTTTAACATAAGCTATTCTAAATTGAGCGATAAACTATCACGAAAATCAAATTTAAATCTTAATACGTTTGCGTTAAGGGTCATTTTCGTTCGTGAAGTACATAATGCAGTATGTACACAATAGCCGATGCACAAACGAGTGATCGCCGGCCTACTTACATGTGTAATTAGTGGAAGCACACATAAGGAAAACTTCGTTTAAACTAATGGATTCAAATGGGAGATAAAAATGAAGAATGTATAGTTTAGATAAATAGGGAAACGCCTTAGTACGTATGTTTAAAAATTGACATTACAAAGGAACTAGTATTTCGTGTATAAACGTCCAATTTTATATACTCTGTCAGCGAACAAGCGTACATAGCTCCTGATGGTAAGCGCTTAATATATTATGTAGCCTACAGACCTTTGCAATACCAGAAGCATCGCAAGCACGTTACCGACCCTACCCCTAACACTTCCCCAGGAGCTCTGGTCACCTTACTCACCAACAGGAACACAACACTGCTCGAAAGCAGTATTATTTAGCTGTGGTCTTCTGTAAGGTCGAGGTACTTCCATAGTAGGCCTGCTCCAGATTTTGAGCAAGATATATCCTGCTGGGAACAGATACCACACTAATACCACAATAATATTGTTTTTGTTGAAACAATCATAATCATTAGCTGAGATTACTGAAACGAGTAATAAATCGACTTAAAAACTATAATATTATAAAACTATTTCGATAAAATCTTTCCCACAGACAGCCCTCTAAGGCTCATTTTTATTTATAGTTAAAGTTCGCATTTCCGGTCGCTTAACGAACGCTGCGAAGCCTTTTAAAATGCAATGTTTTTATAAGTGCGCAATCAAGGTTGAAAGAAGATAAGAGGTAGGTACATTTTTACATTTAAATATATAGCTATATGCTTTCATAGCTATCATAAACCACTTGGGATTACAGACGAATAGAAAAACTACACCCGCGTCAAGGTTTTGTACACGTTCCGTACAAGCAAACATTTTTGTTAATTTACAAGGTTTTAAGAAAAATTAATAAAACTAAATAATTCGTACAATTTTTTTTATACAAATCTAAATTAAACACGTAGAAAGTATTCATGTATAAGTACGAGTATATAGTAAAACATAAATTATACAAAAACGCCATTAGTATCCACGTAAAAAACGAAAACGTGATACGAATACGGATTGCGACCACTGCGACATAACTTCACATATTTCATTTCAGCCTTATATAAAAGGTACTGAAATAAAATACAAATCGCTTTGAACATATTTATATTTCCGAGCTTAAGGGATTACGGAGCTCTTGTGTGAAAACGATAAAAGAAATGGATTACTGGGCCTCGTTTACCGAGTTATTACACCTCCATATAGGTATATTACTTACGAATCATTACAAACTACTTACATCTACTTTACCATTTATTTATTTATTTATTCGAACACTCAAGACACACTATTGAGGGAAGGCAGAGCAAAAAATTTTGCTCCAAGTGTGGATTAGCTCGACTGGGGAAGAACCTCAACCTTACAGAAGACCACAGCCAAATACAATGCTCTATATAATATCTATAACTATCTAACTCTATATAATATCTAATAATAATGCTCTAAGTATTGTCGTATTCCTGTATTGAGTAAAGTAGCACGATTTCCTGGTCTTTGGTAAAGTCAGTAACGTGCTTGTGACATACCTACTTGTAGGAGACGTCAAGATACTACGATAACTGCGCTTACTGGCATACGCTTCTTTGCCATCATAGTTGTGTAAAAAACACACTCTCATACATTTCTAAGGCACATGTGAGGCACAAATCTTAATCTTAATACATTACGGATTTTTAGCACAAATATACCAACACTAGCTTCTGCGCGCGACTTCGTCGGCGTGGACTCCGCTCCTATTAGTCTTAGCGTAATGTTATATAGCCTATAGCCTTCCTCGATAAATGGGCTATCTAACACTGAAAGAATTTTTCAAATCGGACCAGTAGATCCTGAGATTAGCGCGTTCAAACAAACAAACAAACAATCAAACAAACAAACTCTTCAGCTTTATTATATTAATATAGTATAGATTACGCGTCGGTCAAACAACGCCATATCTTACGCCTTTTTGTAAATAAAAGTATAAAAGCGGTGGAAGAATTCTTAACAAACATACTAATCACAACATCAACTACAAAACTAGGCATGTAGTTGAATGACTTAATTCAATGAAAGGTCAAACCTTCCAATGGAACAGATATTGAAACTAAATATAACGATAAAACGTTGTAAACAGGTGAAAACGAAAACGCAAGCTAGTCAATCTTTATCACGTAGCGAAATTTTTAATAGCAACTTCGAGTCAACAACCGCAGTCCGCAGATATTAATTAATTACATGACATTCGTTTTTATTAAATAAACATTGATTTAAACTCGTGTATTAAGATATTCAAAACATTTATTATTAATAACGTCTTAATTATCTCTACCTACATCATTAATTCGTTCATTACAGGATTCCAGTCTCAGTAATTAATCTAGCTCTGAGTTTGCCAACTAGCGATAGTTTAGCGACAATTCGTAAGTTCAAAAGACAAAAATGCCACCTCCAGTAAGGTAAATATTGGAACAAATTTTTGGGATAGTACATACATAATTATATATCGATATATTTTTGTTTAACCTAATATCGGTATTTGACGCAATTGTATGCGTGATTTATTTACAAAATTTATTACACATTTATTGTAATGGATACAAGGTTTAAGCAATAATTAATTATTAACGGTAGTGGAATACAGCAGGTGAAATAAAATAAGTGCGTTATTATTCTAAGGAATTAAGTTTTGAAAAATATTATAAACGGACAGTTCAAAAGTATATACCAATATCAAAAAATTTAATTCCCGTAAATCATTACACTTGTGTACATCATGCGTAATTATTAACATAATACAAAGTTACTCTTGCAGCGCCATCTATCACGTAATAGCGACATTAGGGAGTATTTAGTAGTTCCATATTACTTACTCCTAATAATAGATAGCTAATATCAATTACTCAATTTATTATTAATAGCGTTATTATAAATGTATGAATACTTTTAAAAGATAAAAACACTAACCCAATAAAAGAACAAGAGTTTATTAGTTCGTCTATTCGCCGCAAGGTGGCGTTAGTTGTACTTCTAATCCATTGAAACAAGTTAAATTTTTTAAACGTTAACACAACGAGAATGTTATATTTAAATAACAATTTAATACATAAAATAAGTTTAAACTATGTATACTAGCAATAATAATATAAGTATTATTACTCAGCTTCTAGGTTAATTTTATCTAAATCAAGTATGTATGTAATTACTAATTAATAAGCAAACGAAAGATTGTTAAATAGTAGTAATTTTCCGGTTCGTACCGGTGATGTAAACAAGTACATAGTAACAAAACAAACAATAAAATCTATACAGCGTCAATAATTGCACAGATGCACTGTTTCCAGCGCATCTAACAATCGTCTTATATAGGTACATATTTATTTTATATGCAACTTCTTGATAGAAATAACCTTAAGAAAATCGAAAGGGCACTCTATTTCGTAGGATAGATTTGTTTGTATTGTTAAAAGATAAACAGACAAGAATATGTTACATGTCTTTCTATAAACATAAAATGCAGATTAACCATAGGAATTCGAAAATCTGAGAAGTCTAAAAACAGGAAAAAAATTTTTTTTTTCTATTACGGAAAAAAATGTGATTTAGAAATCTCTTTTCAATAGAAATCCCATTATTCGTATCGGAATATACCGCTTAAAATAATACTATTATAGTTTTTTCCTTAATATATTGCAAGTTCTCATTGTAACATATAGTCCTTTGTATATTAATACTATTGATTCTTAATAACATTTAACGAAAAAGGCATATAATTATGTATGCAATATTTTCAGAATTTCATTTTTGTCGGAACCTAGAAAACGCTCACTGTATTCCATTTAATTTTCACTTATAAGGTAGGTTGTTAGAAATTGCGATGCAACAAAAACGCAGTAACATTTTACCTCTTTTTCGTAAGGAACGACGTCATTGTTTGATTTTGAAATCGACCGCAGCTTTCTAATCTATTGTGTTTTATGCAAAAATAAAAACCAGTCTCGCGTTAAATTGACATCGCAAACTGGCCAAAACGATAGACTTTCATTCGTTACTACGAGTCTAACTCGTTTCGTATAAATGTACTGTATTTATTTTAGCGCATTTAATACTAGGCGAATATACCTATTTTTTCGTGAATATTTTTATGTTTTTTTAGAAAC